>JADMNL010000028.1:79475000-79987500 GCA_016271365.2 Neoceratodus forsteri
AGGCTTTACTTTCAGAGAGGTATTTTTCAGAGATTTTACAGCTTTGAAGCTCTGATGAACCAGTATTAAAGCTTCTTCTAGCTAATGCTTGTGTCTGCTTTCTTCGGCTGCACACTGACTGCTCCATGTGTTTTTGGAACAGCACTGCGGCTCTGTAGAAACTCCAGAGAAAGCTTTTTTTTTTGGCAAGGGCTTACTACCACCACACCGGCAGGAAAACATGAGTTATGGTAATCATTGTTTTACCAAGAATCAGTCGGTCAAGCTAAAATGCTCTGTATCATCTGACCTACTTTTAGGTCTTTGAGAAAACGAGCTTGTGGCAGGACCGGGTTTAATTTGGAAATCCCATCTCACCTTTTTAAAGTTCATAAGACAAGAGCAATGCTGCATAATGGAATTAGACACAAAAACAAACATTAAACACCCTTATTTTTTTCCTTTCCACGTGGAATCTGACAGACGAGCAGGATGAGAGCAGCTTCCTATGGCTGCCTGACTTATGTGCATACGATTTGTGTCATCCCCCCCCCCCCAAGTCTACACAACCTTCCTGCCACTATGGCTACAGTTGTGCCCACTTAAGATTAGGTTTGCAAAGGCAATAAACAGCACCCCCTTGGGTGCCATTTACTGCAGACGCAAACCTCTGAAATTGCTCAGTGCCTGTATGCAGGGGGGTGTGGTGGCCTTCTTATTTGCATGGGCACAACGTTACGTTAGTGCTCGGGCGCCAGCAGGTTTTGCTTGCAGTACAGGGGGTCTCTGAATATACAACCACCCACAAGTCAGCTGCAAGACCCAGTTAGTGCAGGTGAACACCCCATAGTGCCTGAGCAAACTTTCAAATATTTGGCCACTGATCCGAGATTATAAAAGCTTTAACATGCACTGCAGGCTATTGAATCTCCCACTGCTGTCTACTGCTCTGATGTCAGCTGCAGGGGATTCTGGGATTTGTAGTAACAGAAGATGTCAGCCTAGAAGTAAATAAAAATTAGTCTGATACAATCTACTATGCTGCACTAAGTAAACCAGAATGCTTTTGCCCACAAGATGCACATTGGGACCAACCCCACAATTGAGTGTGGGACTCTTTATGCTGACTGTTCTCCCTTTTAGTTCCACTGATTTTTTTAAACACTTTTTTTTTTTCTAAAATGCAGCCCAAATCCTATTTTTTGTCCTTCAGGGTGGGTGGTATGGGCTATACCGGACCTTCCAGGGGCTGTAAGGCCCTCCACTACACCCCTGTGTGGTCCAGTATAGCACAGTATCACCCATCTTGTTGGGTATTATTGCTAGATTAAACAACTGGTTAGTGTTAAGAACCAGGGAAGAGGCCCTGTTAGTGAAGCAGAAAATGTTCATGATGGCAAGCTCACGCTGAACTCTGGCGGCAATCTTGGGCACGACGGACCATTCAGCCGTGAGCTCAGTGCGCATATGCAGTGTACGGAAGAAGTCGTGCATGTCCATGCTAGCCACGATAGTGTTGCACCGTGAGCTCAGAGGCCATGTGCAATCAGCAGAGTGCTTTTACTGACTGACCGGGTTGTGCTGCAGCTCCAAATTTGTGCTGCAGTCGGAATTTGGTTGGTCGTCTTTCCAGCTGATCGCAACATGACTGCAGGCTCTGCCCACTGCAGCCGTAAAAAGGGGGAGTGCTGCAGGGAGAATGCGAAATATAAACTGAAATGTGTCCCGTAATGATGTTTTTCCAAAGCTTTACCCCTCCTGTCAGGTGTTCTTTAAAGAGCAACTCTGCACTTCAGCATGTACTTTCGTGAATAAGATGTTTCAGCTGTTACTGATTACTGGAGACTACATTTTTTTCATTTTCAGTGTTCCTTTCCAAGATTTATAGAATATCTTGGTAGTCCATATAAAAAGTCTGTATAGAAAACATTTGCCTCTCCTGTTAACCTCATAGTGCCTCGATTTATGACATCATAGTGCTCCCCATGACAGCAGACTGTGAAGTCAGCAAACAGCGGTTGTGTGGTTAGTGGAGAATGGGATGCATTTTGAAAGACTCTGTGAAATAGTTGCTACATTATCTACAAGATTTAGTAGACCAACAGCAGGGGAAAGTAAAAAAAATAAATAACTAGGAAAAAAGTTAAAACATAATTGGTATATATCTACTGTTTTTAGGCTTTTTATTATAATAGAGCGTTGCAGTTGGCTTAAGGTCACACAGTAAGTCATGGCAGAATATGAACCTTGAACTTCCAGCTTGTGCTCTAACCTCTGGGCAAACACAGTCTTGCATTATAAACACAAACTGAAATACTCACAGGGACCACGGAGTACATCATGAGGGCTGGAGAAGTACTGTGGTGGGCATTGGTTAAACACTATATAACTTATAAGCTGGGCATTTAAAACTTGTAGATTTTGATGTCTTGCTACTAAAATAGTTTAGTAGAATCCTCAAATCTGTAGTAAAGTTAAAATATTTTAATTTAGTTAGACATACACATCAGCTATTAGCATCAAAATTCGGGGGGGCGCTGTGGAGCCAACATGGCGGTAGCCTTTCCCTGAGCTCCGGATTGGCCTTTTATTAAAAGTTAAATTTAGAGAGGTTTTTGCCAACGTTCTAAATCCCCAATAAATGTAGTCGGTGTATGAAAAGCTGAGGATCGGACTATGGGTCCGAAGAGAGACCACAGGCATTCCGCGCCGATTTGGATGTATATCTCTCCTCCGCGTCAGGCTCGAGAGGTCCTGGGTCTGGGCCATCTTCCTCAGTGAACACCGGAGCAACAGATGTGCTGCATCCTCCAATCACGGCGATGCTCAAAAAAATTCAAGCTACGGGGGAAGAAACAAATTGCCGGCTGGCAGCAGTAGAGGCTCCAGTTCACTGAACTGGACACAAGAGTGCAAATCAGTGAGGCACACATTACAGAGCTTGCAGTGGACAGGTATCGTCAGACAGAAAGAAATGCAGTATTTGTGCAAGACCTCTGTTTCCTCAAGACGAAGGTAGAGGCCTTGGAAAACTCCCAGCGGCAGACTAATGTGCGCATTGTGGGGTTCCCTCCTAGACTTTCTGGCACTACAGAAATTGTGATCACAGTTACCCGACTGATCTTTCAGGACCTCAGACTGCTGCCGGAGGACTCTGGAGTAAGAGTGACTAAAGCTTTTGCAATCCCCATGAGGCCCAGAGTACGAGGCAAAGCAAACTTATGCCCGCCCACGGCCATTGTATCACTATCAAGCCCCGAGGCACGCATCCCTCTACTGCAAGCAGTTAGACAACGAGGGGACATAGTGTGGGAGGGCAGCAAGATAGCTTTTTTCCCTGACATTTCATCACAGACACAAACCCGTAAAAAAGCGTTGCAACTCACAAAAAAAGTCCCTGCTCGAAAATGGCATTGCGGCTCAGCTTCTTTTCCCAGCGAGGCTTCAAATTCATCATGCCAAAAAAATGCATATCCTATCAGATCCAGAAGCGGATGCCATGTTTGCATCCAAGCTCGTAGATGCCCAATCTGTCTCTAAGGATCATGAAGAGGAAGGTGAAAACGATTCAGACACTAATGACTGAACTCAGAAAGGTTCCTTTTTAGATCCACGTTATTCTCCTTTTCTGGAGTCATTAATATGGGATCATCCCAACTAAGGTTCTAGTTCAGGGAAAGAACTATAAGTATCTGTGTCATGTTCTTTAAGCCAAGTTGGTTGTTGCATATTGTTTTTTATATGTACATTATATCTTGCCTTAGAAGAGAGCAATGCAATTTGGGGGTGGGATAGCACCCTCACTCAATTTGTGAACTTATTATTAAAATCCTGGTTACTCTCCTGTCTCCCTACCGATCATCTAGTATGGTCTTAGAGGTAGGGGCATAATGCAACTTAATTGAGCTCAGGCATTCTATTGAATGGTGGTCTTAATGATCTCTTACAAGGGTTACTTAGCCTCCCATTTAATTTATTTAATCTCCTACGAGGGGCAGAAATAATGGCAAATAACATTCGAGCTATTCAGTAGGTGAGAGTGTACTCTCCTACATTATCATCTAGCCGGATATTCATTCTTTGATATTATTCTGTACTTTAGCCGTGTGGAATGGACAAGTGTCTCTCTATAGTTTTGTTTTTCCAAAAACAATAACCTGTACATTCCGACGATACAGTGCATGCTCATTGATGACTGTAATAAGTTTATGTAAGTATAGTATGTGCTGTATTTCATAAAACCTTATAAATAAAAAAAAAAAAAAAAAAAAAAATTTGGTAATTTGGAGTCCAGAAAAAATGGTGAAATCCAGAAATTAATAGGAAAATGCAGTTTGGCAAGTAGCATCTTAAACACTGGTTTACAATGTAAAAAAAGGCAGCTTCATGGGAGCTGCAGAGCTGCTGCAGCAGGTATTTCTTAACACAGGATTTCTCAAATGGTGAGGTCAGCCTCCCAGGGTAGGCCTCCAACCTGTTCCAGAGGAGGCTCAAGCAGGCCTTAAAATGTACTATATTTAAATGCCAGGTTTTGGTTGCTTTGTGTGATAAGATGCAACAAACTAAAGTGAATAATGGCATGCGAATTCATGTACAAAATGGGTGACCAGGAAAATCGCAATCAACAAACACTTTGTTTCCTGGTATGATATGGGGGAAAGCTGAATGGAGGAAGTACAGTTCTTGGAAACTGTGCAAAACAAAATGCAAAATAATACAAATTAATAGGTACAAGGTAACAACTGACCCATTATACTGGCTGCAGAAAAGCACAAATGCAAAGGCTAGGTTGAGGGGTACTAGGAGCAAGAGCAGGACAAAGCAAAATGGTCCCTGGGAAAGAGTTTAAAAACAAGGTGAAACTGACAAAGAAAGTAATCTGACTCATGGAGGTATTGCAACAAGGGGTACAGTAAACAGGGTCCAAAACCCAGAAGTGTGGCATGAGTAGGCTGACGGGGGAGGGGATTATACAGATGGAGAATAATAAGTTTAATAAAATGAGAATAAACTCAACTGTTCAAAGGAGTGTCACTGTATTGCTTGTGTAATGTGCAAAGTACGATAATTGTTCCAACTATGGGGAGGCCCAGAATTATTTCTTTATTGGGGGGGTGGGGCTTAAGATCTTTTCCAAGGCTTGGGGGAGGCTCACTATGACAGTGTGTGAGAACTGTTGTCTTAACAAAATCATCCTTGAGTGCAGGGACCAGAAAATGGGAAAAGTGGGAGCTGTGCAGTGAGGAAGTCTCACTTGCCTGTCTCGACTTGCGCCATCGCCCCAGGTCCTGCAGAACGGAACCAGAATCTGGAGTTGGAGAGGATGGCCATCCCTTGCCCGGCCCTGCCACAGTGGGCAAGCTACGAGGGAACAAGGCAGTTGAGACCTGTGGGGAGATGGTGGCCAGTCAAGGGAGGAGAGGACTGAAGAGCCAGCCAGCACCCCGGAGCACAAAAAGCTCTATAGAAGGGGAGGGAGCCTCTTGGGGTCCAAGAACAATCTCAGCGGGCATTTTGTTACAGAATGCCCCTCATCGGCCAGAGCCCCACTACAGCATAGAAACATAGAATTTGTCATCTGAAAAGGACCGCTTGGTTCACCATGTCTGCCCAGATGATCCCTGCCTAGTCCGTCTTGCAGATCCTAACTGGTCTCCAGCGACCCTCATCCCTGCTTTTTTACTAATATTCCACCATGTCTATCCCACACATGTTTGAAGTCCTCTATAGTTTTCGCCTCCAGCACGTCCACTGGCAGTCTGTGCCAGGCGTCTACCACTCTTTCAGTGAAGTAGTACTTCCTCATATCCCTCTTAAACGCCTACCCTCTCTAGTTCATCACATGCCCTCTGGTCCTAGTGCTCTTTCTCATTTGAAAGAGACTCCCCTCCTGGCTGCACCTTGTTTATTCATGTGAGGTACTTGTAGGTCTCCATCATGTCCCCTCTCACTTTGCTTTCTTCCAGGGTGTACATGTTTAGCTCCCTTAGTCTCTCCTCATAGGACCTTTTGGTGCAACCCCTGCACCATCTTAGTTGCCCTCTTCTGGACTGACTCTACCCTGTCTTTGTCCTTTTTGAAGTGTGGCCTCCAGAACTGGACACAATACTCCAGGTGGGGTCTCGCCAGTAAGCAATATAGTGACAACACCACCTCCTTCCTCCTGCTGGAAATAGCTCTCCCTGTGCATCTCAGCATCCCACTGGAGATTTGGCAGGAGTTGGTTAAAGAAAGCCCCATGTCGACTGGAGACTTCCTGCAGTGTACATTGGTTATGTAAAGCTCCTGTGGTGCTGGAGATCTGCTGTGGTGGGCATTTTTTTTTTCCAGTTAGTCCTTTTTCTCCCTGGCTCCCAGTCTGCCTACCGTGACTTTCTGGCATCCCATCGGTCCTTATGGCGGCCGTCCCGAAGATCAGTCGGCTCCATGAAGGTTCCCGCGGCCACTACCCCTGCGGTTTGCACTCGCAAGCGGGCGCTGAGAGCCCTCTACACTCTCCACTGAATCAGGATCCAGTATATGCCACGCACCCTGGAGCCTACCGTCCCCTGAGACTGCCATCATGCCGCCATGACTGGAGCCATTTTCACTGTTTGATTCCCTAGTGTGTGCTTGGTGCGTGCAGTGATGCCAATGGAGGGCGCGCATGCATCCGCGTGCGCTCTCTCCAGCGCATACTGACCCGCCCAACTCATGGCGCCCAGCACAGATCCCCAGCCTCTGCTAGAGGTCGATGTATACGCCAAATCACTAAAGTCCCCCTTCCCCAGAGAGAGGGAGAGCAACACGGATGCTCAATCCTTCTCTGCCCCTGCCACCCCTGGCAACACGAGTCTGTTCCCGAATCCGGGTCGCCAGCATGGAGCGAGGTGTGGCGTCCAGCGCCTCAACCCTCAGCGTCACCGGGCCGGCTGTGGTCTGGAGGCCCCTGCAGTGAGTGTTGATTAAACAAAAAACAAACAAAACAAGCCCCACGGGGGTGGAGACCCACCTTGCCTTGGAGGCAAGTAAATAAGCAACATAATTCTGAAGGGTGGGGCACGAAAGAGCTGAACAGTGACACCGGTGATTCACTGAAAACATGTCCCAAAATTGCAGAATTTCGACAGGGAACATGCACGGAGGGCCCCATCGAAAAAATGTTCATGCAGATTTGAACTTGCATCATTGACCAGGTCCAGCACTGTTGACTGTTGGCTTCTTTCCAAAAATGTCTTTGGCTCACAGCAGGACACACCTCTAGAATACCCTTTTTGCTCCTTTTTTTTGGTTGGTGAATGTATCTTTAGAGCTGTGCTGCATGTTTGGGACCCTTCTCCTCCCCAGGTTCTTTGTACACAGCCTGCTACCTCCCCTGGGTCTTGGAATTTGTGTATGACCCCATTCCGTTCAGTTTTAAAATTCACGGGATATGCTATTCTGTACTTTACACTGAGAGTATGCTAGATATTGGATTTTTGTGCTTGAGAACCTATTCCTACCCAGCCCAGTGGCACTGAGGGCTGAGGCATTCTGCCTTACCGCGTGAAACACCGGTGACCCGGGTTCGGGAATGACCTCAGGTCACTGGGGTGCCAGCACTGGGGTGGGGTGGAAGCAGGATCGAGTGTTAGCTCTCCTCTCCTGGGAGGGAGGATCGCCTGTCCGTAGTCCTGCCGCCACCGGATGGAGGTCTGGTAGCAGGCATAGGCGGTAATGGAGCGACTGGTGGGGTGCGGCGTCCCATAGTGCGTGAGGGTTGTGTGCCTCCACTAGCGTGCATCACTTCGGGGATGCAAGGGGACTGGGATTGGGTGAAAAATGGAAAAAAAGTAAAAAGTACCTACAGGAAAAAGAACTCATTCCTAAAATAATCCTAAAACCATCCAACCCAGAGTACTACTTGAAGTCTGCACGAATTGGAGTGGCTGTTATGAGTCACATAATTAGAAGGAAAAAGTTACTCACCATAATAGGGACGTAGAAAGTGATGGCAGATAAGAGCAGCTTAGCCCATGCAGTCTGCCCATTTTTATTGTGATCGGTTAAGCTGCAGCCTCTGCTTGGTCTATGGCACTGTCTCTTCCACCTCCTTCCTTTCCTCTGTGATTCCCTTGTGCCTATCCCAAGCCTTTTTGAATTGCAAAACTGTTTTCATCCCCACTTCCTCTGCTGGAAGACTGTTCCAAGCATCCACCACTGTTTCTGTGAAGAAGTACTTCTTTGCATTTGTCCTAAATTTACTCCTCTCCAACTTCATATCATGACCTCTTGTTCTAGAGCACATTTTCCTCTGAAAAATACCTCCCACCTGTACCTTATTCACCCCTGTGAAGTATTTAAAGGTCTCAATCATATTCCCTCCTTTCCTCCAGGGTGTACATATTGAGCTCCTTTAGCCTCTCCTCATAGGACTTTTGATGCTGACCCTGCATCATCCTGGTAGCCCTCCTGTGGACCACCTACACTCTGTCTTTCCTGAGATGTGATCACCAGAACTGGACACAGTACTCCAAGTAGGGTCTTACAAGTGACCTATATAGGGGCAACATCACTTTCCTCGTCCTGCTGGTGGTACCTCTGCCTGTACACCCCCAGCATCCCACTAGCTATCCCAAGTGTCTTATCACATTGTCTGGCCACCTTTAGGGCATCCAGTATGATTACCCCCTGGACCCCTTCCTGCGAACATCTTTTCTTTCTGGATTAAGAATAGCCAATACAGCTCCCATTTCCTGCCTTCACTTTTTAGGATAAGGAAATTAGTTTCTTTTGAATCATGGATTTTAGGGCTTGCACCTTTAATGATTGCTGCTGTTTGTTCTGTGTCATTAAAATACCATTTTTATTTTTGCTTTTTTTCCATGGTGCTGTGCTTCTGTTGGTACCTTCCACCATATCTTGTCCGATGTCACCATCCTAGTTGGTGCTGTCTCCCTTTTGGCCACGGCTTGCCCAATGTCTTGCCCCTTGGGGTGTGGTTCCTGTTTCTAGCTGCTCCCTTGCAGTGTACTGCTAGGGAAGTTCGTGACTGCCATGCCACAGTCAGGGAGGGGGAACCTCCACTTCACCGTGCCCATTGGACGTGGCTGGAGTCAGGCCTGAAGTCATGGTGTGTCCATTGAAAGCGCATTGCTCCATTTTTGATCCCACCATCCTCCCCTGCATAAGTGTGCATTGCTACAATGCTCCTAGGAGGGGAGGCGCTAGGCACGCCTGGTCACCCATGTCTCCGATGGTGTCTCCACTAATCCTCAACAGGTGTCGATCTATGAATGGTACAGCACTGAACCTACCTTCCTGAGTGGAGATTCTCCGAACGGATGCTGTGCACCTTCCCTAATGGCCTCTGATCCACGACATCCTGGGCTCGGTCAGGGCGCTACCTAGGTCACCAGCATGCCAAAGCAGTCCTCCACTGCTAAACACCATGAAAACCTTCATTTAATTCTGATATGTATATTGCTATAATTGGAAATATTTTCTGAATTAGGTTTCCTGTCTCCTGGACCCTTTAGCTCAAAGAACTAACAATGGACAGGCAGGCTGTGTGAGACCAGCAAAGTGAGAGAGAGAGAGAATCTTTAAAAAACTTTATAAGTTTCAGGACACCATTCCTCGCAAGATGATGCATAAATTGCACTGGGTGTTATAATATATCAGAAGAAACGCTGTTAGTACAATAAATATCTTTTCTATTTTGCCAGGTAGTGGCTAGTGTATGTTATTGTATTTCTGGTCAGTGCCATTATTTGTTTTTACCAATTGGTTTTCATTATAATTTCACAAGTAGGCCCAAGAATACATTGTAGTTTTCTGCTGCCATTAAACTAATTTTTGAGCCGGCCCGGTGGCACTGAGGGTTGAGGCGCTGGACGCCACACCTCGCACCATGCTGGCGACCCAGGTTCAGGAACGGACTCAGGATGCTGGGGGTCAGCAGGGGAAGGAGAGGATTGAGCATCTGGAGGACTGCTCTCCTCCCCTGGGGAGGGTTGGGGAGCTTGCCTCGCTCTGTAGTGGCCCCCGGTGGAGATTAGGAACACTGCAGAGTGGCGCTACACAGGGGCTAAGAAAACCAGGGGAAAATGGTGTCTTGACCGACTGGATGACGGCCTTCTAGACCCTCGCTGCTACGGTGGAGCCCTGGACAGCTGGGACCGACCTCAGCAGCACCCAGTGCCAAGAAAGATGAGCCGCAAGACACATTCTCTCCTGAAGGGAGGACCCGTCGGAAGGGATATGTCAGGTTACCCTACAGAGTGGCTGCAAAGTGAGGCGGGAGTTGGCACGGGGGTTCTCGGGAGGCGAAGGTGTCTCTGTTGGCCTGAAGGAGGCCAGTCGAGTCGAGGAGCGAATAAACAAATAATGAAAAAAAATCATCATTTTGAACTGTGTGCTATTTGAGGTTCTTGTACAGTAAGCGTTTACTTTTAAGTTCTGGTGTTTGGAATGCAACGTAGACACTGTATTAGAAATGTTCTGCAGCCTACATACTATAGTCAGTATAACAGAAGTTTCAGCATCTGTATATTTGGGTTTACTCCTCCCCATAGCAAGAGGGGAACAGAGGAAAACTGAAGATATCCCTTGGAAATCTCTTAGCGGAGGCAGAGGGGGGGTAAAGCCATTTGAATGTTCACCCAAAACAAATTCTGTCCAGGCAGCCACCATTGTGCAACTATTGGAGTCCTCCTGTCACTCGGTATATGAAACCCTAATACAAATGAATACACAGTTTCGTAAAAACTTGTGGGTGTCGGCAGAAAGGTGTGCAGATGAACTAAATTCTGCCTGCCTAGATTCCGCTCATGAACCACACTTATTCTTCCGCTGAGCATGCTGAAGTCCCCAGAGAGAAAGGAAGTATGACTGAGTGAGTATGCTCGGTGGAAGACTGCCTAAGTGCAGGTGGGAGCTCAATACTAGTGGTAAAATTTCTGTAGGTGCTTCACTGGAAGCAAAAATAAATGAAGTATGAAACCATGGGATCTTTTAACTTCCAGCTGGACAACCATTGGAGATGGGCAGAAATGACCTTGGTTAAATGTCTCCTATGAAGGATGGTACTTCAGCAGTGTAGCAGCACCCTAGTACTGCACTGCAGTGTTAGTACTTAGTATTAGCCAAGTCCGCAGTGTAAAACTAGAACTCATAATTTCTGATCTTTTAACCTGAGAACTGAGCATCCAACCTACTGAACCACTGACACTGCTTGTACAAGGTCATCATTACTGTTGCTGTTGTGTAGGACTGACGTACAAGGGCTGGAAAGCTGCTTAGCATGTAGTATGGTTGTGCATTGATGGTACGGTACGTGCGTGCCACAGATTGCCCTCTTGTTTTTGCAAAAACGAATGTCATAATGACTCACTAGTTTTGTTCAATTTCACTATTTGATTGATAACCTTGTCTGTCCGGTTGTTGGTAGATAAACAACGTTTTTGTTTCCCTCCCCAGAAAAGGTTGACGTGGCCCTTGCTTCTATTCTCATTCCTCCATGTTGCTTACTCCTTCTATGTTCCCGGTGTAGCACCTATTAACTTCATCGAAGGTTCTGACGTGGAAATCAAGGTAAGAGCAAAAAGTGTTTTCTTTCCTGGTGTGTTCAAGTAAATTTGGCACTTTAAATATTTAAACTCAGTTAGGCCTAGGCCCTAGGAAGTGATATGGTTTTAGATATGTTCTGGTGCATTTTGAGAATCATTTTACACCATTTTGACTGATTTTGGAGCTGCCTTTTACTTGTAGAAAAGTGGGAAACCATATGTAGAATACCTAGTTCCGGTCTGGTGGTTGATGCGCTGCTCTCATGCGAAGGGCAGAAGTGGGGCTAGTACTTCAAGCAGCAGCTTTCTCCCCATGTACCAAACACCTGTAGTGTCTGTGTGACAGTCAGAGCAGGCAGAAGTACCTGGGATGCCGCTGTCCATTATCCCTCTGAGCATACCATCATCAGACAGCCAGGCCAGCAAAATCCAGAGCACAAGTGCCAGAGATGGAGAAGGGTGACTCACTGCAGCACCCCATAATGCCATTGCTGTAACTGCTGCCTCTGATTGATGAATTTTAAACTCAAGAACCATGACTCATGACTGCACGTCCTGATTCCTTTACCTCCTCATCCTTTACCTTGAAGCTGAGCTGACATTCTTCTTCTTGCCAACATGTGGAGCGGCCCCATCCACAAGCCCCGTTTTAGGTCCCCTTCTTAACCCCTGTTTTCAGTACTGAACTGACTGGTGGTGGTCTTTATCTCTCTCCCCCCCCCGATCTGTTTACTCCCCTACATGCTCCAGGACCCGCCACTCCTTCAAGTCGCCGTGGTTCTGACTTACCTCCTACTACCCTTGCTCGAGCCTCCGTCCCCACATTGCAACCATCCCTGAGGTAACCCTTTGCCGGATGGGTCCCTCTCCGAGGGGGGAAGGCACCAGTAGGGGTGACCAGCTCACTTTCTGTTTGGCCCTGGGGTGCTGCTGAGGTGGACATGGCTCCCTTGGGGGCTTCGGTGGCGTCAGCGGACTGGCAGCTGTCATCTGGCGGATCCAGGAGCTATTTTTCCGCTTTCCTGTGGTTCCCCATTGCGCCGCTCATGTAGTGCTCCCAGTCTCCACCGGGGGGCGCTGCCAAGCGAGGCCTCCCAGCAACCCACCCCAGGAGAGGAGAGGAGAGCAGTCCCACGGACGCTCAATCCTTTCCTTCCCCTGCCAACTCCCGGTGTCCCAAGTCCATTCCTGAACCCAGGTTGCCGGCATGGTTTGAGGTAAGGCGCCAGCACCTTAGTCCTCTGCGCCACCGAGCGGTCTTTTATCTTTGGTAAGATCTCCATCTCTGTTTGTGTAAGCTGCTGCTGGCTTGTGTGTGTTTTTTTTAATCATGTCACTATTTACGCCTGCTGTGGCCTCTAACTGGCAGGGACACCCGGCCCTGCCTGCCGGGAGAGCAGCAGGCTCACTCGCATGATGGGGGATACTGGTATGGCCATCGCCGACCTGCTGGAGGGCTCCCCTTACCTACTACCGCCAGGCCGGTCCTGGCCCCCCCCCCCCAAGCGTGATTCCACAGCAGTCCTCCCGGCACCACAGGGCACGGCCATCAGGCTGCTCTGACACCCAGCCATTTTCCTTCAGGTTTTTCTCCCCATTGGAGGCGGGCGTGCAGTGCGTCGCACATCCGTGCAGACGTCTGCCGCTTCCCCTTCCCCAGTAACACCAGCGCGTGCAGTGCCTCCGGGCGTCCCCAGGGGCCACTGCAGCACGGTGTAGTTTCCCCAGCCCACCCCAGGACTAGAAAAGTTGTCTCCTGACACGTAATCCTAGTCCTCCCCAGCCGCCCCAAGCTCGTTCCCGAACCTGGGTCACTGGCGTTGCGCGAGGTGTGGCGTCCAGTGCCTCAACCCTCGGGGCCACTGGGCCGGCGCCAACTTCATTTTTTATACTGGTGCCATCTGTGCTATTTCCCACATCTGCAGCAAACCGTTGTGTCAGAGTTTAAGTGCTGCCACACCTGGGCCTCCTCTAACAGCAAGCTGTGCACTCAAACTGCATAAAGGAGTGTCTGGAGCTGCTGAATCAGAAGCCGGCCTTGGAACAACAAACAAACGAGGCTGCAAATCCCACAGAACGGTGGATGCCATTGCCACCGAGCAGGATACTGGCACCTTTCAGCTCTAGTTGATGACGGTGACAGATGCTGCTGTGGCTTCACCCTCACAGGTGCATCCTGACAAGATGGAACTGGAGCTGCAGTGCTGTGTATGAGATGAGAACATTAAATGTTGATGAACAGCCAAACCTGTCAGAGGGTGTGCCGTCCGATTGACATTACATTCGAGAAGTGCCTGCCAAATGATATGTCAGTAACCTACCACCACAAACACCACTTTCATCCAAATGAAAACCACCACTCAACCAATAGGGGCCCTGTTAGTTGAGACATGGCTTTATTTGAAAGATTACTTTAACATATAGAAAACCGTTTGAAAATATATCCATAGACTCATGGGGCATGCCCCTGTGCTCTCCCTCGTTAGATGTCAGAAAACGCCTGAGGTCGGTGACGGGGCCGGTGGATCGGGAAGTGGAAAGGATCAACAAGCCATCTGTTCAGCCTGATTTACGATACGTTCCCTCCCAAACCGGACTGTATGAAAAATGATAATTTATAACGGAAATGACTATCACTGACCTAAGGTAATGGGTCATAAAGTGAACAATGTCAACAGTGAAACCTTAGTAATTAAGATCAGTTAGCATTGTTGCTTAGATGTGAGGTGGGGGTTTTCAGTGCTGTTGTGCTTGTTTTTTTGTGTAGACCGCTTGCATGTATGCAGGAAAACCAACACTGATAAACAACTGTGCTGCAACATATTGTCTTTATGATAAAAATGCTGATTTGCTTTAGGCTGTGAAATTGACGAGTTCCCGGACACAACTCCCTTATGAATACTACTCACTACCTTTTTGTCAGCCTGAGAAAATCACCTACAAGGCTGAAAATCTTGGTAAGTTTTTCTCTTTTTTTCTGTTGGAATATACTTTTAAGTAGACCTGAGGTATTGTCTTTGCAGAAATGATGACTTCCAAATTAAGATTAGACTTACAACATTCTTAAATAGGTGCCAGAGTTTCTCAGTTGGTAGCACATCCACCTCTGAGCCAGAAGGTTGTGGGTTCTAGTCCCACTTGGAGATCGGGCTCATACTATAAACGCTTACATCCGAGTGCAGTATTGGAGGGGTTGCTGTAGTGTCGGTGTGTGCTGTCCTTTGAATGAGGTGTTAAACCGAGGTCCCTTCTACCCATCTTTGGTGCTGTCCTGGTGTTTGTCCAGGTGGAAGTAAAAGAATCCAAGGCACTGTTCACAAAAGTAGGGGATATTTCCCGATGTCCTGGCCAACATTCCCCTTCCCATAAAACTGGTACATGCAGTCGTTCAAGGCTGTGTGTGGGGTTGGTGTGCGAAATGGCTGCCACTACACATTCAGTCATTTCACTACCAGTCTCTCATTGCTTGTAAAATGCTTTGGGATGCACTGTATATGGAAAGTGCTATATAAATGCTGATTATTCTTATTTTTATAACTATAGGCAATGGAGCCTGACCTTGATTATGTAGAAAATAATTGTCAGAGATCATATTATGGAACATATGAGCAGATTCTGGTTGTAAAAGAGACTTTTAGAGCTAATGTATTTCCTGGAATTAATAGCAACTTTCAGAAGTAATGAACAATCACTTCTTATGTCTGAAGTGTTAAATTCTTTTCTGTTTTGCTAATTAGAAGATTGCCTGACTAATAGTACTAGGCGAGATGTGTTGAACAGCACTCTACCTGGAAGCTGACATGGAGAATAATTAACGTCTCTCTGTTAAGGACAAGCCTATTCAGCTATCGAGGGGCATCGGTGATATCACTCTGCCATGAGAGAGAAGCTCAAGTGGCACTGTGATGTCACCAATGCCTCTAGGCTGCTGACTTGGCTTGATCGTAACAGAAAGGTGCTTGTTTTGTTCGGTAATGCATGAGAGCTTACTTTAGGTTAATATGACTACACAAATTATAGCTAGAACACATTTTTATTTTGCTATTACTTCATCAGCTCTCTTTGTGATCTGCTGAAGCCCGAGAGCCAGTATAGCGCTGAACAGCCTATCAGCACATGCAGACTTGTTCATCACGTTCTCACTTGTTCTTCACCAAACTATGTGAAGAGGAGGTTTTAGAGACCACTGTCAAAACGAGCTGACCATATATTACACAGTCAGGTCTGTTCCTCCCTATATATCATCATCAGCATTATGACGTCACTAACTATGACATCACTAATAACCAAGAAAAGCCAGTCTCTAGCTGCTTGATTGGCAACTTTTGACACATGTTACCAGTCAGGCAGCTGGACTTGTGGTGTAACAATGAGTGAGGTCACATGCTGATGATGTAGGGGAGGAATAGAACTAGAACTAGATATGCCAGCTACCAGGTAAAGCACTGCTTTTGACATCACGACCAATATACTGTTAGGTAGAAAATCATCTGATGAGTACAAAGAAAAAGGAAAACAGGTTAGAAATAAAAAGTAATAAGGGAGGACTTTATAAAATTACTGAAAATGTTCTGCCTGCTATTTTTATGCTACCAGCTTTTTAATGTAGGCTGACTAATTGGAGACTTGTCAGATATTTTTTTAGGGAGTAAAGGAATTAGATGAGGGAAAGACAGTTGATGTAATAGACTTAAATTTCAGTTAAGCATCTGACACTGTTCCTCATGAGAAGTTAGATCTTCCTGGACATAAAGTCTCCACCACTCATTCACACTAATGGGAGTTCGCCGGACCCAGCAGGAGTAAACCTTTCAGGAGGGCAGGTGCCTGAGATGGAGCCGCGAGGAAGTGGCACCACGAGCCCCGGCGCGTGCGGTAATGACTGTCTCTGAGTCGACCCTCCAACTGCCTCAGTTCCCTTTTTCCTGCCGTCTAGTACGCTTCAGTGACGACGTTGCTCACCCGCCAGGAGTTAAACTTCACTAGCAGCTTAGTTCAGTTTATTTTGTGGATTATCTGTAATCAGTACCGATTTAATTTATTAATTCTAACTTGTACAAGAGAAGTCTTCAGCCCTCCACTGACGGAGTCGACCATGAGCGGGTCAGGTGATGGTAGGGAGACTTCTTATGAAAGCTGTTCAGTCAGCGGGCGGGTCCGTCTGCCTCCCTCCCGGAGTGGGGTCTGACAATGGATGGTCCAGTGCTCAGGGGCTGGGCGGTCCCAAAAGCATAAAGGAAACTGTCCCATTCTCGGTACCGCTTGGCTCGAGTTCTTGTCACATAGGTCAAGAAGAAATCAGACTACTCGAGGGTCGCCTTCTGGTACGCTCTGGCGCGAGACGGTCGTGGTTATTAGGGGCCAGACGCTGGTCTTCACTCCTCTGTCACAGCCACCGGTTTCTGTCTCTGGTGGCCGACCTCTTCGACACCGGAGCTCCTCCCCGCCTATTGGAGGAGCTTCCGATGAGCAGTTTCACCAGTGGGCTGCTCTTATGGAGCAGTGGCCTTGGAGGTTGTCCAGTTGCCCATGCCGACCAGTCCAACACCGGGGTCTTTGGGCCATTTGGTTTTGAACAGGCAGGTGAAGCGGTTGGGCCTTCCTAGTCGCGTGGCGCCTTCTTCGGTGCCGTTGACTCCGCGCTTAGGTGTTTATCCCCCTCACATGACAGCGGCGCAGGGGTCTACACCAATGCCTCTATCTCCTGCCATTTTTCCTTCTTTTACCTCCAGTCGCAGGTTTCAGACTCCTGCGATGCTGTTGTCTATGGTGCTGACTTATCCGGCGCTGGGAGCTCTGTGGGTGCTGTCTTCAGCACCAGGGGCTCTGTTGGCAGCATTTTCAGCGCCGGAGGCTTTCTCGGTGCGGTCTTCAGTACCGGGGGCTCGACCGGCGCCATCTGCAGTGCCGTGGGCTCTGTCGGCATTGTGCTCTTTGTCGGTGCCGTGTGTGGCGCCGTTTCTGATGGTGGCCCCTTCTTTGTTCTTGGCGCTGTTTTCCTCAATGGCATCGGGAATGAGCACAGCGCCATTCGGTCTTCAGGGGTTTTCGACTCCGATTCTCTCTCTTTTTTTCTTCCTCCTGATTTTCACTCCTTTCCTGTCTACACAGTCCCCCCTGGACTGTCAGGAGATGATTTTGAGCCTGATCCAGATCTTCACCTGGCTGATGATGTTTATTCTGACACTGTCCTGGGAGCAGGGATCAGTCCTCCTGCAGAGCCTCTTGTTGAGGACCTTTCCTTTAAGTCTCTGCTCAAGAATTTGAATTCTACTCTTTCTCTCCAGACCACAGAAACATTTGCGTCTCCAATATCTTCATGTCCTGGAGAGCCCTTTGGATTTAACTCCTCCGGTATAGCCCTCTTTCGAGACCCTTCCACTGGTGTTGTGGAAGAATCCGGCTCTTATTCCTTCCATGGCCAAGTCCATAGACAGGAAATATGCCTCTCCCAAGGATCGCACCATTTTGGCCTCACAAGCCTTTGCTGATGCCATAGTAGTCCTGGCAGAGAATGATAAGGCTGTCCTACCTCAAGAATCTACAGCCCGGCCTATAAACAAAGAATTTCGCAAGATGGACACCTTAGGTAAGAGAGTCTTTGCTGCCTCAACCCTGAGCATGCGCATTGCCAGCTACCAGGACTATTTTTCTCAATATGAATATGTTTTTTGGCATTCGCTCAAAGCAGTGGTAGAAGCTCTGCCCGAATCAGAAGTTAACTCAGAGCTACTTCAAACCATAACTAAGGGTATCGAGTCCAGTAACCAACAGGTTAAAGCTGCAGTAGATGCCTTTGATACCGCTTCCCGGGCGGCGGCTGGCATCTGCACCCGTCGCCACTCCTGGATGCGTACTTCGGGCTTCACGAACGATGCCCAGCAGCAAGGCATGGCCTTACCTTTCGATGGTATGTATCTGTTCGGACCTCAGGTGGAGCAAGCACTGGAGACCACATGGAAGACTAGGTTTGCCATTAAGACAGCCAGACCTACGCCCGTCCCTTCCCAGGTAGGTGGAAACAAGCACCAGTTTCACAATAGTCAGTCCTTTCGGGGGAAAGGCAGAGGAGTTTTTAACAGAAACCAGAACCCTCAGCTGCAGAAGAAAGTGCAGCAGAAGACACAAGGCCTCAAAGCGCCCAGTGCCACCTTCTGAGCTTCTGGCCCAGGTCCCACCTCAACTGCCCGGGGGGGGGACTCCTCCTCAACAGTGGGAAGACGTCTGACTCACTTCTACAACCAGTGGAAATCTATAACATAAGACAAATGGGTCCTCAGAATAATCCGTGAGGGGTACTCTCTCAATCTTTCAGAAACCCCTCTGGATCATCCTCCCAAATGACAGCCCAGGCTGTCAGCGATACAGTCAGACCTTCTTGCTTCCGAGGTACAAGGCCTTCTGAACAACAGGGCAGTAGAAGTAGTCCCACTGGATCAGCGAAACACAGGTTTCTACTCCCATTATTTTCTGGTCCCAAAGAAAACCGGCGGCATGCGCCCCATTCTGGATCTCAGAAAGTTAAACAAGTTCCTACACAAGGAAAAAGTTCAAGATGATATCACTTGGTACCCTTCTACCTTTGATTCATTGACACAATAGGCTAGCCTCCGTGGACATGCAGGATGCGTACCAACACATCCTCATACACCCAAAGTACCACAAATACCTAAGGTTTGTGGCATTGGGTCAAGACTATCAGTTCAGAGTCTTGCCCTTTGGGCTATCCTCGGCGCCTTGAGTTTTTACAAAGTGTTGTGCAATTCTCACGGCGCACCTCAGGAAAATTGGAATGCAAGTGTTCCCATATCTGGACGACTGGCTCCTAGCAAGTCCCTCCAGGCAAAAGACTTTGGAGGCCATAGCCATGGCCTTAGACTTCCTCACGTCAATGGGAATCCTGCTGAACCTCAACAAGTCACAGTTGCAGCCCTCCCAGAAGCTCCTCTTCATAGGAACTCTTCTGGACACCTCCTGTGCGAAGGCTTTCCTTCCAGAGGACAGAAGGAGCAATATCTTACAGATGGCCAGATACATCAGAGAACACAGCTCGGTTTGAGCTATCTTGATGCAGCAGATGCTGGACCTCATGGCATCCTCGGTATTCATTGTACCCTTGGCTCATCTTCACATGAGAACCTCTCATTGGATGCTTAGTGCTCAGTGGTCCCCAACCACTCACCCTCAGTCTTTTCTCATCAAAATGACGGAACCTCTGAAGAGGTCACTCAACTGGTGGTCGAAGGAGGACAACCTTCTGGAAGGATATTCCTTTGGCCCTCTGGATCATCAGATCTCCATTACCACGGATGCGTCCCTGATGGGTTGGGAAGCCACCTGCCAGGATCTCCACACCCAGGGTATGTGGACTCAGGACGAGTCTCAACTTCACATAAACATCCTGGAAATGAGACCCGTCCTCTATCCAGTCTGAGCTTTGAAGGACATGCTCGTGTCACAAGAACATTCTCCTTCAAATGGACAAGAAGGCAGTGATGTATTACATCAACAAACAGGGTGGTGCACACTCTTACCCATTATGCAGGGAAGCAATGAGAGTGTGGGAATAGTGCCTGGAGGACAAGGCTCTGATTCAGGTGGTTTACCTGCTAGGAGTACAAAACGAGCTGGCAGACTGCCTCAGCAGAACAGAGGCGCTTCCTCACGAGTGGTCTCTCGACTTAACCGTCGTTCAGTCACTCTTCAAAGAGTGGGGAACTCCAGACCTGGACCTTTTTGAGTCATCACTCAATGCAAAGTGGCCTCTCTTTTGCTCCAGAAATCCAGGACCTAACATTTTTTGTCAGGATGTGGTGGACAAAACGCTTTCTATATGCTTTTCCTCCTCTTCCCCTAATTCAGAGGGTACTACTCAAATTGGAGTCTCAGTGGGGCAGGATGATTCTCATTGCCCCTTCTGGCCTTGGCAGATATGGTTCCTGCTACTCAACAGACTATCGGAAACACCCCCCCCCCCTTTCCAGACGAACCTTCTGACCCAGGGTCCTGTGGTCCATCCCAACCTGAGGTCACTTCACCTTCACGCTTGGCTTCTGAAGAGATATAGGTGAATAGGTTCAGTGTTTCTCGTAGAGTTTCAGATATTCTTTTGGCTGCACGTAAGCCGGCCACTAGAAAAACCTATACAGCTAAATGGAAGCGTTTTTCTCTCTGGTGTGCAAAATCCTCTTGGAACCCTTTTTCCTGTCCACCGAATAAAGTCTTGGAGTATCTCTTAGACCTCTCAAACACAGGTCTGCAGTACTCCACAGTCAAAGTTCATCATTGTGCCATTTCAGCATACTGTACTTTCAATGTCGCTGGCTCAGTTGAGCATGGTTAAGAGGTTTCTTACAGGTATACTGCATACTAGACCTCCTAATAGACGTCCAGTTGCAGCCTGGGACATTAACCTTGTGCTAGACATGCTCACTTGTAAACCTTTCAAGCCTCTAGCCACTTGTGAGTTGAAGTTCCTCACTTGGAAAACGGCCTTTCTGGTGGCCATTACTTTGGACCATAGAGTTTCTGAAATACACGCACTGGTCACAGTCTCTCTCCCCCCCCCCGTACACTTTTTCACAAGGACAAGGTAGTTCTTAGGACTCAACCTAAGTTTCTTCCTAAGGTTGTTTCAGAATTCCATCTAAACCAACCTTGAGTCCTTCCTACCTACTTTGTGAACTTCCAGAATGAAAGGGAGCGTACCCTTCATTCGTTGAATGTTAAGAGAGAGTTGCGGTTCTATCTGGATAGAACGAAAGAAATTCTCAAGTCTCAACAACTGTTTGTTTCCTTCAGTGAGACTCGGCTGGGTCAGCCTGTTGGTATCAGATACATTTCAGCGTGGCTGGTGGCATGCCTTCGCCACTGCTATTCTTTGGCACAGGTCAAGCTGGAAGCCAGAGTTTACGCTCACTCTACCAGAGCAGTCACGGCATCTCTGGCGGAAAGCCGGAACATGCCCATTGCAGATATTTGCAGTGCGGCTACTTGGAGCTCTGTGCATACAGTACTTTCGTTAAACACTACTCCTTGGATGTCCATGACAGATGACATCTGTTGTTTGGCAGGACAATTATTTTTATTTATTTATTTTAAATTTCCTTTATTGTGGTAGGCCCATTGGGGCTTAATACATCTTGTTCACACATATAGATCATACATCTGTTACATAGGTACATAAGATAAATCTTGTTGACATCACAGTGTGTACCTACATGGTAGCTTTTTACTGAATAAAAGCATAGGATGATCTAGTTAAAGTAAACTACAAGATCTCCGAGATCTACCAAATAATACTGCAAATGTTCTTATCTATTAGAACCTGATGGAGATATTAACAGACTGTTCGGTGCACTGAATAAAATAATAGAAAAGTGTGTTTCTTTTCTTATTTTTATGAATTATTGATATGAGAGAGAGAGAGCGAGAGAGAGAGAGAGAGAGGGGAAAGGGGGCCCTGTAGTGCCTGGCTAAGCATCCAGATGCAAGTTAGGCTCATATAAGAGCCATCTGGTCCACCTGTTTTGGTATAAGTGAGTTTGTTGGCGAAGGCCGAATGTAATCCTCTCCATTAAGTGAATATTGTCTACTGTATCCCTCCAGTCTGCAACAAGGGGGGAGCTCCCTGTGCCCATTTCTTAGTAATGGCCTTTAAAGCAGCTATTGTAAGAATCGACCATAAGTATGTTTCCTCTCTTCCCCGTATCTCCTTTGGTCTAAGACCTAGAACCAGATGTTCAGGGTCCAGGGGGGACTGAAACTGGAAAATTTCCTTAAGATGATGTTCTGTACCTGTCCAGTACTCCTTAAGTATCTGACATGTCCAAAAAATGTGGGCCTGTGAAGCTGGTGCGAACCCACATCCCCTCCAGCAGTTTGAGCCAGCTGTTGGTGCATAGTGCACCACCTGTACAGGAACACGGAAGTACCTAGCTCTAACCTTCCAGCCATATTCCCTCCAGAGAGGAGCCCCAGTTGTCCGCCATGTAGTGTGCCAAACTCCAGCCCAGTGCTTCTCTGAAAGAGTGATTCCCAGGTCTGTTTCCACTTAAGTTTGAGTCTTTCAATAGGTAGAGTCAGATCTAGTAAATACCTTTGCTACAATAAGCATATGGCTCCTCTCCCAACCCCTGACGACCAAATGCCACAAAAAGTGGGGTCCGCCACATCCTCTTGCAGCCGAGCATATATTTTCTGAAGGGTGAGAACATAATCTCTGATCTGGTAGAATTTTAGAATATCTCGTGGGAGAAGTCCAAATGTCTGCCGGGCTGCCTCAAAAGAAATAGGATCATCTGCAGATAAAACCTGATAAGGGGTGAAATCCTTTCCTGACCCGTTGCTTAAACCTGAATCTAAGGTGGTAGCGGGAAGAGAGGGTCGTAAGCCCACCATCAAAATTTCCACAATTGATGTCTTATGGGACCTCTGTTTATGCCTCTCCTCCATCCCTCCAGGACAGTCGTGGTCCCTGTATAACAAGTCTCTGGTAGCCTGGCATCATCTTGAAATAGGATGGCAGGAAGAGGAGGTGCAGTCTCAACTGCCAGATCCATTCTCTTCCAATGGGAATCACAGCCAGGGCCGCCCCATAGGAGTGCCACCCGCATTTGGGCCGCAGCCCAGTAGCCCTGTAAGTTAGGGAAAGCTAGACCACCTTGGGCCCGAGGGGCATATAAAAGGCCTGTACAAATCCTAGGATGGCCTTTAGCCTAAAGGAATCTAAAAAACATGCCCTGTCATATGTTTAACTCTCTCTGAGGTACCAGACAGGGTACACATTGAAACAGATAAAGTAACCTTGGTAGGGCATTCATCTTCAACACCTGTAGCTTAGAGTATATAGCTATGGGCAGAAGAGTCCACGTCTGGACATCCTTCCTTAGTTGGGTGATCAAGGGGGGGGATAATTGAGTTCCCAGAGCCGGTGGCTGCTAATCCCAGTCTTGATCCCAAGTTAACTCATCTGATCTAGGTCCCACCTCATGGGGTATCTATTTCTTAAACCCAGGGAAGGGGTATAGTTGCAACTAAGTATCTCTGTTTTAGAACAGTTCAGTTTATATCCGGAGATGGAAGAAAATTCCTCCAACTGCCGAAACAAGGCAGGGATGGAAGAGTCTGGTTCTGTAAGGTACATAAGTACGTCATCAGCATATAAAGCCAGTTTGTGTTCAAAGCCATTCAATCTTATTCCCTTTATGTTCCCATTCTATCTGATAGATTGAGCAAGAGGTTCTATGTATAATGCAAAAAGCAATGGTGATAAAGGGCACCCCTGTCTTGTACCTCTGCAGAGTTTCAAAGGTCTAGAAATGTGGCCATTTGTACGAACATAGGCAGTTGGGGAGTGATATAGTTTGCTTATCAATTGTGTGAATTCTCTTGGGAACCCAAATCGGGAAAGGGCTGCCCCCAGAAAGCTCCAATCAACTCTGTCAAACGCTTTTTCAGCGTCAAGACTCATTAATAGAGCCAGAATAGCTGAAATGTTAATATGGTCAATAAGGTGAGAGGTACGTCTCAGGTTATCCTGAGCCTGTCTGCCTGGAACAAATCCATTCTGGTCCAGTTGTATGAGGTGGGGAAGATACTGTTGTATTCTTTTAGCCATAGTGGAGGAGAAGATCTTTCAGTCAGTATTTTGGAGGGAAATTGGGCGATAAGCACATCTGGAGGGGTCCTTTCCCAGCTTGGGTATCACCGAAATCAGTGCTATAGCCTAGGAAGGTGGAGCTGAGCCCCTGCCCTCAAAGACCTCAGAAGGGGCTGGAGCTGGTCCTTAAAACATTTAAAAAATTCCCCCAGGAGTCCATCTGTCCCAGGGCATTTCCCTGCCTTCAGGGCTCCCACTTCCACTTTAAGTTCCTCCGCGATATTGGGAGCATCAGCGCTTTGGCCTGAATTGGGGATAGGGTTGGTAATTTCAGGTTGTGTAGGAAAGATTCAGTCTTCCGTCAGGTTGAGGGGTTCCTTTTTGATATAATTGCTTGTAAAACTCCCGAAAAGTCTCAACTATCTCATTTGTTTTATATACCACTTTCTGGTGTCCAGGGTGCCACAAACTCATGATTGTGGCCCTAGCTCTTTGTGCTCTCAATCTACTGGCTAGTAATCTAAGTGACCTTGGACCACCCTAGTAATATTTCTGCTTTAAAAATAATAATTTCTGTTCCACCTTGATAATGTAATATTTGGCCCAGTTCCCCTTTAAGAGTCTCAAGCTGGTGCGCAACAGCTCTGGAGTATTTCTGTTTTTGCATTCCCTTCAATGATTGGATTTGCTCAATAAGGGTCTTCCGTCTCCCCTCTCTCTCTCTATCTCTCTTTTCCTCCGTACAGCAAGCTGTATAAACTTCCCCCAGAGAACTGCCTTGGCCGCATCCCATAAGGTGTCCTGTCCCTCATTTTCTGTTAAAAAAACATTGTTATGTGTCTAAGATCTAATCTTTAACTGCCTTATCCTTAAGCAAGGAGATATTAAAGGAGTAGTCCACCCAGAATTTGCAAAAAACACATGTTATGCAGAGTTTTGAAATGTATGTTAAGTCCTAGTGTGTCCTTCCTCTGTCTGCTATTAGGAGTTTTTCCTAAATTAGCCTGCTAGTCAGATGGTAGTTTTACACCCCGGAATCTCCATCACAAATAGGTTTATTGGCTTTCTTTCTCCACGATGCACCCTGTCTCATGTAACAATGATGTAGCCATGCCTTAGATTTAGTATGTACCGCTTTAAAATCAGTTTAAAATCACTTCACAACAGCAGAGCTTTGTAACTATTCTTATCCAGGGAGCACAAATGGCATCAGTTACAGTTTAAGCAGATACCTGAGAGCAAGCTAACTGGGGTTTCTGTAAGACAACAGTTACTAAATATCTCTAATTCACTATTTTTGTTTTCTATATGCATCAGGTCTTGCTAGCAGGAGTGTTTAATTTTAAAACTTCTAATTTTATCAAACTATACACAACCATAAAAGCACAGAAACTGCCCAGATCATCAGTGCTATAATTAATAAACACTCTAGCTGTTTTCTTACAGAAACCCTACTCTGTTAGATGTCAAATATTTGCTAAACTTCAAATGCAGGTATCAGCATTCTGTTAACAGTTGGTGCTGATTTTGCTCTGTGACAAGTTTTCACATTTTTTATTTTTTTACAAATGAATTGTATAGTATGAAGCTGCAGCATAGAGACTGCAAAATACTTTGAAGTCAGCTTTTCCCCTGCCTATGGTATGGCATGGAAGCAACAGGATGACAGTGACTATTCCAGCTACACATTTGATTCCATTTTACAATGGTTCACTGCACTACACATTGTGTATCACACTTTTTCAAATAATAAAACAAATATTCTCCAAACTAAATAACTCACACATTCATATTTTTGTACTTTATTAAAAAGACACTTCACATTTGTAACAACAAATAATAAATAAATAAATAAAGTGATGTCACAGAGCAAAGTCAGCCCTAGCTCCTATTTCCTTCTACCAGAATGATGGTACCTACATTTATGGTTTAGCAAATACTTGAGAGCTGAGTAGGTGTTCTGTAAGAAAACAGCTACAGTCTTTACTAATTACAGCATTGGTGATTTGGAGCAATTTCTGTGATTTTTATTGTTGTGTGTAGTTTGATGAAATAACATTTTAAAATGAAACACTTATACTGCTAGCTAGACCTGACACGCTACGAAAACACAAATAATGAATTAGAGCTATTTAGCAGCTGTTTCTTATAGAAACCCCAGTTAGCTTGCTCTCAGGTATCTGCAAAACTGTAACTGATGCCATTTGTGCTCCTGGATAAGAATAGTTACAAAGCTCTGCTGTTATGAACTAATTTTAAAGCAGTGCACGTGACTAAATCTAAGAGCATGGCTACATCATTGTCACATGAGACAGGGTGCATCGTGGAAGAAAGAAAGCCAATAAATCTATTTGTGATGGAGATCCCCAGGGGTCGAAACTACCATACAGCTAGGAGGCTACCTTAGAAAAACTCCTAATAGCAGACAGAGGGAAGGACACACTAGGACTTAACATACATATCAAAACACTCTGTATAACATATGTTCTAGGGACATGGATATGTTGTTCATCCACACTCATTGGCAGTATCCTTGCCGCTTTAAATCTTGCCGGAAGGTCTTCAAGCTTGCTCCTCCCACCCACCCGGGTGGTATAACTCTCGGCTCCGCCCCATGACGCCAGATCTTCCTTACCGCTTGGAAGCTCAGGTTCCCTCCTTAACGCTCTGCGTTTGTGACTGGTTCCTATTTCTCCGTTTGCGGATTTAAAAATAAATTTAGCAAAAAGACTTCAGTCTTCTATCCCTCGCGGCTGCGATGGACAAATCGACTCCCGGATTTCGGAGATGCCCATGCGGGCAGAAGATGTCTCGGACGGATCCACACTCCACGTGTGTATACTGCTTAGGCCTTGAGCACGACCCGCAGGCTTGCGACCTGTGCTCATCTTTCTCGGCCTACGTCCTCGAAGACCGTGCTGCCCGATTGCAACTGGGCCGTCCCGAGAAGCGTTTCCCTCGGTGAAGTCCAAGGAGGCCCGGTTGGCGGTGTCGTGGCACAGGTCGGGGGATCAGCTCGAGCGGATGGTCGCCCTCAAGAGGAGGCGCGCGGTCAGATTTTCCTCGGCGCGCGTTTATCCCGCCTCTGGGTTCTTCCTACACGGCTTCTTTTAAGGAGCTTTGTCTGTCCCTCCACTAAAGGAGAAGGGCTCGCGCCTGCTGGACCTTATTCTCGGTCCAAAAGAGGGACAGGGGTAAGTCCCTCCGTCGACGCTCTTGGGAGCGGGAAAGGTCCCTCTCCCCGGGCCGTCGACCGTCGGCTTCGGTCGACTGCTCGGCTTCGGCCACTGGCCTCACGGTGTCCCCGTCAGGTCAGTTGACCGAGACTCCCACCGATGAAGTCGAGATTTTTCTCGACCCATTGGACGGGCTGTCGCCTTTAGCAGCCGAGATTCCCCTCTCCCCGGTTCCCCCGGGAGGAGTTGAGGATCCCGTGGGCTCGCCTGTGCCTCCGGTTTCGGAGCCCTCGGATGGACCATCCGAGCCGAAGGGAGTGCCGGTTCCGGCCGACACCTCCCCGCACCGACCTCGGAAATTCCGGGACTCTCGGTCTCGGTCTCGGACCTCGCCGGGTCCAGCCGATCCTGACTGGGCCATAGGCGGGTCTCGGCACTGCTGTAAGCGGCGCCGCTGGGCTGCCCTCGCCCTCCTCGATGAGGGGAGGTTTCAAGAAATTACGCCGACGGGTACGATTGGCCTTATGTTGCAATAGTCCTCCTGCGGAATAGTTTACTCGCCGCCTTCTCCGCCATTATGGCTGTCACCGAACGTCGACACAACCCTCACTTATCCGAGGAGCCTATACCCAGGCCGTTGTTCGCCAAAACCAGCTGCTCCACCGATTCCGTGGAACCTCCGCCTCACAGCCACCACTGGGGCCCACCAAGGATTCGGTCGGCTAAGGGTCTACCCCATCGGTTGTCAGTTACCCTCACTCCCGACCGACCTCGGCAGGTGAAGGGTGGCTCTGGCCGAGGCAGTTTCTCGAGGACTTCTTCCGAGTCCGAAGATTTATTCTCCTTCTTCTCAAGCTACTGGACTGGTCCTCGGGAGGTCGTCAATGACGACAGCCCGCCGTCCTTCCTAGGACTGCTTCGCTCATCTCGGAGTCTACCGGATGGAGCTCGAACCGCTTTCCAAACTGGCCAGGTATCCTCACGGAGATTCTGGACCGAGGGATTCTCCGACGGAGGCCTTTCCGGTGGCCGAGGCTATAGTGGGTCCGCACTGGAACTTTGCGCCTGCTTCTGCTCCTGCCTCATGCCGGGCCAGGATGGCTAGGAAGTATGCGGTCCCTACCGTCCTTGTCCAGGCTTGAACACCCTCGCTGAGGGGTTGAGCTACCGACAGCGTCAGCTGGGCCGGGCAACGCCAGGGATGGACGAACCTCCTGACAAGGAGTCCAAGAAATTGGACCATGTCGGGCTAAAAGTCTACGCTATGTCTCTCTCGGTTTTCGCCAGGCTGTAGTTCGGGCGCCCTCATGGCACATTTTTCTCATGCCCTGTTGGGCTCCCTGGATGAGGTCATCCTCATCTTCCCGCCGATCTGCAGACTACGTTAAGCAGGTGCGGGACCAGGGCAGGGCAGTGGCCAAACAGCAGCTCCAGACTGCTTTTGATAAGGGGACTCATGTGCTAGATCGGTGGCGTCAAGAAGTAGCTATGCGTCATGCGGCTTGGCTGAGGATATCCACCTTACTGGATACCCAGCACAAGTTGGCGGATGTTCTCTTTGGGACTGACCTCTTGCCCTGGGGTGGAAGGTCACCGCAGAGGATCGGGAAGTCCAATGCCACCTGGACCTGGCCCTTCCGCCCAGAAGGACAAAGGCCGGAACCACAGCCTAAGCTCCTTTCGCCCTGTGCCTCGGCGCCGCCCGCCCAGCAACGCCAGGGCCAGCAGGCTCGGCCTTGCATCTCCAAACCCAAGCCAGCCGGCTTCTCTTACAGGAGGCAGGAGGAAGCCCAGGAGGTCCTCGGCCGGTCCCTCCTCCAGCCTGCCCAGTGACGGGCTGAGGGTGTCGCCCCATCCCCGCCACTCACTCCTGGGTCCCCCGGGGACGGCCCGCACTTCTGCTCCGCCTGGTCCGCTGTTACCACGGACAGGTGGGTCTTGGAGGTGGTGAAGAGGCCTGCCTCTGGAATTCGAGCAGGCACCACCTTCAGAGCCGCCGCTCGGGGGCTTCGGGATCCCCAGCTCACTGGCGGCTCTGCCGAGCCGACATCGCCTCCTCCTCCAGAAGGAGGTAAGAAGGTGGTGGACCTCCTTCAGACCCAGGGTTGTGTCCAGGTACTTCCTGGTTCCGAACGGGACGGGGCTGGGCGCCTCATTCCCACCTGGCTACCCACCTAAACAAGTTCCTAAGGTCTCGAACCTTCAGGATGGCTCACTTGGCTCAGATAATACCATCCTGGAACGCTGGCGCAGTGGTTCTGTCTCTCCTGGTTCTGCAGGACGCCGCTTTTTCACGTCCCTATCCGTCCGTCTCACCAGAGATTCCTTCGCCTCGGAGCGGAAGGATCCCTCTTCGAGTTCCAAGCCATGCCCTTCGGCTTGTCTCCAGCTCCCAGGGTCTTCTCCAAATGCATGGCAGTGGTGACAGCATTCTGGGCGCCCGAGGTCCGGGTGTACCCTTACCTGGACGATTGGCTGATAGCAGCTCCCTCCAGGGAGGGAGGCGAGTGTCCAGATCTGGCCCCTCAGGTCTGCTCTCAACTGGGCCTTCCTTATCAACGAGGCTGGGTCGAACTCGAGCCAAGCAGGTGATTCTATTCATCGGGGCGCAGCTCGACTCTCTTCTCGAGCCAGAGCTGCTCCCGTGGACAGGGCCGAGGTTCTTCCTCCTTGGTCTCGATCATTTCTGGTTGGCACTGCGCCCTGCCCGGGACTTCCTGCGCCCTGGTCTCATGGCGGCCTGCACCAGCGTGGTCCGCTGGGCCTGCTGGAACACGCGCCCTTCAGTGGGACTGGCCAGCCAGTGGTCACAACGCTGCGATCCCTTGACCAGCTTTGCCGGTGACACAGGGGATGAATGCTCAGTGGTGGACCGCCCAGATCATTTGGCAGGAGGGCATCCCGCTCGTGTCCGCCTCGAGCCGATTTTCCCCATCGACTGATGCCTCTGATGGGTTGTGCCCATCTGGGGAAGACTGGCCTGGTGGCCTCTGGTCCTCGCTGGAGTCCCGCCATATCAACCTGCTGGAGCCCGAGCGGTCCGCCTAGCCTCACCGCTTTTGCTCGCTCCTCCGGTCCATGTCCAGTCCAGATGGACAATACCATGACCATGTACTATCTGAACCGCCAGGCGGACGCGGCTGCCCATGCTTCTATGTGCAGGTCTCTGCATTTGGTCACTCAGCGCAGCCTGAGGCGGATCTCTAGCCATTCACGTGGCAGGAGCCTCCAACACCCTGGCCGATGCTCCTGAGCCGATAGGGCCATCCCACGAGTGGTCTCCTGCCTGAGGTGAGTACATCTGTTCTCCTTTTGGGGCACACTCAGGTGGACCTGTTTGCTCTCATGGAGAACGCTTGTTGAGTCTGTTCCATGCCCGCCTCAGCAGGGTCGCCAGGGGGATGCCTTCAGGCAATGGACCCCGGCCTCTTTTACTTTTCCCCATTTCCCTTGATCCACAAGCTTCTCATAGGAGGGACAAGGCGCAGGTGATTTGAGGCTCCCAGACTGGCCTCACAGTTCTGGTACCCAGATCTCCTCAGTCTCAGCTCCAGGACTCTCGGCAGCTTCCAGCTCGCCCGACTCGTTTTCAGTCAATCAGGGAAGGTGTTCCATCCGACCTTCAATCTCGCACCTGACGCCTGGTTCTGCGCTAGAGTTCTGGGCCTTGGTCTTTCCTACGAGGTCCTCAATGTAGTTGAGGCGCCTGGGCAGGAGTCGACCAGTAAATGTTATGCCTTCAAATGGAAAAGGTTTTCATTTGGTGTCAGTGCAAGGGCTTGACCTTCCTCCTGTTCCTGGCAAGCATCTTGACTATTTATGGTCCCTTTCTAGTCAAGGGCTTAGTGCCGCACTCCTATAGGTGCACCTGGCAGCCATCTCTGCCACTGGGCTGGCCGGGAAGCCAGTCGGTGGCGCGGAGAAGGTGGTCTGGTTGCTTTTCAGAGGGCCTTGATCACATTTCTCCAGTGCGGGAACTGTCCCCACCTCCGTGATCTACTGCTGGTATTGGCAATGCCTCTTGCGGCAAGTTTATTCGAACCTGATGCACAGGTGTGCTCTCTCACCTGTCGTGGAAGACCGCCTTCTTGGTGGCTATCCGTCAGCCAGAAGGATGGGAGAGCTCCAGGCGCTTTCCATCGAGTCTCCTTACCTGGTCTTCCACAGGGACAGGTTGTCCTGCGCCCCACCGAAATTCCTTCCGAAGGTGGTGTCAGTTTCACCTTAACCAGGTGTTGACTCTGCGGTGTTCTACCCCAATCACACCTCGGAGGCGAATATAGGCTCCATCTCTGGACCCTAGAAGGCGCTCGCTTATTATAAGGGCGCACGGCTGAAAGTCGGGAGAGGTTCGCCAGCTGTTTGTCACCTACGCTGAAGCCGCATCTGGCAGACCTGCAAGCCCAGGACGATAAGCAGGTGGGTAACCTCTGCATAGATCTCTGCTATAAGTTGGCGGGCATGGAGCCTCCCAGAGGGATAGGCTCATTCTACCCGCCATACTGCTGCAGTGGCTGCTTCCAGGGGCGTCCCTATCCAGGAAATCTGCAGGGCTGCTACCTGGAAGTCAGCAAACACCTTCATTACCCACTACCACATCGACCTTGAGTCACGCCCGGATGCTGGTTTTGGGGCCTCGGTTCTCCAGTCTCTCTCCCAAGTAAGTATATGGGGTGTGCGTCTTGCCTCCCTCCTCCCGGAGAACTGCTAGAGTCTGCAATGAGTGTGGATGAACAACATATCCATGTCCCTAGAAATACAGGTTACTCACCTGTAACAGGAGTTCTAGGAATGGTATATGTTGTTCATCCACTACGACTCCCCATCTCCCGGCTCGACGCACAACCTGAGCTTCCAGCGGGCAGATCTGGCGCCATGGGGCGGAGCCGAGAGTTATACCACCCGGGTGGGTGGGAGGAGCAAGCTTGAAGACCTTCCGGCAAGATTTAAAGCGGCAAGGATACTGCCAATGAGTGTGGATGAACAACATATACCATTCCTAGAACTCCTGTTACAGGTGAGTAACCTGTATTTTTTTGCAAATTCTGGGTGGACTACTCCTTTAAGTCTCCAAAAAGTGTTTCTTCTAAATCCTCCCAGATCCAAACGCATGAAGAATAGGGCATGATCCGAAAGGACAAAGTCCCCTATCCAAGTGTCTTGTACCCTAAAAATCTCGTCTCTTGATAGCAAGAAGTAGTCCAGTCTGAAGTACATATTATATGTGGCAGAAAAGTAGGTATAGTCCTTTTGTTTCGGGCGAGAGTAACGCCAGACATCCAAAATACCTAATTCTCCAAGCAATTTATGGACACTTCTTGCCACCTGATGTGACTTTCTTGGGATCTGGGAAATAAGTATCTGGGGCAGGGTTAAGCTAGGTAGGTCTCCTCCGCATGCAAGACTCCCTCCGCCCATTCCTGGAGGAGGAGGAGGAAAGATCTATAGTCCCCATAAGGGGTATCCGGTGGGAAATACATGGATGCAAGTGTTATTAATTGCCCCTCAAGTTTACCTTTCTCGAGTATGATCTACCCTCCTTGTCTACCTTTTCTGCTAGTTTTTCAAAGTGGGACTTGTGGAATAAGTACCATAGTACCTCTATGTCTACCCTTTTTATACGAAAAGGCAGCCACCTCCTTAAACCCAGCTTCAGAAATTTACTCTGCTCTCTCTCTCAGTGAGATGGGTTTCTGTAGGAGCAAAATTTGCTGCAGACTTTTAAGCTGAGCTAAAATCTTACTGCATTTAACTGGACTTGTAAGGCCATTTACGTTGTAAGTGCATACCAACGTGCCTAAGTTAGCCGTTATGTTTGAAGCAAATTAAAAATTAAACACCAATTAAGACAGGCTCCCCAAATCTCCCTCTCAAATCCCCCCTCCCCCTAAAACAGTGTAGTATGTCGCCATCATTAAACAACATATTACTTATATAACAATCATCATTGCCAACTGGGCAGAAACCTTTATGAGTTAACATAAAATGACTTCCTAGGTAGAAGATCCAGGTTTATAGGATCTTTGTCTGAACTCCCTTCCCTACAGTGGAAAGGGAATTAAGAGGGGGGAAATTATTTACGCTCTCCAAATGGAGGGCTCCCCCTTAGAGCTTCAGTCATGTTAAATATTATTAGCTCTGACAGGACCATTCTTAATGGACTTCTGTCCTATCACCTGCCTCCCGTCTCGGGGGGGGGGGTTATTTTAGCTTGGTACTCTCCCATTAGTGTGAATGAGTGGTGGAGACTTTTTGTTCAGGAAGATAAGGAAATTACGTACCTACCATAATTCTTGATCTTCTTGGACGAAGTCTCCACCACTCATTCATACGCCCACCCACCATCCCCCGAGCTCACGTCTCTGTTTATGGTCTTCACTCCCTCAGTGGCTGAGCTGTGAAGACTTTATTGTTGACCCTCCTTACACGGGTCATTCGGGACTGTCTTGTGTCCGATTTTTAGGTTAGTTCTTGTAGGTTAGTTACGCTGCACCTCCTCGGGGAAAAAAAAAGGTACTGAGGTGGTTGGAGGGTTGACACCGAGATGGTCATTACCACATGCACCGGGGCTTGTGGTGCCGCTTCCTCATGGCTCCATCTCAGGCACCAGCCCTCCTGAAAAGTTTACTCCCACTGGGTCCTAGCTCCTCCGGCGTACTCCCATTAGTGTGAATGAGTGGTAGAGACTTCGTCCAAGAAGATCAAGAATTATGGTAGGTACATCATTTCCATTTCTAAACCTAAAAAAGATAGGAAATTCATGTAATATAGGAGGAATGGATAGAGAGATAGTTAAGTGGGGATAGAGTTGGGGCAGTGTCAAGAAGCATTTTATTACATGTTTGACCCCATCACCCACAGTTTTCCAGTTGTGGAGAATTCCCTTTACCACTGCTAGGAGTGGGTTTCACTGTGTTCAGGCCTATCAAACATGCGTTAACCACTCCAAGCTGTGGGTAGCCGATGATTGACAAGATAAACATCCCACTTCTAGCACACACACGGTTTCCTGCCTGCAAAGTCAAACTAAAAGTAAGCTACCTGCACAACAACCAAGTAACTGTTCCCCCTCACTGATTTCACACACTCTTCAGCTGTGTGCAAAATCAAACTAATAGGAACCAGACTACAATACAAGCAGAGTAACAGTGCCCTGCTCCCACACTTAACACAGCCATACTAAATGAGGCAGTCCTAAAAAATAGCAGTACAAATCTACAGCTAGAATAAAAAAAAAAAAAAACACATCTGCTGTATAACAGAACATCTGTGGGGAGAAAAACAAACTGGAGGAACTGAAAGGAACATTGTCAGCATTTAGCCTATTTTTCTTTTCTTTTCTTTTTTTTCCCCTGCAAAAATGATATCTCCAGACATATCTTGTAATAGTCTCCCCATGTAAGGTGCCAGTAGGATGTAAAATTATTGTTTTGCCCCCTTTTTTTTTTTTTTTTGCTTTTCCCTGCCTTAAACTCGAAAAGACTGCTCCTTACATGCATGCACAACCAGCATGGCACCGAAGTGTCCCAAAACTCATGTATGACCAAGTTTGACTTTTTTAAATCCCCATGAGATAAAGTATTTCCCGATGGGGGCCAGTGTCCCGAGTACTAGAAAGTTACTCATTTATGAAAATGAGGGCTGTAACATAAGTAATTCTATCTTTGTAATGTAAAAACTTGACTCTGGGCACGCGCATGGTGCTAATGCGCTTGGCTAGAGTCCAGGCTTTACATTGCAAAGATAGAATTACCTGTGTTACAGCCCTCATTTTCATAAATAACTTTCTAGCACTCAGAACATTGGCCCCCATCAGGAAATGACCTTTATCTCATAGGGCTTAGTGAAAGTCCAGCTCCACCATGCACGAGTGTTTGGGTGCTTCATTGCAACGTTGGCCTTGTACATGCATAAGCTGTGGTCTGCTTGAGTTCAAGTTGTTGAGGAAAGCATAAAATAAGGTTAAAAAAAAAAAAAAAAGGGGGGTAAACAATAATTTTAAGTCCTGCTGGCACTTTACATGTCAAGGCTATTACAAGATATGGCTGCAGGTATCGATTTTGCAGGAAACAAACAAAAAAATGTATAACCTGTCAGTGTCCCTTTAAGTACAAATTCATGAAAGCACTGTCCCAAAATAAGCAAATAGACTAAAATAAACAGTAGCCCTGTAATTAACACACATCTAATTTTAGCATACAGTACAATACTTTAAGCAGTTGCTGTAACAACACATACTGGCAATCTTCAGACAAAATGAGGTTCATGCTGAGGAGTGTCAGGAGCTAAAGGAAAAAAAATTCTCACTCGTTTAACGAAGGGATGGGGATCGTACCTGTTGCCGAACAGACTGCCACCCAATTCCCTTCCACTTCCCTGTTCACCCATCCCATCCCCTCGCTCAGATGTTTTGGCGTCTCACCAGGAGAGTGCGGGGCCGCCATTGTAGTCTGTGGCGGGCATTTTAAAGGCGTCGTTTTATGTGTTTGACAGCAATGAAAGCCACCGTTTAACTGATAGGACTCCTATCAGTTGAGCGGTGGCTTTCATTAATGTCAGACGTTCCTTAACATATAAACCTATGTCTTTAAAATGCCCCACCATAGACTACAATGGGGTGCGTCCCCATGCTCTCCCTGGTGAGACATCATAAAACGTCTGAGCGAGGGGGCAGGATGAGTGAACAGAGAAGTGGAAGGAAATCGGGTGGCAGTCTGTTCGGCAACAGGTATGATCCCTTCCCTTCATTAAATGAGTGAGAAAATGTTTTTTTTTCCATAGACTGACTATCGCGGGCATTATGTAATGGGCAATAAAGCCCATATGCTAATATCAGAAATTCCCTTTAAGTTCCGTGTACAAATATGGATCATTTATAACACCCCACATACACAACAAATTACCCCTCATTCTCCTAGTTTCCAGGGACATGAGATTTAACCTTTCTAATCTGCCCTTATAATAGAGTTCCTCCAGGTCAATTAAATTTTTGTAAATCTCCTTTGTGTTTTCTCTATTTGATGGATGTCACCTTTTTAATATGGTGACCAAAATTGTGTACAATATTCTAGTGAGGCCTAACATATGCTCTATAAAGAGGTAACATTACAACCAGTTGTTTGGACTTTATGGTGTTCGTAATAGACCACATTATCTTACTTCGAGGGGACTCTTGCAGAAGGCAGCACCAGTAGGACTGAAGCTGCCAGATGCCATGATCACACGGAAAACTTCTGGGTAGCAGTCTTATTACAGGGACCGTCCCCGCTGACATCAGCATGCTGATGTCCACCTATCCTGTAAAGGGAACGGTCCTCCAGACCTTCCGCAGTTCTCTTCCTGCCATCGACACACACTAGTTGGACCTCCACGGACATCTGCTTCAGTCAACTGCCTTTTTCTTCACGCTTGCCTGTGGTTTATTTTCTTTTTCTTCCTTAGTTTTAATATAGATTTTCGGTGTTTTTCTCCATCTCGTTTGTCTTCTGCTCCAGTCTCATCTTCTGATCGGCCTACCAAGTGTGCCTGTGGCAAACAGATACCTGCCAAAGACTGTCACTCTTCCTGCCTGCTCTGCTTAGGCCCTAACCACGACACTGAGGCCTGCAAGCACTGCCAGGACTTCAACCAGGCTACACAGAGATGCTGCTTGAAGACCATCCAGAGTTGCCGCCTTCAGCAGAAACTTGCAGCGCTGAAGAAGGAGCTTCAGGATAAAAGCTCTTCCACTTCCCCGGTCTCCAGGGCATCATCTTCTTTTTACCAGAAGGAGAAGTTGTTAAGCAGGAAGCACAAGCTCTAGGCCCATCCATGGTCAGCCTCTTGCTCATGGTCGCTGCATAGAATGGCTTCCGTCTCTGGGTCTTCCTCCTGCAGGGGGTCAACCCCTCCTTCCTTGGCAGCCCTTACACCTTCCGGGTTGCCTATGGTACAGCCACTCACCCTCATTGCTGTCATGGGCGGGAGCTCTTCAGGGCTGTGGACCTCATCCCAGCACCAGACGCCAGGCCCTTAGTCCCCATGGGTCCTCAGCCAGGCGGCACGACTGGGGTTGGAGTCTCCGTGACGGGTCTCTGCCTGTGGCCCCCGGTCAAGACGTTGCCTTCGACGGTCCTCAATTCATGTGCCAGCACTAGTCCTTCCAGGATTGCCTGGAGCAAGCTCTCACCACCTCCTCACGCAGGCAATGCTTCTTCCCTAGTTCAGGGAAATTCCCCCAAGCAGGCGCCTGCCTTGCCTCGGGCCCACGGCCAGCTGTTTCTCCTGATTGACACCAGCCTTCGACTACCAGGCTGGCAATGGCCCTGCCGACACCTGCACCGAAGACTTCTGACACTTCGTCACCTTAGCCCCACCCTGCGCCTCAACCGATGCCCGCTGGTCCTCCTGGGGATCCCCAGCCGGCACCTGCTGGACTGACACCAGGGTACTCTACGTTGGCTTCTCCACTGATGTATCGATACCCTCTGCTCCAGTACCCTTATCCACCTCACAGTCCACCTCCACCGGTGGATTATAACGCCTTATTCATGGCTTAGTGGACCCTTATGAAGGACAAGGATGCACCCAGATGGCCTTATCCTCCTCACCAGGACCCCCTTCTTGAGATCCGGACTAGGCAGGACCTGGCAACCCCCACACCACAGGGTCTTCTGGGGGACACAAGGGGACTTTGGATCAGCATAGGAATGACTGTTGTCCTCAGATGTCAGTCCCGGACAGTGATCAGTCAGGGGGATTATTCTTCCTCTTTCTCCTTGGAGTCATCAGAGGATTTGAGAGGCTCCTATGATGGGCAAGAGCCTCCCAAAGAGACCCCTAAGTCTCCCCCTGATGATCCCACTTTCCTGGATGTGACGCGCCATATACAATCTCTCATGGGATGGGAGACAGAGGAACTAGACCCGGAGTGCCGTCGTCTGGTCATTTACCTCCAAAAGAAGGAGACCCTACCTTTGGTGGTTCCTCCTTCTTACCCCAGGAGTCCTTTAGCATCAGTAATTATAGCAGTTAGCTGGCTAGGTGCAACTGCCTGGAGGTATGCCTTTAAGAGAATTATAATGAGCTAGGGCATCAGCCAATCCAAACACAGGAGGGGAGTGTGCTGAGTGAGAGCAGCCTGAAGGGCTTCAGAATTTTTCTCCACTGACTGAGCAATATTGCTCGAGAGGGTGTCTCAACTTTCCTTGTTGACAGCCTCTTGTTCGCTTATCTTGGTAAAGTTTTCCTCAGAAACTTAACTCTTTAGTGTGCTGAGTGTAATTTTACAATTTTTTTTTTTTTTTTTTAGCGGTTCGTTTTTCACGATCTGCATTATTTTTACCGCTGCGTTTATTTTTAGATATTTTACCATATTTCCTTATTTTATATTCTTTTTGTACTGCAAATGCTTATTTTCGATTGTTTTTGACACAGTTAGTGAAGGAACCATCAAATATTTGCAATTTTCCTTATTTTTACCTCAGAATTTGTGGGTCCCTACTGTGAGGTATCTGTCTGTTTTCAGACTTTGACAGTTGTTGCTGGGTTCTCTGTGGATTGGCTTGTCAGAGATTCCCAGAACTAAAACAGAAATCTGGACCTACAGGATAAAAAAAAATGTATCAGCTGCCATAGGACTGGCTTAACAGCATTTTCAGCAAGCTGTGCCTCAGTTGTTTTTGGTCCAGATCTGCTGGTTCCCTTTGCATAAATTTGGTCAGAAACAGAGCAAAGGGACCTAAAAAAAATAATTATGGCTAGCCGGCCTGTCGGCCCAGTGGTTGGATTTCCGCTTGTGATGCCGGTGACCCTGGTTCGGGAGCAAGCTCGGGTCACCGGAGGGCCAGCCGAGAGGAACAGGCTGCAGCATCTGTCGACAGCTCGCCTGTCCTGGGAGGGTTTGGAAGCAGCTCAGCGTTGCCGACCCCTGAGGGTGGCTAGGGTGCAGCATTACACTGAGTGCCTCGGTGTCTGATTGGCCCCAGGCGTAGGTCTGGGGCTCAGCGACTCTTGTAGGCAGCTAGGGAGGGCGTTGCAGATGTCGGCGGTCACGCTTTGACGTTTGGGCAAAAGTGCAATGCCCACAAGAAAACCGGAAAAGAGCCTGCCATCTCTGGGGAGATGGAATGCCGGAGATGTGCCCACGATGTGCCTCCACCCACTCAATGGCTCCAGGACTGACAAAATGTAAGTCTCTGGGTGTTCTGGCCCCACCTCATCCCCGCCCGGTGGGGGTTAAACCGCAGCTCCATGGCATCTCAGAGACTGCTCTGTGTGCAGCAGTGGATGTCTGCTTGGCTCTCCGATGGGTCAGGAGTGCAGGCTGGGGGAGAATAAATAGTGATGTAAAAAAAAAAAATTATGGTAGAGGAAAAATTAAAGGTTACCGATGAGGGGCCATCTAAAACTAATAATAAAAATTCAAGCAGGGGTGCTGATGAAGCCTCCAAGTCCCAGCCAAAAAATAGAGCTTCCAAAGGAGCTGATGAAGTTCCTCCCAAATTTAAAAATAATAAGGGCGCTGATGAAGTGTCTGTACAAAAAAGGAAGCTTGATCAAGCTGCTGATGAAGTGGTTAAAAAGATAGTCTGTAAAGACAAAAAAACGCTCCTGTTGCTCCTGGGAAACTAATTAGTGAGACAACAGGTGGCATAAAGCATAAAGAAAAATTCAAAACATATGCAGCCAAAGTCTGCGCAGGATCTCCCATCTGTGCAGGACATGGCAAAAGCATGGTATGTCTTTCAGACCCTATGAAAGATGGGGTCTGTGTTTACAGGGGCTGGTAAATACTCTTCCACAGTTCTCACTTCCAGAGACCGTGAGGGTGATGCAGATGATGATTAATGTTTTTATGATGCCTCTGACATGAATTTGGAGGGCCTAGAACCTGATGTGTCCCCTGACCCTCCTTTTGGAGCTCCCCCGGCTGAACAGGAGGATCCCTCCTCTATGCCTACATTTATCCAAAACATGTTAATACACCCTGGACCTCTCTACCCAGGAGTCCATCCAGGTTGAAGATGAGGGATGAAGACAAGGGTAAAGATTATAGGGAGATGAAAGATCTCCCACCCCCTAAGAGACTATTCATGCCTATTTATAAAGCTTTCAGGAAAAATTACTTATTAAATTTTGGTGACCGGGTAGGCCCACTAAGCCCCGAAGGTCTCTTTTTCAGGGGTGACCCGGGTTAACATTACAATGGTAACATACAGATGAGGGAAACTGGTTACAGAGTGAAGTCGGGTAATTTGCAGGTTACAGTCACGACTAGCATTATACAGTACAGATATGGTATGCTAGCTGAAAAGATAAAGACAAGATGCAATTCAAGGTTAATTAAGGAGATTGAAGACACGACAAGTAAGGTTGCCTAAGTGAGAGAGAAGGGTAAGTAGGAGGGGGACTATCATGGGCCATGACAATGACAAGTGCTGGCTTCCATCTACCATAAAACTGCTTCAGAACCCCACTTCTGTGGCAGGGGTTGTTTCTGGCGAGCTGAAAGAAAATACTGTACCAGCTGTCTAAAAACAACACTGAGTTCCTGTCTGTACACCCCAGTCATGAGAGCATAGTACAGCAGGCATCTTGTGAGAAAGTTAGCCCCTTGTCCTCTTTTACCCCGGACAAGGACTCCAAAAAAATAGACTTCGTAGCAAAGAAAATGTACATCACACTTTCTTCCGATATGGCTTTCACTGCCAAATATCAGAAAGCACTGTGGAACTCTGTCCGGCCATTGCGTGCAGTGGGTCGGATTCAGTGGTACAGGAGCTGGTGGATACAGCAAAAACTGCCCTGGAAGCTACTGAGTACCAAGTCCACATGGCAGATGACAACAGTGATGCTGCTTCCAGAGCCATGGCCCACGCCATCTCTCTGAGGCGCTTTGCCTGGCTTAGAACTACCAGTCTAAGGCCATGGACTTTCCTTGTGATCAGAACATGTTGTTTGATTCCCTTACACCCCCTATCCCCAGTCTGATTTCTCTCGGTACAGGGGTGCTTTCAGAGGGAGGGGTAGAAGGGGCCAAAGAAGGGCCACCTCTACCCAGCCAGCAGCTTCGCAGTCTGAGCCCTGATGTGAGTGTTCAGGTTGCCTCCCCTCTGCCAGTAGGAGGCAGACTCTCCCACTGTCTTCAGAACTGGTCCCTCATTACCTCGGACGAGTGGGTTTTGGAGATAGTAGAAAAGGGTCTGCCACTACAGTTCAGGCAGATACCAGACCTCAAGTGTACCCAGGTGTCAAACCTCTAACCCCAACACAGGTGCTACTGTTGGAATTGGAGGTAAAAACTTCTAGCTCTATGAGCAGTGGAGAGGGTCCCGCCCATGAAAAGGCAAGGCCTCTACTCCAGTTACTTTCTGACACAAAAGAAAATGGGGAGTAGCAACCTATCTTGGATCTCAGATATTTAAACAAACATCTGTTAAAACCTAAATTCAAGATGATCACTCTGTCATTAGTCATACAGTCCTTACAGCAGGGAGACTGGCTGGCCTCCCTGGACCTAAAGGACGCTTATTTCCACATACCCATAAGGAGTTCTCACAAGAAGTTTCTCAGATTAAACTTCCCTTCAGGCCACTATCAGTTCGCTGCAGTGCCCTTCGGCCTGTCCTCTGCCCCAAGAGTACTTACCAAGTGCCTGGCAGTGGTAGCAGGACATCTCAGGAAGCTGGGTGTTGCTATCTACCCCTGTTTAGACAGTTGGCTCATAGTGGCAAAGTCTCCTTGTCAGGTCAAGGAGTACCTTTCCCTTATAGAGCACACTTTAGAGTCTCTGGGATTCCTGGTAAATGTTAAAAAGTCTCACCTGGAACCCCCCCAGCTACTCACCTTCATAGGAGCTCAGCTGGACACCCAGAAAGGATATGCCCTCCCACCCCCACAGGAGAGAATTCAAAGTTTTCTCTCAGTGGCAGATTCTTTCGTCTGGGGACAGCCAAGACCAGCCGGACATTTCCTCAGGCTCTTGGGACACATGGCTTCAATGACTGCAGTGGTCCCAGGAGTCAGGTACAGGATGTGACACCTGCAAGCCAACTCAGAGCTCGCTGGTCTCAAAGAAGCAACAATTTTTCAAAGCTGATACCTGTGACTGGGCAGTTCCTTCAGACTCTGCTTTGGTGGAAGAACCCTGCAAATCTGGCAGCAGGGATACCCTTCAAGGCTTCTCTTCCCTAGAGGTGATCACCACAGATGCCTCCCTCCTGGAGTGGGGAACACACCTGGATAGTGCCTCAGTAAGTGGCACCTGAACTTTCCATCAGTCGCAGTTACACATAAACCTTTTGGAACTCTTGAGAAATTTTTCTAGCTCTCGCAGCATTTGCTCCTGTCATAAAAGGACAGACTGTACAAATTGGAAGAGACAACGCCATTGCAGTGTTTTTACATAAACAAGCAGGGTAGTACCCGATCAGGAATACTCTACTTAGAGGCTCTGAAAATCTGGTCTCTTGCCTTCTCCCTGGGAGTCAGCCTTTCGGCTGTTCACCTCCCAGGCAAACACAATACCCTGGCAGATGCTCTAAGTCGCATCAGTCAAGGCCAGAGCGAATGGACTCTGAACAAGCAAGTACTAGCCACAGTGTTCAGACATTGGGGCACACCAGAAGTGGATCTGTTTGCCTCTCCCCTCAACTTCCAGCTTCCTCAGTACTGTTGCAGGCCCCCAGTCCCGGGAACACTTCCCCTGGATGTCTTGATCCTAGACTGGTCAGGCAGGTTCCTGTATGCATTCCCTCCTTTTCTCATGATACTCAGAGTATTGTTGAAACTCAGACAACAGCCTGTATCAGTAATTCTGGTAGTTCTGGAATGGCCCAGGCAAGCCTGGTACCTCTTCTTCTCTCACTATCCTGCAGCAGGCCCATTCACCTGCCGCCAACTTGCTCTCTGCTGACCCTTCCTCAGACAGGAGTGCATTATCCAAACATACACTCTCTTCACCTCAAGGCCTGTTTCTTGAGGTGTTAGTTTCTATCATCTCAGTACTGGAACAGGTCCTTAAGATCCTGAGAATGGCTAAAAACCTTACATAAAAAGACTTATGCAGCCAAATGGAAACAGGGCTCCTCTGGTGCAAGAGCAAAAGGTGAATCCTCTTATAGCTACAGACCCTCAGCTGCTGGATTACCTGGTACATTGTCAGGCTTGAAACACTCTTCCCTCAGGCTACACCTAGCTGCATTTTCGCCTACCTTTTGGTGGGAAGAAGTCATTTTTCCCATACCATATTCAAACAGTTTTCAAAGGCCTCTTGCACTTCCAGCCTCCAGTCAGGGGCGGTTCCTACCTGGAGCCTGAACCTCTGCAGTCCCAGATTTGTGCAACTGCCCTTTGAGCCTATGGCCACTGCACATATCAAGTTTGTGACCTGGAAGTCTGTCTTCCTGGTGATATTGCCTCTGCAAGAAGGATTTCAGAGTTAAAGGCACTGTGCCTAATTACATCATTCTTCACAAAGATAAAATTGAGCTCAGGATAAATAGGAAGTTTCTGCCTAAGGTGGTTTCAGAGTTCCACTTAAACCAGTCCGTTACTCTACCTGTCTTCTTTACTGAGAAATCCACTCCTGGGGAGCAAAACTCCACAGCTTGGATGTCAAAAGAGCTCTCTTTACTACATAGAACATACTAGGCAGTTCAGGGGTTCTTTCACTCAGTTGTTCCTCACTTACAGGGATGTAGTCAGAGGAAAACAGCTATCAAGAGGCGGGCAACTAAAATGGTGCAGGGTCTGCAGCAGAAATCATATGAAGAGAAACTGAGAGCTTTAATATGTATACTCTTGATGAAAGGAGGGATGGGGGGACATGATAGAAACTTTCAAGTACCTCAGGGGCATCAACAAAGTCCAGGAGGGTAGCATCTTTCAGAAAAAGAGATGTGTAAGAACAAGGGGGCACAATTTAAAGATAGAGGGGGGACAGTTCAGGGGTAATGTGAGGAAATTGTTTTTCACGGAGAGAGTGGTGGATACATGGAACCGCCTTCCTGAGGAGGTCGTTGGGTCTAAAACAGTGGGGGAATTCAAACATGCATGGGACAGACATAAGGCATTTATCGTGGGGGGTTGCAGAAAGTAGGCTGTTGGTTAACTAGAATCTGCAGCTTATCCAGTAGGTAGGGGAAATGGGCAGACTGGGTGGGCCAAGTGGTCCTTATCTGACGTCAAAGTCTGTGTTTCTATGTATCAAGAGAACTGTTTCCTGCTGGTTAGTCTCTTGTATTAGATTCTGCTATGAAAAAGCTGTTCATTAACCTCCTGTGGGGCTCAGGGCCCACTCCACTAGGGGCACTGCAGCCTCTGTGGCAGCAGCAAGGGACATACCCCTTCTGGATGTCTGCAAAGCAGCTACCTGGAAATCTGTACACACCTTCTTTAAGCACTGCAGTTTAGATGTGCTGTCCAGATCTGACGCCAGATTTGACAGGGCGGTTCTGCAGAGCTTCTTTCCTAAGTAGGTTCTCTGCCCACCTCCCACTTGGTACTGCTCGGTAGTCTGCAAAAAAAGTTACTGATGCTAAAGGACTCCTGGGGTAAGAAGAAAAAATTACCGCAGTAATCTTCTTTCTTCCAAAATGTCCTTTAGCATCAGTAAGCTCCCTCCCACCCTTTCTGCCCGGTTCACCTGTCAGGAGAAGGGCTCTGTTCTCAGTTTTATTACCAAATTTGTTTTTTTTTATTAATGAGTTTCGTGCTCAGTTTGTTGTTGCCTGTTTTCAGGTTTTGGACATTTTCATGTTTTTGAATCCTTTTGGTTCACTTTTCGGGGCATGTGCCCATTTTGTTCGAAAAATTCTGAAGCCCTTCAGGCTGCTCTCATTCAGCGCACTCCCCTCCTGTGTTTTGACTGGCTGATGCCCTAGCTCATTATAACTCTGTTAAAGGCATACCTCCCGGGCAGTTACACCTAGCCAGCTAACTGCTATAGTTACTGATGCTAAAGGACCCCTTGGAAGAAAGAAGGTCACTTCGGTGAGTAATTATTTCTTATTGACTCGTATGATGATGTGACTAAGGCAGTGTGGAATTATCCCTCGACCACCCTGGCCTTGGCCAAGAAGGCGGATCGTCCTTACCATGCGTCAGTGGGCAAAGACTTCTTTGGCGAATACCCCATGGTGGACTCTGTGGTCATGAACGCGGCCCATGACCTCACTAAGAAATCCAAGCACTGCAGCACCCACCCTCCAGACAAGGAATCCTGCCAGCTGGACCAGTTGGGCAAGTGGGTGTACTCCTCTGCCATTCTGGCCATCCGGGCCCAGAACTATCTGGCCCGTATGGTGCAGTATCAGAATACCATTTGGGACTAGGTGAGGGATCTAATACAGTCCCTTCCTGAAGATTCCACTAGCATGCAGTTAGCACAAGTCTTAAAATCCAGTTTGGATGTGGGCAACCATGTACTGAGGGCAGCCTATGACACGGTAGAAGCTCCTGTGCGTGGTGTGGCAGCAGGGATCTGCATACACCGCCACTCATGGCTCAGGATATCTGGGTTTGCACTTGATGTTCAGGCCAAAATCATGGATGCTCCCTTCGGGTTCTGTTTTGTTTGGGGAGATGCCCAGGATATCATCTTCCACCTTCAGGAATCTGGCAAGGTCTCTGAGGTCAGTACATTCCATGTACTGGTCCCAACCACGGCCTTCCCAATGTCAGTCCTTCGCTGGCCCTCCAGACAGCCCTGTGAAAGCCAGCAGTCAAAGGCTCTTTAAGCACAAGACTCACACCCCACCAGCCTGTGGATCTGTCTCTTGGGCCCCTGGGCCCCGCGAGCTACTCTGCCCACCCCTGGCTTCACTGCCTGACTCCTTGCTTTGCCCTCCCCTTCTCCAGCAGAGGTCTTGGGGGAAGACGGTCAGGGGTTGATTCTCCCTATACCTGGATGGGTGGAGCACAGAAATCTCAGAACAGTGGGTACTTTAGATAATTGAAAGGGGTCACATCCTCGAATTTCTGAATCCCCCTCCAGAAAACCCTGCCATTATCCTAGGGACCGCATCGCCCTTATCCGAAAAGAGATCCAGGCTTTCCTACGCAAAAAGCCCATAGAGCCTTGTCCCAATGAATCAGAGAGAGAAAGGGTTCTACTCCTACTTTTTCCTCATCCCCAAGAAAATGGAGGATATGAGACCAATCTTGGATCTCAGCCACCTGAACCTCTACATAGAGTACAAGCGATTCAGGATGGTGACTCTTCAGGGACCGTTTCCCCTCCTTCATCAGTGGGACTGGCTGTGCTCCCTTGATATGCTGGATGCCTACCTCCATATCCAGGTTTTCCAAGCCCACTGGTGTGTCTCCGCTTCTGTTTCCAGGGGGATCACTTTTAGTTCCGGACTCTCCATTTTGGCCTTTCCTCGGCACCTTGGGTGTTTACCAAGTGCCTAGCGGTGGTAACTGCAGCTCTGAGGAGGCAAGGTTTTATTTTTTTTTCATATGTACTTTATGGATTTTTCACCCCGACCCGGGACCTTGTCAGACACGTGTGTGCGTGGAGGCACATGCGCATGCTGGGTACCGACTTGGCCCCTTCCACCCCACCCCTGGCTATCGCCGCCTCCCCTTTGCGCTTACGCTTCCCACCGATCCTCCACCCAGTGGGAGCGGAACTATGGAAGGTGCAGGCATCCATCCCGGGAGGGGAGAGAGCTGCCTTGTGGCTGCTCAATCCTGCCGCCCCCCCCCACTGGCTCCCCGATGACCTGAAGTAATTCCCGAACCCGGGTCGCCAGTGTAGCGCAAGGTAAGGCATCCAGCGTCTTAGCCCTCAGCACCACCAGGCCGGCAATAGGGGGCAAGGTTTCTATGTGTTCCTGTACCTGGACGATTGGCTGCTCGCGACCCCCTCCAGAGATATCTTGCTTCAGACCCTGGAAGGCACCTTTCGGCCCTTGCAGACTCTAGGAATCACTATCAGTCTACTGAAATCTTGTCTCTGTCCGTGCTAACGCCTCCTATATATTGGAGCGGTTCTGGACCCGTCCCAGGGCAGAGCCTTCCTGCTGGAGGACAGAGCACAGCGCCTGATAGCACAGGCCTGGCTGGTATCTTCCAGTCATCAGGTCCCCCCAGTCAGTGTTTTTCTTCGTCTGCGGGGGCACATGACGGCAGCTATAACCACAGTTCCTCTGGCCCGCCTCCATATAAGGGTTCCCCCATGGTCTTTAAGAACCCAATGGGACCAAAGCACCGATGATCTGGATCAGCCGGTGCTGATTTCCACCCAGTGATGAGGACCTTGGTGGCAGAACCCACCAATCTCCTGAAGGAGTCCCCTCTGTGTTGTATCTCCTCAGCAGATTCTCACCACGGACACCTTGAGCCTGGGCTGGGGAACTCATTTGGCTGACTGTCAGACCCAGGCCACTTGGTCTGAGATGGAGCAACAGCTCCACATCAGTGTGCTGGAGATGCGGGCAGTTCTGTATGCCCTACAGGCCTTCCAGACCCTCATTCTCCCTGGCCCGTTGCTTGTGCAGATAGACAATGTGTCCGTAGTATATTACATCAACAAGCAGGGGGGCACTCATTCTTATCCCCTTTGTCAGGAAGCAATGAGAGTCTGGTACTGGGCCATCAAGCACAACCTGGAACTCTTGGCCATTCATGTTCCAGGCGTCCAAAACATCCTGGCTGACAGTCTAAGCCAGTCCAAGTCAAGGATGCACGAGTGGGAACTCCTGTCCTCAGTGGTCGAAGACCTTTTCGACAGGTGGGGATGTCCAGAGTTGGACCTTTTTGCGTCCCCACTCAACACAAAATTGCTGCTTTTCTGCTTGCTTGATCCACGGCCTGGAGTTTTCTGGCATGACGCTTGTCCCTCTCCTGAAAGGAGGTTTTGTATGCCTTCCTCCCTTCCTGCTTCTGCAGAGGGTTCCTCAAGCATCAGTCAGAGGGGACGGAGAAGATCCTCATAACTCCCTACTGGCTGCGTGGATTTGTTCCCGCTGCTGCAGCAGCTGGCAGCGAATCTCCAGTTCCCTTGTTCCTGTGCTCCAGCTTGCTCTCCCAGGAGCAGGGTGCCCTGGTCCATCCAGACCTCAAGTCTCTGCATCTCCATGCGTGGCTGCAGACTTAGCTATTGCATGCTTTGGAGTTTCTTCCAGGGTTGCTGATGTCCTGGTGGCTGCCAGGAAACCTTCCATGAGTTCCACCTATGTCATGAAGTGGAAGCACTTATCCATATGGGCCACCGCACATTCTTGTGGGGTATCTTGCATCTGAAACCTCCCATTCGGGACCCTGTCCCTTCCTTGGGACCTTTTTTTTATGTTGAAGAAACTCACTCTGCTTTCCTTTGAACTGCCCGCGAGTTGCGCTTTCTATCATGGAAAGTGTTGTTTTTAGTTGCTGTTACTTCCACTTGAAGGATTTCCGCATTTCAGGCTCTGTTATGTAAAGAGCCTTATTTAGTTTTTCACAAAGATAGGGTGTCTAAGTCCTGTGGCTATACAAGAAAAGTCCTATATAGCTCACACAAAAGCAGTTATAATTATCAAGAACCTAACAGTAACTGAGACCACAATATTGGTGACAAAGCGATTGAGAGCCTTTACAATAATATCCCTACCAAGCTGGATTGTATGCAATAAAAAAAAAGACTGGTACAACGACCTAATGATACAGTGCCCCTAGCAACTTTATAGTTAAGAATGGCTGATACAGTGCATATGTGTAATTATTTTACTTTTGGTCAGCAATTCTGTAACCAAATTCATGAGGCGGCGATGTGGACTACATTTGTCTCTTCCCTAGCCAACATTTATGTTGAGAGTAGGAAAATAAATATATTTGGAACAAGGGCAATAATAAATGGCATTAAACGTGGTTACATGGGTCAGGTTTGTGGTTGATATTTTTAAAATTTGGGTGGACAAGAACAAGAATTAGTAACATTTCTGGAATACATCAATACAAAAGACAGTAACTTGAAATTTGTGTCCACAAAAAATATTAATGAAGTTAACTTCCTGGACCTGACCGTAAACAAGAAAAATGGGAAATTGAAAACTAAGCTGTTCAAAAAAAGAAATGGATAGAAATGTGATACTGCATTATGAAAGCCAGCACCCGAAACACACAAAGAATAATATCTCATACGGCCAGTTATTCTGCATTAAAAGGAACTGCAGTGAGGAAACAGAGAGAAAAAGAGAATCAGCAGAGATGTGCGAGAGGCTTTTACACAGGGGATATGAACCAGGGGTTCTAGTAAAGGCGCTAGAAAAAGTAAACCAGAGGGAAAGAGGGGACCTGTTGGAAGTAAAAAAGAACCAACAAGAAGACAAAAGAATATATTTGTGTACAGAATACAATGGAGCATATGGAAATATAAAGAATATAGTAAAAAAAACAAAACAAAAAAACACTGGCATGTACTAGACACAAATCCATCGTTAAAGGAACAGTAGAAAAGGCCCTGTGTTTGCTCAAAAGGAACCATAACCTGAAAGACATGGTACCTATTTCTCTGAAGACAAGAAAAAATTAAACCAGATTGGATGCCTGATGTCCCAGAAGGAAACTATAAATGTGGCATTTGTGCCCAATGCAGGAGCACTAGGAATTAAAACTTTAAATCACCCCAGATCAGGGAAGAAGTGTAAAATAAAAGGATTCATCATCTGCTGCAGCCAAGGGGTTATCTATATGCTCACTTGCACTTGTGGCTCTAACTATATAGGACAAACTACAAGGGCACAAAAACTTCGATTAGGACAGCACAAACTGGCTCTAAGCGTGAACAACAGCAAATATGCCATGGCCAAACATTATCAGGAGGCTAAACACGGCTCGGTTGCATCTTTAATACATACAAGCATTGAGAAGGTCCAAGCACGTATAAGAGGGGGCAGTTTTAAAGATTTATTACTTCAAAGGGAATCCTTTTTGGATCCATGAACTCCAGACTTTAATTCCTAAAAGGACTAAATGAAGACTTGGGATATAATAGTTATCTTTAAAACTTTATTTATTTGCCCAAATGTATTTATAACTGGATTTTAAGTTTTTTAAATATTTAAGAAGGAGGAAGCTAATGGGAGCACTTTAAATTGAGCACTTTAAATATGCGACTTTGTTCATGGTTTTAAAAATATGAATGTCTATTTTGAAGGTTATGATCTTAAGCACTTACACTAAATTATTATATATACATATATATATATATATATATATATATATATATATATATATATATATAGCGAGCTTAGCACAAGGAATTTTATTGTGGTAGCCCCACCAGATATCTGTATTCATGTAACTACTGTTTTATGGAAATGTACAAAATATATGTAACAATGTCTGTATACTACCGTATGTCAGCCTACTGTAATAGTGTAACACTGTTGTCTCTCTGTCATGAGGTACCTTTGTAAAGCGAGCCTCTGGCTCAAAGGTTTCAAATCCAGTTGTACAAATAAATAAAAAAATATAGGGATACACACACCCGTGTTACTGTTCGCACATTAGAAGTTGTACACTTGGATTGTTCTCAGTTGATGTTTAATATTGTTTAAATAATCAGGTTTAACTTAACATAGAAGAAACATAGACGTTGACAGCAGATAAGGACTGCAAGGCCCATCCAGTCTGCCCATTTATTCTACCTTACGAATGTGCCATAGGCCTTTGCTCTGCCAATGGCCTATCTATTCATATTCATCTGTATTCCTCCCTTATGCCTATCCCATGCCTGCTTGAAGCCCTGCACTGTATTCATATCCACCACTTCCTGAGGTAGGCCGTTCCAAGCATCCACCACCCTTGCTATGAAAAAGAACTTCCTCACATTACCCCTTAATTGGCCTCCCTCTGCATCTTCATTCCACCTTCCAACAGTGCAGGAGGAGGCCCTTGACCAGGGCACTTCGGCCTGCCAAGGAACTACATTGTGAGGTGGCTTTGCTTGGCTGCAGTCCTTGCATCTTCATTCCACCCTCCAGCTGTGCAGGAGAAGGCCCTTGACCAGGGCACTTCGGCCTGCCAAGGAACTACACTGTGAGGCGGCTTTGCTCGGCTGCAGTCACTGCATCTTCATTCCACCCTCCAGCTGTGCAGGTATGGCCTTCCTGACAGCTTTGTCTTGCTTTCTTCCTGGCGCTTAGTCAGGCTCCTGATTTGGTCAGCTCTGGCGAACCGGGCTCCTGATTGGCTCACTTCCTATTCCACTGCTGATCTGTTGCTGTATACCTCCCAGCCCAAGTCTTAACTTCTGGGTGCAAAATTTTCAAATTATAACAGTTTCACCCCCTGCCTAATTGTATTGTGTGTACCTTGCTGTAACTAGGTTGTTAGCATTTTAATCACTGTATATTGCAAGTGCTTGACTGTATAATGCAAGGAAATTACAGCTCAGTTTAGAATAATTTTGTTAAAGGTAATCTGAAAATAATATTTTTATTTTTTCTCCCTACCTTCTCTACCGCTTTATTTCTTTTCTCTCCCAGGCTGGCTCTTAGTAATTTACTAAGTGCCAGACTGGTAACAGAAATTATAGCTCAGTTTGGTATAAGCTGTATAAGCTAAACTTGAAGTATATTTTTCCCTCCATTCCTTACACTCCTTCTCTCTCACCTTCCTCTCTCCAGGCTAATTGTGTCCTTTTCCCATTAGCAGGTTATACTGTATTCCACTAAAGGAACACAATCTTTATCTAACGTGATCCCTGCCTGTTGTTCATATAGATACCTTCCTAAACTACAGTTCCCCCCATCTGACCAGTCCCCTCCTCCACGTTTCCTGCTTACAAATTCTTCCTGTTCCTAAATCAGTTATTCACTAATTTCTCTGCCTTTATGAACAGTGCGTCCCCTACTCTCCTCTCTTCTCCTTGTTCTGCTCATATCCTTCTCTTTACCACCTCCACTTGCTCACTACTCATCTATTCCTAATAACTCTCCCAACCCCATCAGTTACTATCTAGAGTCCCCTACTCACATCCATGCTATCACTCCCTCCCTGCCATTTGAAATATGGTCTCACTCTACCACTATTCCTCATGTGGCTTTGATAACGGTGTCCACTTCCACTGCAGTTCTCAACATTTTTCTTCCTCACTCATCCACTTCCTTTTCCTCAAAGCTCCCAACCTCCTCGCCAGTCATTTCAAAATCCCCTAAGCTCCACTTCCTCATACTCGCCTTCCTCTTGCTCTCTGCCGGGTATATCCACCCCAGCCCAAGCCCTACTGCCCCTAGCTCCTCTGGTGCTTCCTCCTCTACTACCTCCCCCCACTCTCTTCTCTCAGCCCTACCAAAGGGCTTAAAGTTCCTACATCTAAACACCCGCAGCTGGTTGCAAAAAAATAGACTAGATTCAGACCATGGTATGCACTCTAAAACTAGACATCCTAATCATCTCAGAAACTTGGCTAAAGAGCACGATCCCTGACCACCTGGTCTCCATTGCTGGCTACTCACTGCTGAGGCAAGACTGTGCTGGCTGGGGTGGTTTTGTGGCCATTAATGTCCTAGCCTCCATCCAATATTCCATCATCTACTCATCCTCCAATCCTGAGACCCATGATGCCCTAGCTATCTATGTGACCCTCCCTTTCACTCTCCCAATTTTCGTACCCAGCGTATACTGCCGACCAAATGTCCATCCTTCGGTCGCACTAGACCTTCTAACCTCCATCACTTCCTTGCTCGCTCTGGGGAATTATTCATCCTAAGCTTTCAGTATAAATTGGTTGTCACCTAAAACTACCAAATTAAAAATGAAATCGGAGCCCTAAACTCTCCTAACTGATCTCCGAACCCACCTGCCCAAACCACAAGACACAACACTCCCTACTCGACTGGGCCCTTATCTCCCACCCCCACTGCGTCATCACTTCTGACATCCTCCCCGATGCTCTCAGTGACCATAACCCAATATTCATAGTTAGGAAAGTCCACAGAACTACATCACCACACAAAACCATATAACTACTCTCTTTCAAGTCTCTTGACCTTGAACCTCTCCTGAGTAACCTTGCCACTTCTGACTGGTCCCCCACTAACCTCCTTACCCACTTCAAAGAAATCTTTCTTGTAAACTGTAATGCCTTTGCCCCACTCAAACAAACCAGAGTCAGAGGTAACCACTGACCTTGGATAACCCCTGAACTTCTGGCCTGCCACAGGGCTAGAGATCAAGCCTGGAAGTGTCATAAAGCTACCCAGCATTCTAGTGATCTTGTGAACTACCGTATGCTCCGAAACACTTGTACCAGGGCTACAAGGTTAGCCAGGTCTGAATATCTCAGATCTGCCTTCATCACCAACATAAATTCCCCATCAAAGTTCTGGAAGGTGGTCCATGCCCTATTTACCCCCTTCATCTCGCCCCCCCCCCAGGTACTTAAAGTAAATAGCTCACTAGTGTCCGACCCACCATTTGTAATCATGAATTTTAACCCTACTATACCTCCTGTGCCACTGAGCTACTGAAATCTCTCTCCCTACCCATCCACCCTCCACCCTCACCGTGTGCCCCCTCCACCACCCTCCCACCTTCACTTCTCTTTCGCCACTGTAACCCCAAACGATGCTCCGAGTGTCCTTCTCACCATCAGCCCCTCTAAAGGTGCCTCCCCTAATGGCCTTGACCCAAAACTCCTCTCCCTGTCCGCTTCCGCCATTGCCTACCCTCTCTCAATAATCCTAAATCTCTCATTCTCTACTGCCTCGGATCCCTCTTCATGGAAACATGCTGCGGTCCTCCCTGCACCCAGAGGGGGTGATCCCTCATCCCCTGGCAACTATCGCCCTATTTCTTCCTCCCTACCCTTGCCAAGCTTCAAGAACACATTGTCCTCTCCCAGCTCACCTCTTTCTATCCGACACCTCCTTTTTCACCCATTTCCAGTCTGGTTTCAAGAAACCACTCAAACACCACCTCTCTCCTTGGCTCACAGACTCCATCCTTAACGGGATGGACAATGACCAAATTACCTCTGCCATTTTTGTCGACCTGGCCAAGGCCTTTGACACGCCCTCACTCCCTTCTCCTTGACTCCTCCCAGCAGCTGGCCTATCTCTCTCGCCACAAACTGGTTCAAGGCTTACCTTATTAGCAGAACCCAATCAGTTAAGATATTGGATGCCACTCTCACCTCCCGATTAGCACTGAAGTCACCCAGGGTCTGTATTAGGGCCCTCCTGTTTTGCATCTTCTTAAATGACCTTCCCTCTGTTTGCTCCCCATCCTCTGCTATACATATGTATGCTGATGATACAGTCCTGTATGCATCTGACTCCTGTCCTGCTGAGGTTACAACCAGCTTACAGCAAGACTTTGACAAGGTTCAGCTCTGGTTTGCTAACCATCATCTTTCCTCAACACCGAAGACTGTCTCCATGACTTTTGGCACAGGGCAGGGCTCTCTAGGCTTCCTCCCTACTCACTTTCCACACCCTTGATGGGACTTTACTTGAGGACACATCCTCCTTCAGATACTTAGGTGTTTGGTTGGACTAACACCTAAACTTCTCTGAACATATTAACACCATCCAGAAAGAACTGTGCCCCAAGCTTGGTGCCTGTTCAGGAACCGTAGTTGCATCCCTACTACACGGCTGTCGTGAACTTGTTTAGAAGATGATACTGCCCATTTTTGACTACTGTGATGTAGTTTGCCCTTGCCACCTACTAACCTCAGCTCTTCACCTGGCCAGTGCCTACCCCTCCCCTTTTTCCTTTTCTACTATCTCATCTGGAAGCGCCTGATGCCCTCCTGTCCCTCAACCCCTCTAAAGGCTCCTCACCAGATGAGCTCGCATCCTAAACTTCTCTACCTTTCTTCTCCTGAAATTGCTTATCCTATCTCCCTAATCCTTAATCTCTCCTTTACTTCTGCCCAAGTACCTTCATCCTGGAAACATGCTGTAGTCCTTCCTTTCCCAAGGGTGGTGACACATCCACTCCTGGCAGCTACTGCCCCATTTACCTCCTTCGTACCCATGCCAAACTTCAAGAACATTTAGTTCTCTCTCAGCTATCACCCATCCTCTCCGATTCCTCTTTCTTCACCCCCTTCCAATCTGGTTTTCGGAAGAACCACTCAACAGCCACCTCCCTCCTCAGGCTCACTGACTCCATCCTTTCAGGGATGGATGATGGCCTGATCACCTCGGCCATCTTTGTCGACCTAGCCAAAGCTTTCAACATGGTTTCCCATCCCCTGCTTCTTGATTTCCTCTCCTCAGCTGGCCTTGCTCTGTCAGCCACTAACTGCTTTAAATACTACCTTACTGGCAGGACCCAGTCGGTGAGAATCCTTGATTCCATCTCCCCTCCACTCCCCCATCGGGTGTCCATCAGGGCTCAGTGCTTGGTACCCTACTCTTCTTCATTTTTCTTAATGATCTTACCACAGCCTGCTCATCCTCGTCTATCCACATGTATGCTGACGATACTGTTTTGTACAGTTTCGGCCAAAACCCTGCTGCTGTGGAAACCAGCTTACAGCACGACTTCAGTCAAGTTCAGCTCCGGTTTGCTTCTCACCAGCTTTTTCTAAATGCCAAGAAGACAGTCTCGATGACCTTTGGCAGCAGGCAGAGACTCTCTAGGCTCCCGGCCCTACCCACCTTCCACACCCTTGATTGAACCATCCTGGAGGACACCTCCTCATTTAGATATCTGGGGGTTTGGCTGGACCAGCACCTCAACGTCTCTGTGCATATCGATGCCATCCTGAAGAAACTGCACCCCAAGCTTGGTGCTCTGTACAGGAATCGTAGTTGCATCCCGCTGACTGCAAGGCGTGAAATTGTCAGAAGATGATACTCTCCATCTTTGACTACTGTGACGTAGTCTACGGTGCTGCTCCCAAATCTTCCCTGGCCAAGTTGGACATGCTCTTTAACTCCTGCCACTTTGCTATCAACTACCCTTCCCACTCCCACCACTGTGAACTCTATCGCTCTCTAACAATCCTTCCACTGTCTCACAGACGCATCTCACACTGTGTCAAACTAACCTCCAGATTCTGGTTCGGAGTGCTCCTCTCCTGTCTCTCCACTCCACCTTCCCCCACCCACTCTCTCAGGTCTAATGACACCCGCACCTTTATGGTCCCTCGCCACTCCACCCTCATCGGTCAGACTGGTTTCACCCACCGCTTCCCTAAATTCTGGAATCCCTCCCCCCGAAATACGATACTGCTCCTCCAACTACTCCCTTAGCTCTGCCCTACACAAATTACCTCTCCCTCAGCTGTTACTGCTTTTACCCTCCTTAATACTTATCCCCAGTTTCTGTGTTCCTCCTGGCCCCCCGACAGGGTTCTCCATCCTGAAGGGGAACTGAAATGGCTACTCCTTCTCCTTATATTCAGTTCTTGCCTTTTCCCTCTCTTCCTCCACCTGCCCTTCTGGGTCACCCGTGTCTTAACCACCCATGCTTTTACTCCAACAGCACTGGCGCATTACCTCGAGCCTGCTCCTGGTACACTCATGCACCATAATGGTTCTGTTGCATTATTACTGTTTTGTACGTTTATGTTCTTTTGTACGATTTCGGACATGTATTGTAATTTACCCAATGTTCACTACTGTTTATTGTACAATACCTTGTGTTCCAACTGTTGCACAATCTTACAGTGTTGTATTGTTTGTACTACCCACATACTATTGTAACTGATCATCTTTCACAACCCTATGTAACCCCCTCCACCCAGGTCGCACCGTGAGATGAGCAACTTGTTCAGTGTGCTCTCCTGGTGAAACATTTCAATAAATAAAGTAAGTCTGTGGTGCTGCCACTAAGTCCTCCCTGCCACACTGGACACCCACTTCACTTACTTCTGCCACTTCGCCCTGGATGCCCCCCCCATCCATCACTGCAATCTTTATCGTACCGTATCATTTCCCTCTCTTACAAACTGGTGACTCTCCCACTGTGCTAAATTCATCTCCAAGCACTGGTTGGGTGAGCTCCCTTCCTACCTCACCTCCTCATTTATAACACCTCCTACCCTCCAAATTCCCTTAGATCAGCCGACTCCCATACCCTGGTTGTCCCCCGCAGATCCACCCAATTGGCCAGTCCGGTTGCTCTCCTGCATCCCAAAAATGTGAATTCCCTCCCCCTCAAATCCGGCACTCATCCTCCCGTACTCCATCAGCTCTGCCTCAATTTCCTTGCACCTAGCTGCTCCTGCCATGTCCCTCCTAATTCCCTCCTCAAGCCCTGGACAAACTCTACCATCACCTTCATTTTACCCTGTGCACACCCACCCCAAATTTCTAGTCTCCTTCCCTTTCCCCAAATTGCTCCACCTTACTGGCCTCCTTGATCTCCCATAGAATGTTAAGGACTCCGAATGCTCTCCATGGTTTCCTCTCCTACCCTCCCAAGGGGCTTGTATCTCTTATCTGCTCCCTTCCCCCACCATCCTAAAGGGATCTCTCTGGGACACTGCCTTATCCCATTCTCTCTGGTCCCCCCAGTCCCCTTGCAGGGTTCCTTGCATCCTCTGGGGGTCTCCAGGGACACATCTCTATCCCCCTTCCCTCACCCCTCCCTCCCCTTTCTCCCAAGTAAGCACTTGTTTACTTAACACAGGACTTATTATTGTCCACTCTTTCTACATATTATGCGCAACACTGTTGTAACTCTGTTTATAACACCTGCCTTACAACTTATGTTAATGTTAATCTTGTAACTTGAATGTGTAATGTCTCATTCCTGTTTATACCCCTTCCCCCCAGGTTGCACCAGCAGATGAGCGACTTGTCGCTCAGTGTGACTTCCTGGTGAAACATTTCAGTAAATAAATAAATAAAAAAAATCTAATGATGTGTCCTCTTGTCCTGCTATTTTTCTTATATTGAAACATGTTAGACTCTTTCACCTTGTTAATGCCCTTAAGATATTTGAATGTTTCGATTATATCACCTCTCTCCCTCCTTTGCTCTAGGGTATACATACTGAGCTATGTTAATCTCTCTTCCTATGTTTTCTGATGTAGTCCCTGCACCACTTTGGTTGCCTTTCTCTGGACTTTCTCAATTTTGTTGATGTCCTTGTAAAAGTGCGGCCTCAGTACTGCTACTAGTCTCCAGATAGGGCTCATCCAGTGTCTTGTAAAGAAGGATTATTACCTCTTACAACTTGTGATGCTCCCTACTGATACACGCTAACATCCTCTAGCCTCACTCTACTGCTTTAATGGTCTGCTTAGATGATTTCAGGTCATTTGTGATGATGATGCCCAAGTCTATTTCTTCTCTTGTGATTGCCAGCAACTCCCCTCCCAACCTATAGGTAGCTGTAAAGGTGTTGGAGACACAGATGGACACAAACACAAGATTTTGGGTGCAACCTACTTTTTCTAAGTGGGATGTTAATTTTATAATTGTAAACAACAGCTTTTGCATAATATATAAAGTAAAAACAAAACAATTCATGAAGAAAAAACTTGTAAATAATTTTCAGTGTTCTCTTTAGTCCAGCACAGGACTCTCCTAGTCCTTCACCTACACTCAGTCCAAAGACACTGACCCTATCCAACATTGTTTATACCCGGCCACCTGGGTCAGGTGACTAAACATCATCATGGCCCTTCATTTAATTACATAACAGGCTAAAAGGACTTGGTTACCCTTCTGTAATGAGGAGCAGCTGTAGATAATAGAAGGGACTTTCCCAGAAGGATTTCCCCCTTTTTAAAGGTGGAAAACTTTCCACTGGGACTTAGTGACAGACAACTTACTATGAAAAGGGGCCACAAGGGGCCGCTGTGCCCCTATACATGATATTTCATTCTTTCCCTACTTCAGATACGGACAGACTTAATTTATTCCTTCTCCTTCAAGAAGTACATTTGTTAAAACATTTTATGTGGCCCGAAGGAGATCTGTGTTTTCTTTTACCCTGTTTCAGTACGCTAGCCTTTTATGTCTTCACTAGCAGTGTTTATGCTTGGTTCTTTCATGACAGTAATTTTCCCATGCTGTAATCTTCATTATGCAGTGCAGTGTATTCAGTAGATAAACTGCAGCATTCAGTACAGGTTCTGACATTTCCATAGTGGCAACAGGGTTACAGAAAATAAAAGGGAAATGAGTTTGCTGCTTTGCAATACATGCTAATGTACTGGCTAGTCATGTAGGTCTTTCTCTGCCTACACACTAAATAGCCACTTTATCCCGTTTTGATTAGGGTGCTTTACTGTATACAGGACCGGTTTTACATTCGAGCTGCAATAGCCAGCCATTCTGTAGAGCTATGGCTATTATTATATCAGTGCCTTCTGTCTGGGAGCTTGAGGTCACTGGAAGTTGACCTCCATGCATACAGACCCTTGGAAGGAAGAGAGAAGAAAGTTAAAGAGAAGAACAGAGGGTTGTCTGCAGGTGGCCTGCCTCCAGACAGAAAGAAATGGATAGCTTTATTACATAGGATTATATATATATATATGTGTGTGTGTGTGTGTGTGTGTGTATGTATGTATATATATATATATATATATATATATATATATATAGAGAGAGAGGTTGCAAGCTAAGATAATTAAAGGTCCTACTACAGTGGCAGGGACACACCCTGTCACAGTAGCCTCAGGGTTTCTCTTCCCTATATGCATGATCTTGCACTTCTTTGCATTAAACCCCAGTTGCCACTCTTCAGACAATTTTGCTAGTTTTTTTCCAGATCTCTTCTCATTCTGCCCACCCCATCTGGATCATCTTCTCTGTTGCAGATCTTTGTGTCATCCCTCCAGTCCATCTGTAATGTCACTGATGGAGATATTGAAGAGGACTGGTCACAGGACTGATCCCTGAGGTACCCCACTTGTGACCTGCATCTCTTCTGACTGTATACCGTTTACCACCACTCTCTGTTTTCTGCCCGCCAACCAGTTTGCCACCCAGTTGACCAACTTCTGACCCACCCCAAGCCTACCTAGTTTATTAGTCATTCTTCTGTGTGGAACAGTATCAAAAGCTTTGCTGAAGTCAAGGTAGTCGACATCAGCTGCACCCCCTTGGTTCACCACTCTGGTTACCCAGTCAAAGAAATCTGAGATTAATTTGACAGGACCTTCCTTTTGTAAACCTATGCTGTCTTGGATCCTGTGCTCCTAGGGATTCCAGGTGTTGCACTATCCTTTACTAAAGGAGACTTGAAACTTAAATGTGTTTGTTTAGTTCTGGTAGCATTTAAGAAATGATCGTGACAGTGATTTTAATATTAGAACATAAGGATGTATTTAGTGTGTCTCTCCATTAAATACATTTTATATAAAATGAAAAGCAGCTTTAAAATAGATGTATTGAAAGCAAAATAGAGCGACTAGATAGACTAGTGAAGAAAATTGACCCTCTGTATTATACATGCGTAAAGAAAATGCTTTTATACACTTAGAAATGTCAATTTGTTTGCTGAACCACCACACGTATAAAAGGAAGCATTGCCCAATGAATAAACAGAACTGAAGAAGGAGCGTCATAGCTCCGAAACGTCAGCACGTTCTAACTTGGCCGATGCATTCTGAAGTGGCAAGCAAGAGAAAGCGAAGAAGTGCAACTTGTAGTGCAGAGCTGCATGAGGAATGTTATGGAAGCTTCGTATTGAACTTTGGAAAAGCTGTGTTACCTTGAGTATCCATACGCTTCATGACAGAACAGCTCTTTATTGCTTTGGGCACTGTGAAGTGATAGCATCTTACCACAAAGAATTTCAAATGGAAATAAGGCAGAAACACTTACTTTCTTGGGATTTAGGCAATTGAGCCAGGAACAAACTAAAATGAAGGGTAAAAAAAACAGCTCCAGGATGCCAAATAGAATTGATATTGTAAAAATAAGGACAAAATCTACATTTTTGAATGAAATGAAGTCTGAATCTGAAATAGCATGATTTGATGGTTTATTTAAAAAATTGTGTAATAAAACGTTTTGAGCCACTGAAGAGGACTGGCAAACAGTTTTTACAAGTGGACAAATACTGAGTGCAGCTGCAACGCTAGCCTTTTAGGAAAGCACCTTCTTAGTTTAAGTACCCTGCAGTTAGCACCAGAGTAACCACACTAGCCTCTTTAGAAAGGATTGACCATAGCAAAACTTTGACTGTTTTTCCTAATCAGTTGTTTGTTTCATTTGCCCCCAAAAGGGAACAGGTGCCTGTTTCGAAACTGTTTATCCAAATGGTTGGCAGATTACATTGTGTACTGCTATCATAAGTACAACAAGCCCTTGCCTGGGGCAGTCAAGGTCACTCCACTAGAAGTGTGGCTGCTTCTACTGTCTGTTTAAGAAATGTGTCTGCTCACGGACATTTATGCAGCTGCCACTTGAGTTTAGTGCACACCTTTGTCTGCCATTACAGCCTGGACATCACTTCCAGGCATAGGGCCAACTCGGACTAGCTGTCCTTCAGGGCCTTTTCCTAAACTGTCTGCTCTTGTTCTTTGCTTCCTCCTGGTGACTCTGTCAGTTCTGGTACTCAGTCCTACCAGTGTTGCTGCTGCAAGAGCCCTCGAGTAAGATAGTACAGTTATGCAAGAACTTACCATAACAGTAGATCTTCGAGGAGCTCTTGCAGCAGGTACTGCTTTCCTCCCTCCTTCCCCTGATAGCTGCTTCCCCTTTATATTTACTCTACCTTTCCTTGGCTCTGAGGAACTCTCTGAGTTCTCCATTTTCACTTTATGCTCCAGGGTCTCCGGCGGGAGAATTGAGGTAAGTCTGAGGGACCGCCCCCTTTATAGGATAGGCGGACATCAGTGTGCTGACATCAGCGGGTGCAGTCCCCCATGATAGACTGCTAGCTAGAAGTTTTCTGTGTGTTCCTGACGTCGCCAGTCCTGCTGCAGTTGCCTCGTGCAAGAGCTCCTCTCGAAGATCTACTGTTATGGTAAGTTCTTATGTAACTGTACTTTTGTATAGATCACCTAACCAATGACAGTGGGGAGGATGGGCACACTACTTTGAGAATGGGTAAATATTACACACAGAACACAGTTCTTGTGACTGCTTTAGACTCCTGGCACCTTACCATGTTCGTTCTTTGATGTCCTGTTGCAGTTAGCTGTGGTACTGTGCCGAGCTGTGATGGTTGACTAAAGGATGAAAGTTGAAACATTCTTGGAGAAGGCCACGTTGGAGAAGGTCATGGTCTGTGGAGGACAAGTTGGCATTGAGAGCTCACTATACTGAGTATCAACTGGCAGTCAACATGAAAAAGACAGAGTAGAGTCCCTGTCAAGGTCAATTGCTGCAGGGAAAAAATGGCCAGCTCGCTGTTTCACATCGTAGCTAGATTGTTAAATCCTTTCTGTGATTCATTAGGGCCTTTTCAGTAGATAAGTGCAAAGAGTTTGGCAAATTATTCTCTGATAAGGTATCTTCTATCAGATCTGGTATCACTTCAATCGGTTTGTCGTGGACTGGTGGTGGCCTGCCTTCTAGTAATGCAGATCTACCTACCTGGAGTGAGTTTTGACAGGTTTTAGAGGATGAGGTGCTCTGATTGATCTCTAGTTTGTGTCCCACCTGCTGTATACTGGACCAGCTAGGCTGCTTTTGGGCTGTAGTGAATCCCCTGGGTCTGGTGATTACTGAGATCGTCAGTGGTTCCTTGAGGGAGAGTGTCTTTCCATCTGCCCTGAAAAAGGCAGTGGTCAGACCCCTCCTAAAAAAGCCTTCCTTGGACCCTGACATTCTGGTAAATTACAGACCTGTTTTGAACCTCCCCTTTTTGGGGACGGTCATCAGGAAGATGGTAGTTGACCAACTTGTGGATTGTCTGGAGAGTTATAGCATCTACAAACCTCTCCAGTCAGGTTTTTGGTCCAGCCACAGCACTGAGACTGCACTTTTCTGGGTGACCCATGATCTTGTTCTAGTGAATGATCGAGAACTTTGTTTCTGTCTTGGTCCTTCTTGATCTCATGTCAGCATTTGATATGGTGGACCATGGGGTGCTGTTGGATCACCTGAGGGCCTATGTAGGTATCTCTGACACTGTTTTATGCTGGTTTGAATACTACATAACCAGGAGAATGCAGCAGGTTGCCCAAGGGAATTGTATCTCCAGGGTTTTCGCGCTCTCCTGTGGGGTCCCTTAAGGCTCGATCCTTGTCCTGTGTTGTTCTCTGTGTACATGTAGCCTTTAGGGGAGATCATTAGGAGAGTTGAGTTTCGCTGCTGTGCAGATGATACTCAGCTGTACCTGTCTTATCCTCCCGGAAAGAATGATGCGGCCATGATGCTGGAGTGATGTCTTGCAAAGATAAACAACTGGATGGCCTCAAACTGGTTATATCTCAACCCTGGGAAGACAGAAATCATGGTGATTGGGCTAGTTGTCGGGGGTGCCTCAGCCGTGGCAGATTTGCTAGCCTTTCCTGGATGGCCAGCTTGTTGTTGCTGTTAATGTGGTTAAGAATCTTGTGGTCATTTTGGATCACAGGCTGTCACTGGATCGGCAGATGTCGGCAGTGGTCCGGTCTGCTTTTATTATCTTCGTAATATTGCCAGGATCAAACCATATCCATTTCCTGTTGACCTGGCAATGCTCATTCATGCTTTCATTACATCTAGGCTACATTATTGCAGTGCTCTGTACTTATGGCTGTCTGGAGGTTTAATGTGATGCCTGCAATTGGTTCAGAATACTGCAGCCTGGCTGGTGATGGGAACTTCTTGGAAGGACCACATCACGCCAGTCTTGCGTGTGCTGCATTGGTTGCCATTGCGGTGGCACATAACCTTCAAGATATGCTTGTTAACATACAAGGCCCTGTGCAGTTTGGAACCTGACTACTTGAAAGATCTCCTGGTTTCTTAACTCCCAACCTGAACCCTGCACTCCACTGATGCCAACCTGCTTGTTGTTCCATTTTCCATCTGAAGTAGTCGGGGGTTGGGGGGCAGAACTTTGAGTTGTGGCTCCAGTGCTTTGGAGCTCCCTTTCAGGGAGTGTCCGTTCTTCTGGCATGCTGGAAGCCTTTAAAAAATTACTCAAAACTTATTTGAGCAGGGCTTCCCCACCTACTGAGTTTTAGACTAATTTATCTTATATATTTAAGTGGTTTGATGTATTTTATTATGTCTTTAATTGTTTGGGTTTTGTTATGTTTACGCTTTTTAAGGCAGCAGTACTAGTTAATAAAAATGTTTTTTTTTTTTTTTTATAATAGTTGTCAAACGAGACCCACAACTGAAAAAACTTGAATTGTTTGATTTTAATTGTTTTTTGTTTTTATGTTCTTTATTTTTTCTGACAGTTTAGCACAGAACCTTGCCCAGTAACATCATATTGGATTCAGAGAGAAATGGGGTGCTGCCGTTCTCTCTTTGGTTATTTTGTCTGATGTAAGTGGAGTGCACCGCCCCTTCTTTGCCTGCTGAGTGTTTATTGGACAAGCAATGTAAACAAGGGGTGAAAAACAGGAAATGGTATGTGGGCTGCCATATTTTCTGTGGACTGGATCCCCACATTATAAATGTATTAAAAATCAAGGGAACCAATTATGAGAAAGCAGTAGTAAGTCGCAAAAGTTAAATCTGAAATGTTAAACTACGAGACAGTGCAAAAACCTGGGAAATGATGAACAGTTCCTGGTTAACTAGTACTGCTGCTTTAAATTATGTACTGTGCCCTGAGCCCTTGGGAAGAGGCACTTTATTAATAAACATGCCTTGTCTTACTTGAAGTAGTGGGCTGGGGATTGTGTCTGCAGTTCAGACACTTTCCAAACCTGCAGAAACACAGAAGTTTTCCAGCTCACTCTCCAACAGAAAAAGTCACTGGAACTGAAAGTCAAAAAGCTGTTTATATCAAAGGCTGTAGGAAAAGTCTCTGCCTTCCAGTGGGGAAAGGGACCTGTTCTCAAGATACTTCCTGACCCACAAGAAAAATTGGGAGTGGTGACCCCTTTTAGGCCTCAGGTTCCTGAACAAACAATTGAAAAAAGAAAAATTCAAGATGGTCACTCTAAGAACAGTGATACCATCTTTGCAGAAAGGCCATTAGCTGGGATCCCTGGATCTGAAAGAGCTATTTTCATATTCTAGTCAGACAGCCTCACAGAAAGTACCTCAGGTTCAAGCTGAGGAACTGCAGTACCAGTTGACAGCTCTCCCATTTGGTCTCACTTAGCTGCAAGGGTTTTCACAAGTGCCTGACTGTGGTGACAGCACATCTGAGAAAACAAGATATAGTGGTTCCCCTACCTGGATGACTGGCTAGTCTCAGGAAAAACAGAAAAAGAGGCAAGGTGCTCAGTTCAGTTGGTAAAAGCACCTTGGAGAACCTGGGATTTTGATGAACCTTCAGAAATCCCAGCTAGAGCCTGTTCAGGTACTGGACTTCACAGGGCAGAGCTAAACACCCTGCAGAGGAAAGCTTTCTCCGCAGGCCAGAGTTACAGCTTTGATAGAACTGGCAGAGTCCTTCACAGCAGGTCAGCCAAGGCCTGCAAGAAACTCTCTACAATTACTAGGTCATGTGGCTGCATCCACGGTTGTAGTTCCATCGGCCAAGTTCCGAATGAGAGATACCCAGTACCACTTAAGGGACAACTGGCCCCAAAGATGGGCTCCACTTTCAAAGCTAGTGCCAGTGAGAGAAGCACTAGTGGGGTCATTACGGTGGTAGAAGGGAAGAAAGCAACCTCAGAGAGGGCATTCCCTTCCTTCAGCAGTCACCAACAAGTATTCTTACTACAGATGTCTCACTCCCTGGGTGGAGCACCAGCTTAAAAGGATCTCACAGTGCGTGGCACATGGAACCCACAGGAGTCTGGAGCACGTAAACCTCTTGGAGGAGCTCAGAGCAATACTGCTAGCAATTCAGTCTTTTCCTCTCCCAGCTACAGGATCAGGTTGTCCAAATTAGGACAGACACCACCACAGCAGTGTACTACATAAACTAGCAGGGAGGAACAAAAAGCCTAAAAACTGTGTACAGAGGCAATGAGGATCTGGGACCTGGGATATATTCCTTAGAGGCTGACATTTCCAGTGCATCTGGCAGGTTCGCTAAGAATCAGCCAGGGAAATCACAGATGGACCTTAAACCAGCAGGTTCTGGCCACAGCGTTCAGAAGGTTGGGTACTCCCAAAATAGACCTGTTTGCATTTCATCTTGGGAGAACCATTAGCTCCCACAGCTTTGTTGCAGAGCACCAGCCAGAGGAACAGTCTCAGTGGACGCCCTGCTACTGGACTGGACAGGGAAGTTCCTATATGGCTTCCTGCCATTTCCGCTCATTCAGAAAGTACTCCTGAAATTCAGGAGGGGAATATGCAACAGTGATCATGATAGCTCAAGACTGGCCCAGACAGGCCTGGAACTTGATGCTCTTGGTCCTGTCCAATAAGAATCCAGTCAGCCTGCCACTCAGTCACAATCTGGTGACTTTTTCCCTGGGCAGAATAACATTCCGGAATCCTAGGACCGTGTGCCTGAGGAGTTAGGATTTTCAGGATTGGATCCGTCAGAAGTCGTCCTGAAGGTGAAACATAGAAACATAGAATTTGGTGGCAGATGAGGACCGCTTGGCCCACTTAGTCTGCCCACTTTCCCCTACCTGTTTCATTTATTGCAAATCCTAAAGGATTTGTGGCTTACCCTCTCTTTCCTATCGCTAGAGTTCCTTTATGTCTGTCCTATGCGTTTTTAAATTCCCCCACCATTTTTACTCCTACAGCTTCTGCCGGGAGGCTGTTCCATGGATCTACCATCCTTTCCGTGAAAATACTTTCTCATGTTACCCCAAGGTCTACACCCCCACCCCCATTTTCATATCATAGGCCTTGTTCTTGAAAATTTTTTTTTTTTTTTTTAATAAAGATCTACCCTCTTGTACCTTATTTGCACCCTTGAGGATTTGAAAGTCTCATCATATTAACCCCCAAAAAAAAACAATCTCCAGGGAATACATATTGAGATCCACCAGTCTCCCTCATATGACTTTTGGGGCAGCCACTGCATCATTTTTGTCGCCCTTCTCTGAGCCGCTTTTACTCTATGTCCTCCCGGAGATGCAGCCTCCAGAACTGGACACAGTACTCTAGATGAGGTCTCACCAATGTTGTATACAGTGACATCACCACCTCCTCCTTTCTGCTGCAGATAACTCATCCTATGTACCCCAGCATTCCACTGGCTCTCCTCACAGCCTTCTCACATTGTTTGGCAACCTTTAGATTATCAGATGTGATTACTCCCTGTTCCCTTTCCTGTTTGGTGGCCATCAATACTCTTCCCTCCCCAATCATGTACTCCTCCCCAAATTTATGTGCCCCAAGTGCATGATCTTACACTTCGTTGCATTGAATCTTAGCTGCTACACCCTTGACCACTCCTCAAGCTTGCTTAGGTCCCTTCCCATTTTCTCTACCCCTCCTGGAGTGTCAACCCTGTTGCAGATCTTCATGTAGTCTGCAAAAAGACACACCTTCCCTTCTAGCCCCTCTGCAGTGTTGCTTAAGAAGACATTAAAGAGGACTGGTCCATGCATTGATCCCTGCAGGACCTCGCTGGTCACCACTCTCTCTTCAGATTGAGCTCCGTTCACCACCACTCTCTGTGTCCTATTGTGTAGCCAGTTTTTGACCCAGTTTACCACTCTGGGACCCACTCCCAGGCTTCCCAACTTGTTTACTAGCCTCCTATGTGGGACAGTTTTGAAGGCCTTGCTGAAATCAAGGTAGGCCACATCCACTGCCCCTCCCTGATCCACCTCCCTAGTCACCCAGCCAAAAATCTATTAAATTTGTTTGACAAGACCTTCCGCTGTGAATCCATGCTGCCTCCGATCCTGTGCTCCGTTGGTTCGAGATATATCAAAACCTTTCTTTTAGTAGTGACTCCATTAGTTTCCCCACCACGAGGTCAGGCTGACTGGCCTGTAATTGCCAGCCTCCTCTGCCTTCACTGTTGTGGAGAGGGACTACATTCGCCGCCCTCCAGTCCTTTTGGTACCACCTGTTTCCAGCTTAACTATTGAACAAGGCTGTCAGTGGTGCTGCCAGCACCTCCTTGAGTTCTTGTACTCTGGGATGCATCCTGTCCGGCTCTATTGCCTTATCCACTTTCAGATTAGTAAGTTCCTTTAAGACTTAGAGGTGTTTAAGATTTTAAGGAACCCGCTACCAGAAAAGCTTATTCCTTAAATGGTCAAAGTTTTCTTATTGGTGTGCCCCAGAAAACTAAACCCAACAGAGGTAGGGTTGCCTATAATTCTGCAATACCTGGTACACCTGCAGTTGTTAGGCCTACAGCCTTCAGCTTTAAAGGTGCACTTAACAACGCATCCGCAAATATATCAGCTGGCAAGGAAAAGTCCTTGGTCTCACAACCTATTTTCAAAAGTTTTTTCAAAGGCCTAAACCACTTGTACCTACCAGTGAGGGACCCTGTCCCACACTGGAACCTCAGCATTTGCCTTGCCTGACTTATGGAGGCCCCCTTTGAGCCTATGGAAATAGCTGACTTGAAGTATGTCACGTGGAAAACCATGTACCTGGTCGCATGATGACCTGTGCTAGGAGGTTAAGGGGCACTGTCAGGTTTTGGTGGTATTTTTTCACCTCGAGCTCACCGCGCTCCAGCACTTAAGAACACTTGTGAACGCCGCCAGGCTGCAGGCGGGAGAAGAATGTCCGGTTGAAAAGTAATGCTGCATTAAAAACAGCATTTTTTTAAATTTCTTTCAGCAATCGGGTGTCCAGGTGTGCTTTCTATGTCAATATAAGGAGCAAAAAACACCAGGATTGCGAGGTGGAAGAAATGCCACCAAAGCCTGACAGTGCCCCTTTAAGTGAATTGCAAAAACTCTGCATAGAGCTGAATTACATAATACCACACAGGAATAAAAGTAGTTCTTAGAGCCAACAGAAAATTCCTTCCTAAAGTGGCACCTGAATCAGTCAGTGACCCTCCCTGTACTCTATCCAGAGCATTTCAGCACTGCTGAGGAAAAGTTGCACAGCCTGCACCTAAAGCGAGTCCTAACTATCTACATGGACCAGACAGAAGATGTCAGGTCCCATAGTGTGCAGCATTTTTTGTTACCTGTGGTGAGGCTGGCAAAAGCAGACTAGCTGCGAAGTGATCCATTTCTTGCTGGATGGTCTCTTGTATTTAGTTCTGCTATGAGAAAGCTGGAAAAATGCCACCAAAAGGCTTAAGGACACGCTCTACAAGGGGTGTCTTCGCTTCTGTGGCATCCTCAAGGGGGCATCCCATTGTTAGACATTTGCAAAGCAGCTACCTGGAAAACAGTACACACCTTCACAAAGCATTGATATTTAGACGTACAGTTCAGAGGAGACGCCAGCTTTGGAACTGCTGTCTTGCAGAACCTTTTTCTTAACTAGGACCTGGACTCAGCCACCCAAGGTACTGGTACTGAGTCTGCATAAAGTGTCATCATTAAGTCAGTGATTCTGGGGTTAGAAGAAAACATTATTCACTGTATTAATGTTTCCTTTTAAGGATCACTTATTATGTTCACACTCCCTAACCCTGCCTCCTCTTCCAGAACCAGAAATATTTGTTTATTTAGTTTTTGTTAACCAGGTAGGTGCACTAGCCAGCATAGCTGCCTATTTTCAGGTACGATCCAAATAAGTTCACACAAGAATCGGTTCTTTTTATTGAAGTTGCCTGAGCATTACCTTTTGCATTTCCTGCAATTGTGAGCTTTTTATTGTTTATATGAATAACATTTCACAAGTCTGCTTCAATTTGTTTGGTGTTTTAAGAATTCTCTTAAGCCTTTTAGCTAGTTCCACCAGCCTCTACTCTATCCTGGAAACGGATCTGAGCAATGGCTGGAGTGTAGTGTGGATGCAACGTTTGAACCTACATTTCAGATTCTAGAGTTTGCATAGGTTTCGTTTCCGGGGCATCACTCTTGGCTGAGATGACTGCACAAAGTGTAAACATACTGAGTAATCCCTTAAGAAGAACATTACTATGGTGAGTAGCTCCCTCCCCCCGAGGTTTCCAAATATTTAACATAATGTGGAGTGTTGTATCTGTCTAAATGAACGTGATGCCACTTTGCCATTTTCCGAGTAATAGTTCCTGTGTGCCTATTGCTTGTTCTAGACACAGTCATTTGCTTTTTTCCAAGTTCAGAATCAAAGTGATACTGACAATTGAAAGTATGAAACTTATCCCTACTTTTATTTGTTGAATCTGCCACTTCGTAATTTTTTTGGTTATTATGGAGTATTAATGGACGTGGGTAGCTTCTACCCTGCAGTTGTAAGTCAGCTGCAGTATGTAGTTGGGTTATTATAGATTTGTTTGCTTTATTACTAAGAAAAGAAGTTCCACAACTAGAAGCTTGCTAGCCATTAGTACCATCAATTATGTAATAGTAGATGCAAAATCAGTTTAAATGGGTGGACATGTTGCACCTACAGTCCTCCCTTCTGGCCTTATGTTGCTATGTAAGCAGTGCTAGTAAAACTGATTTTTATGTTGCTTGCACGCATGTGCAAGAAACATAGTGCCATCATCGGAGATTTCGGAGGTGTGTCACCTCCTCCTCCAATTCAGTCAGTGTGTTGGCAGGCGCAGCCCCTGTAAGCCAATGCATTCTGGAGCTGTCTATGACAAGCTCCAAAATGCAGTGGCATACAGTTGAAAGGGGGAGCTACGCGCGGAGTGAGCAGTGCTAAGATATCGGCTGCTCCGACGCAGCTCCCCCCACAGACACCACGAGGCGCAGTCGCCTCCCTGCACCTGTATAGCCGACAGGGTGCCCAATCCTGTCGGCTGAGCTGCGCGCCCCAGTAGTAAGTGCCACGCTGGGAGCCCACCCCAGCGTGGCAAGCGATTCTTAGGGCCGACGGGGTGCCCAATCCGCCGGGCTGAATCTGCCCCCCGTCCTTGTGCCACGCTGGGAGCCCAGTGCGCCAAACGTCTCTGGCCGTCTGCTTTTTTTTGTCCCCTGCAAAGAAAAACGGTCCCACGTAGTCTCCCTGGCCCCCCCACAACCCACACCCACCCACTGTCGCACTCCGCCTCCCCACACACCCGCTCACCCCATACTTACTCGACCTCAGCCGACGATCTTTCGTGGACCGTGGAACACGCTCTGCACTCTTTCAAAGCCGACCGCGAACTGAGGAAATGCCGGTAAGCTGTATAATGGGCAAGATAGGGGGCTTTTCAACTTTGTTGTGATCTCAGGTAGGTTTTGTTTAATTATTTAATATATGACTCTCTCATGACAATGTCATGTCATTGAGATTGGTTCAAGGGTGATTTCAGAAGTCACTGTGCAAAATCACCCTTCGCCTGGAATAACGTCATGACAGTGACATCTTCATGAGAAGGGGTCCCAAAACCCATGTTGAAAATTTCTGCCAAAATTCAAAAATGACTGTTTTACTGAGCGCTATGCTATGCAGTTCCTACGCAGGCTCGTAAGTTCACAATTTCAATATTTTCACTCCAGATTTTCAACATTGTCATTTTACCACACCTTCTTATGAGTAGTACAGCTGTCATTTTTCACATCTCACCCAAAATGTGTTTCGCTATGTAGCGCACCATGGCGCATCGGTGTGCAAAATCAATGTAATGGATAAATTAAGAAAATCACAGTGACACTGTTCATGAGCAAAGGTCTTAAAATGGCTATTTTGAAAATTTGGTGAAAAATTCCTTCAGATGTTCTGCAATATTACTAATGAAGACATTGAACAGAACTGGCCCCAGGACCGATCCCTGCAGCACCCACTGGTGCCCCTCTCCTAGACTGCAGCACCATTTACCACCACTCTCTGCCTCCTGTCTGTTAGCCAGTTTCTTACCCAGTTTACCACCCTTTCCCCATGCCCAGCCTACCCAGCTAGTTTACCAGCCTCCTATATGGGATGGTGTCAAAGGCTTTGCTGAAATCAAGGTAACGCTGTCCACTGCCCCACCCTGATTCACTTTGTCACCCAGTCAAGTAAATAAAACCAGATTTATCTGACATGATGTCCCCACTGTGAATCCATGTTGTCTATGGTCCTGGGTTCCATGGCATCTAGATGCTCCACTATCCTTTCTTTAAGCAATGTCTCCATGATCTTCCCCACTACTGAGGTGAGGCTGAATGGCCTATTGTTCCCCTGCCTCCCTCCCTGCTGCGGACTTGTGTAGAGGGACCACATGTGCCCTCCTCCAATTCACTCATGTTGAATGACTCAGTGAACATGGCTGCCAGAGGTACTGCTATCTCCCTTCGCAGTTCTGTTAATATCCTTGGGCGTATGCCATCTGGTTCCATCGCTTTGTCCACCTTCAATTTAGTGAGCTCCTGCAGGACTCTTTTGCCTTTGAATGGACTATTGTCCACCTCTTCACCCCTTGGCAACTGCTGTACTGCTGTGGCCCTTGCCCCTCCCACTCTTCTGTGAATACTGAACGGAAAGACACAGTGGATGTCTTGGGAGGAAGGCATGAAACTGTCACTTCCAAATACCTAAACAGCACATACAAGCAAGCAACATTCGGCATTGACAAATGCTTGTTTTCTACTGTCTTGCATTCATATTCTGAATTTTAACTACTTGGTGTTCAGGAGCTTGCAGGTTGCATGCTTGCCTCTGCAGCTATAGAAAACGGATTTTTTACAGACAGAAAATGGCTGTGGTCCATCAAGTTTGTCTGGTCTTTTTATTTTTACAGAGTGTTAATGAAAGAAGTGTTTTCTACCCTGCAGTTATAATTCGCTATAGTGTGCAATTAGGTTATCCAAAAGACCAGGGGATCTGAAGATAGTGAGTTCTATTCTTACCCCAGGAACTCGTGATGGTACACTGCACTGACACTGTGGTGTTGCATGTGTGGGATGGGAGGGTACTGCACTCTTGAGGTGCTGTCCTTAGAATCTAAGATAGATGATATGTTAAACCAAGGTCCCTCCTCCCCATCTGAAGTGGCTGCCAGCTTAGTATTAATGATTGTCTCACAGGCAGAATCCACAAAAGGGTCATTACTTTGCACATGGAGCAAATGTTTGCTGCTAATGAATTTTCAAATGTGGGCACTGCCTAATGTAATGAGGCCACGCTGTTAAAACTCCAGCGAGAACATTTTAAGAACTAGTGAACACCAAAAAAACCTTAAACCTGAACAAAAGGCCTTTATTACATATTTACAGACACACAGTGTGCAGTTTTGTTGCACGTCTCCATCAATAAGCAGTAAAGTGCTGTTTGTGTTAATTTGTGCCATTTACTGTTTTGGGTATGCTGATGTTGGACATTTTCTAACTTGTTTAACTGAAAAGGCTGTTTTAAAGGCGTGCTGTTGATTAAAGGCGAGTCTGTTAACCGACGCTTTCCTTTGTGTTCCCCCAGGTGAGGTACTGCGAGGCGATCGTATTGTAAACACACCCTTTAGTGTCCAGATGATCAAGGAGAAGAAATGTGAAGTTCTGTGTAAAGGACCTATTAAACTGAAGCTGGATCAAAGCAAGCTCATTGCAGAGCGGATTAAGGAGGAATACTATGTCCATTTGTGAGTTACACATTTGAGTGCCATTCTCCAGATACAGTATGTCAGAACAGGATCAAGAGTCTTATAAGATGCACACTTGCAAGTTGTATTTTCTGGCAATCCATACCTTCCCAATGGAAGCCTCCTTTCTGCTGACTTTTGTCAGCTCAAACCAATAATCCCATCACCTGACCACCGATCCTCTCGCTGTCATGCTCAAGTTCCTTCTTGGGCCAGTGCTATCCCAGTGTGAAGATGAAGTGTTGTGGGATGCAGCTTGAGAAGCCCCACAGCCTACTTTCTCTGGGCCCCTTCCTTCCTTCTAGTGACCCCACCGTGGGGCCATAATTGTGGGTGGGCAGCCCCACCAATGTCCTTTTGTCCAGGGAACCGGCATCATCCCGCTACTGTCAAGACTGTTTTACCCTGTTTCTCCCACACCCTGAAAACCCACCACACTGCAATATCATGCTCTTTAATGTTCAACATGTCAGAACTTCAGATCTTACTTCGAGTGGGAGCTCTTGCAGCAGGCTGTTACAATAAGGACTAACGCCACAGGCATTAGGACCCACCGGAAAACTTCTCAGCCAGCAGTACCCAGCAGGGGCCGCCCCCGACGTTGGTGCCAGCCGACGTCAGCCCTGGTATAAAAGGGGGCAGACCCAGCTCCACCCCAATTCTTTTCCCACCGTGACCTGCGCATGTGAAGAGTTCTTGGCTTGCCAGCCTCCAGCAAAAACTTTGTTTTTTTCGCTGTTTTTTGACAGATTTTTCTCAGTACCGACATATGTTTTCCCCATCCTCTGTCTCCTCTTCAGGACCCTGTCGCAACAAGTGTAGCTGTGGCCGTCAAATTCCAGCCAAAGACGGCCACACCAAGTGTGTCTTCTGCCTGGGGCCCAAGCACGACACTCGCGGCCTGTTCCCACCTGCCAGGGCTTTACAAGTAGGACCAGGTTCACCGCTTAAAGGCTCTTAAGGTGTACATACTAGAACAGAAGATGGACCTACACACCTCCAGGGAGAAAGCCAAACATTCTGGCAAGGAGAAATCGAAGCAGCCCCACAACAAGGACCATAGTCGGTCCCGGTACCGGTCCAGGTCCTGTTCCCGCTCGCGGCCCTCTTCCAAGAAGGCCCTCTCCTCTCCGGGCTCAGGTGAGCAATCCAAAACTAAACAGACTAAAGCTGGGCCATCGTGGGAGAAACCAACCAAGCCTAAGGTGACTCCGCTAAGGGTCACCACCAAGTTCACGGAGGCACAAGCTTTGGCCTTGCCCTCTGAAGCCGTAGCGTCGCCCAATAAGGGCACACCCCTGGAGTCTAAGGACACTCCAGCACCCCCCCGCCTTAAGCCGACGTGGTCCCGGTATCGATGCCGATAGAAGGGGCGAAGGATCCTGACGCTGCCGGTGAGGGAACAATATCTCTATTCCCCAAGTCCTCCCTCCCTCCCCGGGGATCTCCAGGTGGCCCTCCTTCCAGGCCGGATACCTTGGAGGTCCCTTTCCCAGGGACAGTGGCCTCGTTGTTCACGAAGGATGAGCTACAGGATCTTTTTTCCTTTTGCTGGGGTCAGGTCCAGAAGCAGACCCCTCGAGCCGGCCGAACACCGTATTGGACCCACTGGGCAAACCACAGCCGGAGGTGTCCTTCTGAAGAAGACCCCGAGGCCGCCTCCCGACCACCCTCCAAGGTCCGTTCTCGATCTCAGTCCGCAGACCAACACCGACGCTCACCACGGTCTGGTAGCCGACCCCGGGTCAGGTCTCACACCAGGAGCCGTTCCCATTCTGATAGGCGGGCCTGCTCCCAACGTTGGTCCTCTGACCAACGTCAGTCACTGCTCCGTCATCAGTCCCATGACCGACGTCGGTCCTCGGACCGTCATCGGTCACTGAGCCACCGACGTTCAAGTGGGGCTAATCACAGGACTAGGTCTGGCTACTCAACACCTAGTAGCCGGTCCACCTCTTCCTCTTCTTCCTCCTCCATCTCAGGAATCGGGGGTTCCACAGGAGAAAAGGACCAGTCCCGCTCGCCTCCTGACCCAACTTTCATGGACGTCATGAGGCACATCCAGGACTCCAGTGAATGGGATACAGAGGACCTGGATCCGGAACGCCGTCGACTGGCCAAGTACCTGAGGCAGAAGGAGCCCAAACCTCTTGTGGAGCCTCCTTTGGTGGACACCTTCTAGGATCTCACCTGGATCACTTGGAAGCATGCAGCTTCGATCCTGGCGGTTCTGAAGAAATTGGATAGGCTGTACAGGGTCCCAAGGGATTAACCTTTTCTAGCTGAACACCCTCAGGCGGACTGTTCCGTGATTACGGCTGCCCATGATAAATCTAAGCAGCACAAGCACCTTAGCTCACATCCTCCCGACCCTGAATCTTGCTATTTGGATCAGGTGAGCAAGAAGGTATATTCTGCCTCCACCTGCTCCATTAGGTCCCTAAATTTCCTGACGCATATGGTTCAGTACCACAGTGCACTCTGGCAGCGGGGACAAGAGCTAGTGAATGCCTTGCCAGACTTCGAAAAGAAGATGGAGATTTTGTATGTCCTGAAGTCAGGCTTGGACGTAGGCACACATGTTTTGTGTGCCTTGTACGACACTGCAGATACGGCGGCCAGAGCGTCCGCGTCAGGGGTCTGTCTCCGGCGCCACGCTTAGTTGAGTGTGTCAGGCTTTCACTAAGACGTGCAGTCTGGGATCCGGGACTTACTATTCCAGGGTACCGTTTTGTTTGGGCAGGAGACAGGGTCGCTCATCTCTCTTCTCCAGGAGTCAGGGGAAATCTATCTGGTTTGTCCATCAGATGTACAGAGGAGACCAGAGGAGATCAAGAAAGTGGCCATTTTGTAAGCCCTCAGGTGCCCAAACCCGCAGCAGCCAACAGGGCCAGAGAGGTGGCTTTCGAAGGAGAGCTGGCAACCAGCATCCTGGAGGCACTCCTTCCTGTGGCCCCAAGTCCTTCCAGGCCCTCTCTGCCCACTCCCGGCTCGCTTCATGACTCCCTCTGGCCCCCTTCTGGCCGGAGGCTTCAGGGGAGGCAGTAGTCGCTTCTCCTTTATCTACAGAGATGGAGCTCTGTTACTGTGGACCAGTGGGTCCTAGATATCATAAGGAGAGGACATACTCTAGAGTTTACAGAGATTCCTCCAGACACCCCACCAAGATCCTCCAAATATCCTCCTTCTCACATTCCACTCATAGAAGGAGAGATACAGGCCCTCTTGTGAAAAAGGGCAATAGAAACAGTCCCCCTGCAGCAACGGGGGAAAGGATATTATTCCCACTTCTTTCTGGTCCCAAAAAAGACACGACTTCGTCCCCATTCTGTACCTCAGCTCTTTAAATTTTTATATAGAGTACAGAAGGTTCCGGATGGTGACTTTTCCAGGAATGCTTCCTCTGCTGCACCAGGGGGACTGGCTCTGTTCCCTAGACATGCAAGATGCGTACATGCACATTGGGGTCTTTCCCCCTCACAGGAAGTACCTGAGGTTCCACTTCCAGGGGGAGCATTATCAGTTTTGGGTTATCCCGTTTGGCCGCTTCTCGAGTCTTCACAAAATGCTTGGCAGTAGTGGCTGCGGCTCTGAGGCACCAGGGACATTATGTCTTCCCTTACCTGGATGATTGGCTGCTTGAGCCCCGACAAGGTCATGCCTTCTTCAAGCTCTCGGAGACACCTATACTCTGTTCCAAGATCTGGGGATCACCCTGAACCTTCCAAAGTCTTCCCCAGCACCCAGCCAAAGACTCGTCTTTATAGGAGCGGTCCTGGATTTGGTTCAGGGCATGGCTTTTCTACCCCCAGAGAGGGGCGATCGCTTGCGGGAGGTTGCCGGATCGGTCCTAGTAACCCTCAGGTCCAGGCCAGGACCTTCCTCAGACTTCTGGGGCACATGGCAGCGGCCATTCCCGTCACTCCTCTGGCCTGCTGCCACATGAGAATCCCACAATGGATGCTCAGGGCGCAGTAGGATCAATGCTCAAATGGCCTAGACCACATAGTCAGAGTCACGGAGCCAATAAAGAGGACACTTCTTTGGTGGTTGGACCTGCTAAATTTGGAAAAAGGGGTCATCTTCCATCCGCAGCCCCCAAATTGGACTCTGACAACGGATGCCTCGGATTTGGGTTGGGGGGCGCACATGGGGGCATGCCAAACGCAGGGTACCTGGACCCCCATGGAGCGCAAACTCCACATCAATGTCTTGGAGATGTGAGTGGTCCTCAGTGCGCGACATGCCTTTCAAGAGGACCTCTTGTCAGGCTCTCTTCTTGTTCAGATTGACAACATGGCAGTCATCTTCTGTATCAGCAAGCAAGGAGGTGCTTACTCTTACCCCCTATGCAGGGAGGCGATGAGAGTCTGGTACTGGGAACTGAAGCAGCACATTTCCCTGTCCGCAGTGCATGTTCCAGGTATCCTAATCGACTTGGCCAACAGCTTAAGCAAGTCTCAGTCCAAGGTGCACGAGGGGGAGCTACTGCAGTCAGTAGCAGACTAGCTCTTCGACACGTGGGGTCGTCCAGAGCTGGACCTCTGCATAACCACGCAACGCCAAACTGCCAGTTTTCTGCTTGCGAGAGCCTGCGCCTGGTGTTTCAAACAACATGAAGTCTTGCTGTATTCTGACAATAGCAGTGAGTCCCAACCTTCAAACTGCCCCGGAGATGAAAGAGTTAACTTTCCATGCCAGGCATGGAATGCTGAGCTTGAGCTTGGTTGAGACTCTTGTCTGTTGCTGTTTGAACTCAAACCGTCAGAGTCTTTACTCCGCCTCACTGAACAGTCGCTCCGGAGATTTCTCCTTCTGCTCGGTTCAATTTGTCAGTTAAAGTACCTACCGCTTTTCTTGGTTTTCGACCGAATTTAAACCGCAACCTGTCGGTTCAGTCTCTGTCTGTGGTATTTGTGAGTACTAGATAGGTTTATATTATTTTCTATTCTGTGTGGAACTTGTAAACGGTTCATCGGTTCGGTTTGAACCGATTAAGTTGCTAAAAAATCTTTATCTGAACTTTTAGAGTGTGGTTAGCGGTTCTTATCGGTTATAAAAAAAAAAAAACAGATTTTATTACGTTTTTTTCCACGGTTCGCGACAACGTCAGGAACCGATAAGAGAGTCTTGCTTGGCGATTGCCATTAAAGGGTAAGTTTGGTTAGGACTGGCACAATGTCTGAGAAACCCAAAAGAAAACCGGGCCCACTGGGTTTCAGCACTGTAGTGTGTGTGGGAGGTCTTGCTAAGGCTGATCCCCACACCACCTGTGTTTACTGTCTGAGGTTTGACCACCTCAATGCAGACTGCCAGATTTGTAAAAATTTTCCTGCAGCTACCCTAGAAAAAAGAGTTGGTAGGCTCAGGGAAAGGGAGGCCAAAAAGTCCGCTGAACCGGATGGCCAGCCCGGTTCGGTTCAGACCGAACCAGAAGGAGTGCCCTCTGACCAGGGCGAGACTTCTTCGGGCAAAAGGAGATCTGATTCTGAGGAGTCAGTTCCAGTTAAGAGAACAAGAAAGGAAAAATCAGCTGGTGTGGATCCAAAACTTTCTTCTCCAACCGCTGAAGAAATGGCCAAAGCAATAAAAATTGTGCAGTCGCTTTCCCTGGTTCCGACCGAACCGGCACCATCAGGGAGGCGCTCGGTTGACGCGGTTCCACCAGTTCAAGATTATGAGTTAGAGACATATTATGAACCAGAGGAGGAGGAAGAGGAGTATGAGGAAAGTGAATGTGGTTTTGAAAGTCTGGATGTTCCCATTGACCTGGACATCTCCCTAGACAGACCTTCAGGAGTGTCTCCTCCTAGGCTTTCTGAGTCCCCCTCCCATTTCATGTTTTATAAAAAAGTGGCTGAAACCCTCCAGCTTCCTATGGAAGAAGCTGTGATGACCAGGAGGATCCTGACTATGTGAAATGATGGATATCCCAGAGTCTAGGAGGCTGTCTATTCCTTTACACAAATCTTTTGGAAACAGACATTTAGATTTTAAAGACTTCTAACACTATACCTCCTGTAGATAAAAGAATGGACAAGAGGTCTACATTGTCAGGCTCAGATACGGAGTTCCTTACACAACAATGCAACCATGTTGGGGTAGTGCAGGCTGCAGCCTGTGATAAGGCAAACATTCCCTTGGCTTCACACCCCCCAGACAAGGACTCCAGGAGGATTGATGCCATGGCAAAGAAACAGTACATGGCAGCATCCTTGGGACTCAGACAGGCCAACTATATGGCCTATACTGCTAGGTATCAGAAATCCAAATGGGACACTGTCATGGCTTTAGCAAAACTGGTCCCTGGCCAGCTTGCCATGGAGCTGGAGCAGGTGGCTGCTGATGGTATTGAGGCATCCAAGGTGCAGTTCCATGCTGCAGTGGACTCCAATGATGTGTCATCTAGAGTCATGGCTACATCTGTGGCACTTCGTAAAATGGCTTGGCTCAGATGTACTAACCTGTCACAGGATACCCAGACTAAGGCCATGGATTTTCCTGTTGTGGGTAATTCTCTGTTTGGGGAGCAAACAGAGAATTACATGAAGAAAATTGACTAATATAGGACTCACCTATAGGAGTGCCCAGGCCAAGGAAAGGCAGGCCCTCCTCAAAGGCAGCATCCCAGGGGCAGGCCTTTTCATAGGTCTTTCTACCAGCCCAGGCCTCTCTTCTGCCTATGCTCAGAGGGGTTCTTTAGAGGGAGAGGCAGACTGGTACAAGCAGACCTGCTTCCTCCCTCAGCCAAAACCCCTGCCAAACAGGCACCCTGATGGGTTTGCCAGGGCCGATTCTCCACCACCTGTAGGGGTAGGCTGGCTTCTTTGTCCAGGACTGGAAGTCTCTAACATCAGACAAGTGGGTCCAGGAAGTAGTAAGCCAGGACTGGTTCTCAGCTTCAAAAATTTCCAAAGCTGAGAACCAGATCTTTTCCACCTGCAAATCCCTCAGAGGCACTTGCCCTAGAGGCAGAGGTCTCTTCCCTTCTGGCTCTCAGAGCTGTGGAACGGGTTCCACCCCTACACCAGGGCAAAGGATTGTGCTCCAGGTACTTCCTTACCCCAAAAAAGACAGTAGAATGGCGGCCCATCCTGGATCTCAGATATTTAAGCAAGCACCTTTTAAAACCAAAATTCAAAATGGTGACTCTGGGAATAATTCTACCCTCTCTAAGGCCAGGGGACTGGCTAGTTTCCCTGGTTCTCAAGGATGCCTATTTCCATATTCTCATCAGAAGCTCCCATCGGAAGTACCTCAGGTTCGAGCTGCCCTCAGACCATTACTAGTTCAGAGCAATGCCCTTCGGTTTAACCTCTGCTCCAAGGGTGTTCACAAAATGCCTGGCAGTAGTAGTTGCTTCTCTAAGAAGGCAAAGGATTGCCGTCTTCCCATACCTGGACGACTGGCTCGTAGGAGGCCAGTACCCAGACCAAGTCAAGTTACGCCTACAGATAACTCAGCAACTGCTCACCTCTCTGGGTTTCCTTCTGACTCTTTCAAAGTCAGTTCTAGAGGCCTGTTCAGCTCCTCACCTTCATAGGTGCAGAGCTAGATACAGAAAGGCCAGAGCCTTCCTTCCCTGGACAGGGCAAGGATCCTTATCACTCTGGCCTCCTCATTCACCCTATAGGTGTCTCGACCTGCAAGGCATTTTCTGCAGCTCCTGGGGTACATGGCTGCTTCTACAGCAGTGGTGCAAGGAGCAAGATTTCAGATGAGGGACATTCAGTTCCATTTGAGAGCCTTTTGGTCTCAGAAAAAGGACCCTCTGACCAAACTGATCCCAGTGACTCAAACCCTGATCCAGGCCTTGCAGTGGTGGCAGGATGAGAACAATCTGAGACAGGGAGTTCCTTTGTCACTCAGTCTCACTCTTTGATCCTTACTACAGATGCCTCCCTCTTGGGGTGGGGGCTCACTTGGGTGACCTGACCACCCAGGGGTTGTGGTCTCCCAGGAATCTCTGCTTCACATCAATCTGTTGGAACTCAGAGCAGTATTTCTAGCACTTCAAGTTTTTCCAATTCTGTTCAGAACAAAGTTATTCAGATCAGAACAGACAATACCACCACAATGTGGTACATCAAAACAAGAGGCACTCGGGTCTATGGCCTTGTGCACAGAAGCAATGAAGTTGTGGTCTCTAGCTTATTCCCTGAACACTTCCCTCACAGCAGTACATCTCCCAGGCAAAGACAGTGTCCTGGCAGATGCTCTCAGCAGGATATCTCAGGGCATCACGAATGGTCACTGGATCCCTGGTCTTGGAGGTGATATCCTCCAGATGGGCACCCCACAGATAGATCTTTTGCAGCCCCAGACAATCACCAATTTCCCTTTTTGCTGCAGTCCCCCAGTGTTGGGCTCAGTCCCCCTGGATGCCTTACTTCTCAATTGGGAAGGGAAGTTCCTGTATGCTTTCCCTTCCTTCCCTCTCCTGTTCAAAGTTCTAGTCAAAATCAGTTCTCAACCCTGTAAAGTGATCCTGATTGCTCCAGACTGGGCCAGACAGCCCTGGTATCCTCTCCTATTGTCCTTAACAGTCCATCTTCCCCTGGCTTTTCCCAGGAATTACAACCTGTTAACCTGTGCTCAGGGAAGGGTTTTGTACCCGAATCTCAAATCTCTCAATCTCAAGGCCTGGCTCTTGAAGAGTTAGAGTTTGCTGATTTACACCTCTCCCAAGGTGTTATGGATATTCTAAAGGCTTCTAGGAAGCCTTCCACCAGAACTACTTATAATTCCAAGTAGAAAAGATTTTCCATATGGTGCTCTGGGAAGCATATTTCCCCAGAGTCTGCTGATCTGCCCACAGTCCTTGACTATATGGTTCATCTGAATAGCTTGGGACTCAGACCAGCTACACTAATGGTGCATCTGGCAGCTGTTTCTGCTTTCATTTCAGCAGGTAAGCCCTCTTCTCTTTCAGCTCACCCTGTTTTCTCCAAGTTTTTCAAGGGATTGCTTCATACCAATCCTCCATTCAGGGATCCTGCCCTGCTTGGGATCTTAACGCTACATTGCTCAGCTTATGCAACCCCTTTGAACCTTTGTCCTCAGCAGAGCTTAAGTACTTGATTTGAAAACTGTGTTTCTGGTGGCCATCATTTCTGCCAGGCGCATAAGTGAGCCACAAGTCCTGTCAGTGGAGCCTGACTTTATTTCCTTCCATAGGGATAAGGTGGTCCTCAGGACTAACAGGAAGTTTTTGCCTAAGGTGGTTTCAGACTTCCACCTTAACCAATCTATGGCTCTTCCTGTGTACTTCACTGACCATTCCTCCTCTGGTGAGAGGAGGCTGCACAGTCTAGATGTGAAAAGAGCCCTTAGCTACTATATAGAACGTACCAAGGGTCATAGGTTTGACTCCCTCCAACTGTTCCTCACTTATGGTGAGGTTGGTAAAGGAAAACCTGCCACTAAAAGATCCATTGCCAGGTGGATTGTCTCTTGCATCCAATTTTGCTATGAAAAATTAGGTAAGGTTCCACCCTCAGGCCTGAGGGCTCACTCTACCAGAGGTACAGCTGCTTCCCTGACTGCTGCCAGGGATATTCCTATCTTAGAGATATGTCAAGCAGCTACCTGCAAAACAGTTCACACTTTTACCAAGCATTACTCCCTGGATATCCAGGCTAGGAGTGATGCTCGGTTTGGCACAGCTGTACTTCAGAGCCTATTTCCTAATTAGGTTCTGTCCCTCCTCCATGGAGGTACTGCTTGGTAGTCTGCTATTCTCAGAATACAGCAAGACTTCATGTTGTTTGAAGAAAAAATTACTCACCTTAGTAATGTTGTTTCTTCTAATGGAGTCTTGCTGTATTCTGACCTCCCCCACCTTCCCCTCTCACAACCTCTCTTTTTGGGATGTGGGTGGGCAGTGGCAGTGTTGGCACTCAGGAGGTGGCTCACCTTTTTTATTATCACCCCCTTTTTTCTTTGGGTGAGTGGGTGTTGTGTTATTTCATTTTTTGGGTCTCCTGACTTGAGTCTTTGTTTTGGGACCAAAAAATTTGTTGTTATGTTAGTAGCCAGTTGGCTAGTGTAGGTTTACAGCTTCCACACAGGACCTCAGTGAGTTTAGCTCGTAAAGATCTGACGGTTTGAGTTCAAGCGGCAACAGACAGAGTCTCAACCGAGCTCAGCTCAGCTGCTCCATGCCTGGCATGGAAAGTTAACTCTTTCATCTCCGGGCAGTTCAAGGTTGGGACTCACTGCTATTGTCAGAATACAGCAAGACTCCATTAGAAGAAACAACATTACTAAGGTGAGTAATTTTTTCTTTCTGGCCATAAGCATTGTCCCTTTGTTGGGCAGGGAGGTTTCTTTACACCTTCCTTCTCGTACAGAGTTTTCTCTTGAAGCTTCAGGCCAAAGGGGCTCAGATGATTCTTATCGCCCCTCTGTGGCCTTGGCAAATTTGGTTCCCACTGCTTCAGTGGTTGTCCACAGAACCTCCAATCCTGCTGCCAATATGCTCGCAGTTGCTGTCTCAGGATCAGGGCTCACTGGTCCATCCCGATCTCAGGTCTTTGCACCTTCATGCTTGGCTTCTTTGGACGTAGTAAAGTCCAGGTATGGGGTATCCCAAGAGGTGGCAGATATACTCGTTTCAGCGAGGAAGCCCTCTACGTGCTCCACTTATGCTATGAAGTGGAAGCGTTTCTGCTTGTGGACGTCGTCTAACCGTCTGGACCCCCTTACCTATCCGGTGAACTCTGCATTACAGTATCTTCTCTCCTTATATCAGCAAGGCTTGAGCTACTCCTCCATAAAGGTGCAGATGTGGACCATCTCTGCTTATCACGCCCTTTTGGGAGACAGAACCTTAGCCCAATTGGATGTGGCCCACACCTTTTTACGGGGGATTTTACACATGGGACCTCCCATTTGGGATCCTATCCCTCCCTGGGACCTCCTGTGTTGGAGAAGATTACTCTTCCTCCGTTTGAACCTGCAGCAGACTGTGAGCTGTGTTACCTTTCCTGGAAGGTTTGCTTTTTAGTTGCCATTACGTCAGCTCGAAGAGTTTCCGAGCTTCAGGCTCTGATGTGTAAAGAGCCATATTTAATTTTCCATAGGGAAAGGGTTTCCCTAAGAACGAATCCTAAGTTCCTTCTATAAGTGGTCTCGGAGTTGACCCTCTACCAGTTGGTTGACCTTCCAGTTTATTTTTCTTCTCCCTCACACTTTGGACGTCCACAGGACGCTGAGGTATTACCTCAAACGCACGGCTACTCAGTGTAAATTGGAGCGACTGTTTGTGGCATTTGCGCCACAGCACTTGGGTAACCTGGTGTCCAAGCAGACCATTTCCAAATGGATTGTCCAGTGCGTTATGTTTTGCTATGAGAAGCACAATAAATCCCTTCCGGGACTGGTTAGGGGTCACTCCACCAGAGGAGTGTCTGCTTCTTTTGCTGCTCTGAGGAATGTCTCTATTAGGGACATATGTGCGGCTGCTAACTGGAACTCTGTGCATACTTTAGTAATTATAGTTTAGACATTGCATCCAGACACCATGCGGCTTTGGCCTGGCAGTCCTTCAGGGACTCTTGTCTTGACTTGCTGTGTCCAGCTTATTACCTTCCACCTCCCAGAATCGGATACCTTCTTGGTGAGGGACTGCTTGGGATTCAGTCCTTCTTGTAATAGCCTGCTGCAAGAGCTCCCACTCGAATTAAGACAGTACAGTTATGTAAGAACTTACTGTAACAGTAGATCTTCGAGAGGAGCTCTTGCAACAGGCGTTGCTTTCTTGCCCTCCATGCCCCAAATGAGGTGTGCAGATCGTCATCTTCAGGCTTTGCCTCCTCCTGTCAGGGCCCGTTCACGGGTCTTGGCGGGGGAACTGGGGTGGAGCTGGGTCCGTCCCCTTTTATACCAGGGCTGCCGTCGGGGTGGAGCAGACGTCAGGGTGGTCCCTGCTGGGTACTGCTGGCTGAGAAGTTTTCCGGTGGGTCCTAATGCCTGCGGCATTAGTCATTATTGTAATAGCCTGCTGCAAGAGCTCCTCTCGAAGATCCACTGTTATGGTAAGTTCTTGCGTAACTTTACTTTTTGTGACCTGGAGTTAGTTCTGATATCTCATGTGTCCACACTATGTTAGGCACCAGCATTTGACATGTGCTAGGCTGTCTTAGGCACAAGAAAATTGATATTCAACTGTGGGTGTTCAAATTATTTATTTAGCATTTAAAATGTACAGAACTAGAAAAACTGTGCAAAACTATTGTACTCTGAAATGTAATTTAAAAGTGTGTGTGTGTGTGTGTATGTTATATGTGTGTGTATATATATATATATGTGTATATATATATGAGGCAAAACTCAGTTTAATGCATCAGTTAGGGTTGTTCCACAGCGACAAAAGCGAGAAAATTGGATGTTAGGGTTGAAACCCCCTTTGCACCCCTCCAGCCCACCCCAACTGGAATAGGGGCTCGTTGGGATTGTTGGCCCTAACTCTTACCCCATCACATGTGGAAAGAAGCTGAGGAATAGGAGAATGGGGTGAGAGTTAGGACCGATTACCCCAGTCTTACCCGATTCCGGTTAGGAGTGGTGGGCTAGGGCAAAGGGGTTTCAACTAACATCAATTCCTCACTTTCGTTGCTGTGGAACAACCCTAACTGATGCATTAAATGGAGTTTTTTGCATCTAATTCCCCTTCTTTTTGAGAATTATAACGAGAAGTAGTGAATGTAATGTGGCGGCGGGAGCACGGGGTCCGCCACATGAAGTCTTGTCACATAGTAATATTGTGCCCGCAAACGCAAATCGTAATGCGCATGGTGACGCAAAGCAAAACAAAGAGAAACAGTACTGTAGAAAGAAATGTTAAAAACAATGCTAATGCAACCGCAAATGAAAACACAAAGGGTAACGCACATGGTGGCGTAAACGGTAAGTAAAACGGGTACGGAACCGCAAGTGGAAACAGTAATGGTAACAGTAATGTAAGTGCACAGGCTGGTTTTCCCCAAAAGCTGTATAGAGAAAGACAGTGAGTACAGAGAATGTATGCCAAATAATGACTCTCAGAACAGAAAAATGAGGACTTGGAATAGTAAATTGCTTATATCTCAGGAACGTGCGACATAGAAAAAACATTTAAAAGTCATATGAATTATCACTTTCCTGGCTAGTTTTGTCCTTAGCCCCCACTAGGGGGCAAAGCATTTTTTCACGAAATGTCCGCATCTCGCACTGTTTCCAAGTTACGGGCCCTGAAAGGCGCGGCAAACGCCGTAATGTTATCCTATAGGGAAAAAAACAGAAGTTCGGAGTGCCATAACTTTGCCTCCCTGTAATATTGTTTCACCACTGAGAGGCACATCTGTGGGATGTTGGCTGTGTTCCATGCAAATTTCAGCCCAAAAGACCAAACCGTTATTTTGCAGCAGGGCGCAAGCGATTGCTGCAATGCGTCAGACTCCGTAATGTTACACTGATGAAAGCGTCAACTTTGGAGTACTCTAACTTTGCCACCATGTAATATTTTTCAACAAAACACTGAAAGGCATATCTGTGAGATGTCTGCTGCGTTCCCTCCAAATTTCAGCCCCAAACTCTAAACCGTTCTTTTGCAGCAGGGTGTCAAAGAATTGCTGTCATTTTCCCACAGCCTAGAAAAGTACTGTCGCAGTTTTGGAAAGCTTTCGCAAAAATTTGCGACACGTGCGACACTACTTTGCGAAAGTACTTTTTCCAGAAATCTGAAAAACATATTTCTGGGGTGTTTTACCCCAAAATAAAGATATGGCTAGCATCCTCAGGGTCCGACTAGGTGAACACAAAAAGAATTCGGTTGCTAGAGGGTCCCAAATTTAAATGACAAGCATTTTTCTGATCACCAGCTGAAAACAAAACCGCGGATTTGTGACAGTGAAAGAACCATTTGCGAAAGTAAAAACTGCATTTGCGACACTGTCGAACTTTTTAACTTTTCCCATTGACTTATAATGGGAACTTGTTTTTTGAATAACTTGAACAGTTTAATATTTTTTCACAAAATCTTCGGAAGGCACATCGGGGGAACCTGGCGCACATCCATAAAGATTCGACTAAAGATTTCGGACCGAATGTATATAAAACCGCTGCAAACTCACAGATCACACTTAATAACTCCGCAGCCGTATATCCGACCGGTACAAAACTTGGCAGATCCCAAGGCGTATGGGTCTTGATCATGTATTCCAAAATTCAGGCAAATCTGTCAAACGGTTGCAAAGTTATTAAGGTGCAACATTTTGGGTTTAACATGCAAATGGCTCCTCAACCCTAACTATGGTAGCACGGTAGTGCTGCCATAATATATCACACACACACACTCCCTCTCGCTCTCTAATGGTGAATAAATATGGTAAATAAATCATATATTTTGAGATACTGGGAGTTGGGATTGGGACAAAATTTGGTCTTCTCCTTTAAAATTCTTTAACACAGTCAATTTAAGGTTAATACATTTTAAGACACTTCATAATCTTTATTATACGCCATATTGGAGACATAAGATGGGTCTGGCTGTCACCCCAATCTGTCATAAGTGCAAGTCTGCTACAGGAACTGTAGTACACATGTTTTGGAATTGTCCTCTTATCCAAACCTTCTGGAATGAAATAAAAGACCTTTTCATTAATTATCCTGTGATTTATGATCATATAACAATACATTCATGCATTATAGGTCACTTTGACCCAGCTTCACGTGGTCTTGTGAACAAAAAGCACACTCATGCTGACAGGTGTGGCAGCTAGACAGCTTGTTTTAAAACACTGGTTGGAAGAAGAAATACCTGTGAAACAAGAATGGAGAAATGCTATTGTTGATATACTCAGAACAGAACATTTAGCTCTAACATTGAATGAATTGCCCAGGATGTTTGCCAAAAAATGGACCACCATATACCAGATTTTGACTAGAGCATGACTAATCTTCGTAATTTAAGAAGGACCTGTCTTAACTATTGTACCGACTCCTTCGACTCCTGACGCCTTGTATTCACATGATTGACAATATTAATGCTGTACTTGTACTTTTATCTGGTTTATAAAAGGTCATGAGATGAGGCCGACCCACCCACCTATCCTGCACCTCCTCTGGACACCTTATGTAGTCATGGTATATTTAGATTCAATTCCAGTATTACTCTATATAGTACGCTACACATTAATCCAAACAGTTTGTTAAACACACAGCTGATATATTTTAAAGGGTTTTCTTTATTTAGTAACTAGATCAAATCTTTAAGTATGATCTACTTTTATCTATATAATGTATTTCATGTCAAGGATTTTTATTTATTTAAAAGTCTAGGAATTACAACCCTTTGAGTCAGGGACTCATTTATAAAGGATCCACGTCATACAGAGAATGAAGACAAATACAGAGGATAACCGGTACAGAGACTAAATACAGTGGCATAGTGCATAACTACTACATTGAACAACTCCAGAGGTGTATATGGTACAATCAAACAATAGAGTCAAGTACATATTTAGCAGAGGAACTTGTCATTTTGGGGAGCGAGGAGTTATCTGCAGTCACAGTAGGAGCTGGACATAATGTAGTCACACAGCTTAGTTTTGAAAGGCCCCAGGCTGGGAATTGATAGAGTAGGCCCAGGGATAGAGTTCATCCAGAGTGGAGCCCTATAGCGAAAGGATCTTTGGCCAGCACTGGTCTTTAGAAGAGGGATGTGAAAGGCAGTAGTGTCAGAGTGTCTTGTGGCTCACCTCGGCAAACTTGGCTGGAGAAGCTAGACAGCCAGGGGGGCTAGACCTAGCTGGATTGTTTTGGACAATAGCCAGGTCTGATAGAAAGGCCATGAAAGTTAAGCCATGACGAACGTTGGTGGAGGTCATAGGTGTGCATGAGCCGTTCACTGCCTGTGGTCATTACGGGGCCTCATTGAGGGTGCGTTAATGGTGGACAGGGCAGTGTCCGATGTGGCACCATAGATGACTGTGCCATAGTCTACCGGGACAGGATGGAGCAAGAGATGGCTAGTCTGAGAGCGTGAGGTGGGAGACAGGGCCTGAGTTTATACAGAGGCCAGTTCTGATAATTGCAGAGCATGTTGATGCAATATGCTCAAGGAAAGTGAGGGCTGAGTCGAGGGTGACCCCAAGATATTTAAAGCTGGTAACTGGTTCCAGCCTGGTACCTGGGAAATTTTTTATAGATAGGATGGTCAAGTTGTGTTTATGCTGAGGGTGGGCGAATAGCATGACCTTTGTTTTTTTTTTTATAGTTGAGGACAAGTTTGTGGGAGGCAAACCATGATTCAGTTTCTGTATTTCTTTATGTATCTGTTCATTTTTGCTGTTAAGAAAAGGAAAAAATCAATAAAAACTTACTGACAAAAACAAAAAGTGCGTAACTTTGCAATTTTTGGCATAGAACCTCAGCTGCCTAATGCCATACCACTTTTCTAGCCTAGCCAAGCCCTTCCTGAGTTCCTGTCTTCCCTTCTCCATATCCATCCTCCCACAGAGCTTGATGTAGTTCGCAAACAGGAAGATTTTACCCTTGATCCCATCTGTGATGTCACTTATGAAGATGTTAAATAACACTAGGCCAAGCAGCGAGCCCTGTGGGACCCCAATGGTCACAGGCTTTGTTTTAGAGAATTCTCCTCCAACTACCACCCTTACGCTGCTATCCTGCAACCAGCTTCTGGCCTATTCTGCAAGATTGGCTCCCAGCCCCATAGCCTGTAGGTTACTGGCCAGTGTGTTATGCTATGGCGCACAGAGTCGTAGTCTTTGCTGAAGTCCAGATACACATCACCCACCAGGCACCCATGCTGCCACTCATTCTGGAGCTCATTTTCCTCCAGAAAGCCAATGTGTCTCTCTCTTTAGAGGTGTTAAACAGGTCTGCCAAACCCTCTTGAAGTTCTCTAAGGACCTTCTGGTGCATGCCATCTGGTCCTGGTGATTTGTCACCATCTCTGACCCCCCCGCCCCCATCTTCCCTTGCAGTACTGGTCTGTCTTTCTCCAGTGAAGACTGAACAGAAATACCTGTTATTAGCGGTCCAGTGGCGCTGAGGGTTGAGATGCTGGTAGCCACCTACGTGCTCGCGGCGACCGGGTTCGAGAGCGAGCTCGGGCCATCGAGAAGTTGGCAGGGATGGGAGAGATTGAGGCGTCCGATGGACAGCTCTCCTCTCTCTCCGGGAGGAGGGGTTCTGCTGATACTTGTCTGACCTCGGGCGGCAGTCAGAGGTACAGCAAGCATCACAGCTTCCAGGTGGATAGGGAGTAGCGACGCCTGCGGTGATACCATGATGTCCAGTGCACGCTGCTCTCCATGAACAGGGACATAGTGGTGTGCATAGTCTCCTAGATGATGGAGACCACTGCAGAGACCCTCATGGCTTGTGTACCTGCCCAGCGTCTCCGAGTCAGACACATGCAAGATTCTCAGCCCGCAGCTGCCCTGCCCCGCACCCACCTGGGGGTATAGCCACAGCCCGATGGGGACCTGGGATAGAATTGGGCAGGTCACGAAAGCGGGGACTGCTTCTGTGTCTCCTGGAAGGAGTGGAGACTAGGACACAAGTGTAGGAGGTAAAAAGCTATTTAAAAAAAAAAAAAAAGTTATTTTACTTAAAGACTGTATCTCACGAGTGGCAGAGTCACAAGTGAGTTTTAGAAAATCCTGCTCCCTCACAAGTGATAACCTCGTATTGTAAGTCAGGCCATTGCATATTCAATTTATACATCACTGGTTTAATAGTAATAGCTTTTAAGTCATCTGATTTTATGACTGTGTAACTGTTTTGGTTGATTTCAACTGCTGACTTCAGTACTGCACTGCGCACACACACACACACACACACACACACAATACTGGATGGACAACTACACACAACCAGTGTGTTCTGCCCATGAGGGTTCTGATTCCCTCTGACCTCGACAGTGAAGCTCAAGAGGTCCATGGGAATCAGAACCCCCTCAGCGAACACACTGTGTTGTCATTAAGTTGCTCATCCTGTATTTTTAATAGTGTATAGTACTGTGTGAAATGTGTGTGTGTGTGTGTGTGTCAAGTTCTTTGCTTTCAGAATGAAACTGACTCATGCAGTCTGTAGAGGTTTTAGAATGCTGTTGTACCACATTAGGGTACAGTCACATTCCATGACCTTTGAACTGTGGCAGAACAGCATTTTGAAAGGGATGAAATTCTGTACAGAACAACACTCTACTATACACTGTATGGCTGTTTGTGATGTCATCAGCAGTGTGCAGGCTGCTCTCCAGTTGGTTCAGTATTCCGCTGTGATGTGCTTTGCTAGATATCAGTTGTGGCATACCCCAAAATTCAAGGTGTCATATCTTACAAAATGGTTCCAAAAATATCTGTTTTACTCTGTCTCATTTCTTTCCACACCTGTTGTTTAAAACCTATTTATAACACTTCTGACCAGCTTATCATTGTTATATGTGTAATAATCCACTCTGGGTGTGCTTCAGTGCTGTGATAACCTCCCTTCCTGGTTGGTTGAGGGCCCTCAACACGCGCTTATTACAATACTCCTGCACACCCAACCGTGGATTATTCTTTACTTCATCTACACTTGGAACATATGTTATTACACACAGAAAATTTAATTTCCACTTACAATCTGGAAGTAGTACACAGAACAGTGGATCACCTAGAGAGTTTACAATGCAAAAAGACAGTTTTAAGAAGCATCTTTAGTGCTCTTTTACCAATTACAGTACTCCCCACCCTCGAGAGACTCTTCCTACCCATAGTTAAAATCTACATAAAGTAAATAGATTTTTGTCAGCCTCTGATTAGGAAGGGAAGGGATCGTATTTTGACTCCATGGAGCCGAGCGGCCCATCCTTTCCGCTTCCCAGTCCTGAGTGTTGCCCCATATTAGCACATTTCATGATGTAATATATGGAGAGTGTGGGGGCACACTCAATAAAAAGTAATGGGGTCAGTTTTGCAACTTTTATATTTCAGTAGTTAAGATGGTTAATACAAACAAATCAAGGTCACTGCTCAACTAACAAGGCCGTTGTCAGTTGATTGGTGGCCTTGATATGTTTGTATTAGGCATCTTAAATGTTGAAATAGCAGTTAAAAAAAAATCCCCATTACTTTCTACTGAGCGTGGCCCCACACTCTCCATATTATTGCATCACAAAACGTGCTAGTGGGGGGGCAGCGCTCAGGACTGGGACGTGGAAAGGATCGGTGGCTCAGCTACACTGAGCCAAAATACAATCCCTTCCTAATTAGAGAAAAATCTACTTAATGTAGATTTTAACTGGGGCAAGGGTCTGCTCACGCCAGGGTGAGCACCACAGAAAGTGCTCTGTAAGCTAAAACAAGGTAAACCAATAATATAAACAATAGTGTGATTTATATAGAGTACACGATGTGATGTATATAACAACACATCGCCACACATGAGTAGTAAGACCTTTATAACTAACTTGTGCGTCGCCACTCATTAGTTATAGATTTTGTGACTCACTAGTGGAGATAAATGTGTTAGTCCTTTGCCTATATATATATATGTTCGTTGCAAAAAGCTTTGTTAATGCATCAGTTAAGGTTGATAGCACAGTGATAAAAGTTTGGAAATTCGATGTTAGTGTTCCCACCCCTACCACCACACTCCACACACCAACAGATGGATGTGCCATGGGGTCGCCAGGCCCAGCTGTCACCCCATTCTATGTGTAAACAAGCTGACGTGTGTTGCAGTGTAGGAGAATGGGGTGAGAGTTAGGCCTGACAATCTCATGGCACACCCCGACGCCTGTTGGGTGGGTGGGAGGGAGGAACTCTAACATTGAATTTCCAAACTTCTTCAAGCTATTGTATAAGACTAACTGATGCATTAACATAGTTTTTGCACGTAAAATTTCCCTTCTGTTTGAGAAAGTGTAATGTAACTGGTACATGGTTGTGGGAGCGCGGGCCCTGCGCTCCCTTCATGCTGCCCATTTTTCCTTATGGTATGTGTATATGGGCTTACACTCCCATTTATGCATAAGTATGGAGCCATACGGCAGCCCTATAGTACTGAAAAGGAACCCTCATAACAGTAATGTGGCAATATCTCAGTAGTCGTAGCAACTATGAAAAAAATTCCACTGCAGTTGTAATCCTGACTTCGAAACCTCCACACGAGCTTAGTCCGCCTAAAAGTGGACTAACCTGCCAGGAGCGGAAAATCCGTATCTTGAATTGTTTTCGAGATATGGGTGCCACAATGTTAACATATGGGAAATATCTCTACTTCGGAGTGCTGTAACTTTGGAACCATTTTAAATGTTTTTACCAAACCACCAAAAGGCACATCTGTGAGGCCAGGGCTTGCCACCCTGCAAATTTCAGCCCAGTAGCCCCAACCATTTAGGCGCAGTGGTGTGGCAGAAACTGTATTTTTTGGTGCAGTAGTGTCACAAATCTGACAGTACAGGTGCGAAAGTGCTCATCTGTACTTACGTGATTTGCGCACTACAGGACTCTATCCTGAAAAGGCATTTCTAAGGGTCTTAGAAAAATCTGATGTCACCATTGTGTTCCTCAGGCTCTGATTAGGTAAGCACAACTGGCAGTGTTTACCTAGTGGCAGTTCAGTTTGAATTCCAGTCGTTTTCTCCATCGTTAACTGAAACAAGATGGAGGCAGCACGACACTACTGAGTGGATTTGCAACAGTAAAATGTGCTGTTCGTGATAGTAACGGGTGTTTTCGAGGCACATATATTTTTTCCCATTGACTATAATAGGAAAATTAAAATTTGAATAACTTTGAATGGATTCATTTTTTCACCAAATCTTTAAAAGGCACAATAGTGACCCAGGCTGCATCTTCCCTGAAGATTTCCAGACCAGACAGGCAAATCGCTTGGGCTGTAGCCCGGCAGCAAAGAAATGTGCAAAACCCCTGCTTTTATGTTGCTTTATGGTGCTCTGCAGCTCTGCAACCGCTCATCCAACTGTAACACAACTTTCCAAATCCAGAGCTCTATGGCGCCACCCGACATGCACATTTTCAGACAACCGTCATATAGTTGCAAAGTTATTAAAGTGCAAAATTGTGGGTTTAATATAGAAGTGTCCAGGCAACCTAACTATAGCTGCACTACTGTGCAGCTGTAATATATAATGTACAGTTGAAGCCGCTTAATTGGGATGCCGTGGCGGCAGGCTTTTCGTCCTGATGAAGCGACTGTCCCAATTAACAGAAGTACAGGTTTAGCAGCTGTAGGCATCTTCTGATCATGGAGACTGCTCAAAATTAGTTTACCATGAGTAAGGGGCTTATATGCACCAAGACAGCTTAATGCTTGTCTTTTTAAATTAATGTTTGAAGGAAATTTCCAGTGTAAGCTACTGGGCAATAAGGGGGATAGGGTGATTGAGCTGGACAGGCAAAAGGCTGTCATCCTTAACGAGTACTTTTGCTCACTTTTCACTAGGCAGGATGGTGGGTCCTTGCCAGAGAGTGGCATTAAACCAGCCGCTAAGGGGGTTCTGGAGATGGGGCAGCCAACATTTATTAGTGAAAGGGCCCTGAAATGGCTGGCAGCCCTAAAGACTGATAAGGCCCCAGGAGCAGATGGGTGCATCTGGGGATACTCGGGGACTTGGCAGCGGAACTAGTGATCCTGGTGGGTCTTTTTCAATAGCTGTCTAAGGACACAGGTAGTTCCAAAGGATTGGAGGCAGCGGACATTATTCTGCTCCATTGGGGGTGGGGGGTGCCTGCATGTGTGACAAGGAACATGCAGAGAACTACAGACTTGTCAGTCTTACCTCTATTGTAGGGGACATTCATAGTCACTGTCAAAGAGGACTTTGTGGACTGCTTGAGAGCAGCAGTCTCCCTCAGGATAGTAAATGACATGGATTTGTGACAGGGAGGTCTTGTCAGACTAACCTCATAGTTTTTTGACTGGGTAGCAAGGGAATTGGATAGGGGCAATGTTGTGGAATTGCTGTATTTTGACTTCAGCAAGGCTTTCGACTCAGTGCCTCACAGACACTTGCTGATGAAGATTGAGGATCTGGCCAAGGTCATAGTAAACCGGGTAGGTAACTGGCTAAAGGGGAGCCAACAGAGGGTAGTTGCTAATGGGGTTAAGGGGAGACAGCAGAGGGTAGTTGCTAATGGGGTTAAGGGGAGACAGCAGAGGGTAGTTGCTAATGGGGTTAAGGGGAGACAGCAGAGGGTAGTTGCTAACGGGGTTAAGGGGAGGCAGCAGATGGTAATTGTTAATGGGTTAAATCAGAAGAGAGGTCGATCCTGAGCAGGGCTCCACAGTGATCTGTCCTGGGTCCGCTCTCTTCAACATGTTCATCAGCAGTATTGGTGAGGAATCTGGGGTGGTTCTCTTCAGAGATGACACTAAGCTCTGTTGGAGGGTGGATAGTGACAGGGAATAAAACAAAAGCTGGAGGGGTGGCTAGGGCTTGCAGTTGAAATTCTGTGCCAAAAGTGCAAGGTTATACATCTAAGGAACAAGAACCCCAAGATGGAGTACTAGATTGGAAGGTTAAGACTTAGTACTGCGGCTAAGGAACAAGACCTTGGAGTTATCAGCGACTCCCTAAAGCAGTCAGTTTGGTGCAGCAAGGCTTATAGCAAGGCAGGTAAGATGCTTGGATGTATTGGGAGGGGTACTGATAGCAGAAGGGAAGAGGTAATACTTCCCCTATACAGATCTTGGTGAGGCCCCATCTGAAGTACAGCACCCAGCTCTGGAGTCCTCACCTCAGGAAGAGTAGGGATAGGATGGAGACAGTGCAGTGCAGGGTAACAAAAATGATTCAGGGCCGACAGGGCTTACTCTGTGAATGCTTTAAGGCACTGAATGTGTACTCGCTGGAGATCAGAAGGGAGAAGGGAGATACAGAAACACAGACAGTGATGGCAGAAAAAGACCAAAGGTCCGGTCTGCCCAAGTTCCGTAGTTAGCCTTGGGGCCTACTGTTACTCCAGGGTCCTAGCCTCCTCACCCCCGTTTTCCTCCCAGATTCTGATGTCCTGAGCAGCCCCTATACTCTTCACCCTCTTCCAGTCATGCTTAAAACCACTAACAATTTTTGTACCTACCATCTTTGCTGGTAGCCTTTCCATGGCTCCACCACCCTTTCTGTAAAATAGTATCTCCCAATGTCCCTCCTGAACCTCCCTCTTTAGCTTCCACTCATGACCACGTGGCCGCGAGCTGGTATTCAAGTTAAATAGCTCCCCACAGTTTATCTTGTTAATTTCATTTAGGATTTGAAGGTCTCTATCATATCTCCCCTCTCTCTTCTGGTCTTGAGTGAGTACATGTTCAAGATGGTGTGACATGATAAAGAGACATTCAGATTCCTAAAAGGACGATAGAGACCTTAAAATTCTTAAAAGGAATTAACAGGGGAACTACGGGCAACTATTTAACTTGAAATACTAACTCATAGTCACATGATCATGAGTGGAGAAGCTAACAGGAGGTAGGTTCAGGAGGAAGTGAGGAAGTATTATTTTATAGAAAGAGTGGTGGAGCCGTGGAACAGGCTGCCAGACAAGGTAGTGGTGCGAAACCGTTAGTAGTTCTAAGCATGGCTGGGACAGAATGAAGGGTACAGTGGTTGCTCGGGCGTCATAATTGGAGATGAGAATCGGAGAGGATTGGGGGTGGGTAGGACCCTGGAGGAACAGTAGGTCACAGGAGTAAATAGGGAACTCAGCACTCAGATGGACATTTGATCTTTTTCTTTCAGCATTGTCTGTGTCTCCTTGTTTTTTCTTATGTACCTTATTTGATATGAACCCAGTGTTACATACGAACATACAAAGAAGCCAGCAGAAGAGGGCCATTTGGTCTTTCTAGTCTGCTCGTTTGCAGGGTACACAGCTTGAGCTACTGTCCCTCCCACACCTCCCATCATCCCTGCCCATGATCTTACCTTCCCCATGCCTATCCCAGCCTCTTTTAAAGCTGCCATTATCTTCAATGAGATTACATCTTCCGGCAGCGCATTCTAAGTTTCCACCACCCTCTCTGTGAAGAAGTGCTTCCTGACTTCCCTCCTAAACCTCCCATCCTCCAGCTTAGGACTGTGCCCCCTCATGTAATGGTTGCCACTCAGTTTAAAGAGACTCTCCTTATCCACCCCTTTCAAGTACTTGACGGTCCCAGTCATGTCCCTTCTCGCTCTCTTGTCTTCCAGGGAGTACATGTTCAGTGCCCTCAACCTCTCCTCATATGCCTTACTCTGCTGACCTGCTCTCATCTTTGTAGCCTCTTCTGGACCTTCTCCAGCAGGTTAATTGTTTAGCTTCATCCTGCATTTTTGTTTGTTCTGATTTACATTTTCCTTTATATGCTAATTTGCCTTGTGTAATGTTTTGTAATCTACATAATAAGAGTAGTCCTAAGTGTGATGCATTACAGGCACCATAGGTTATTCAGAAGGCGTGGATCCTAAATGAAAACTTGTACCAGAGACCTACAGGTTTGACAGTTTGTTTATTTTTATTTATTGGGAACTCAGAATTACAAACCTTTGAGCTAAGAGCTTGTTTACAAAGGATTCTCGTTAACAGTTAAGGAGATGCATTTTGTTGCAACAGCATAATTACAGTAGACAAATTGACACTGGGGTTGTACTACTAACATAGAGTTTACATAGGAAGGGGTAGCAAATACATTTACGGTTTGCACAAGTCAAGACATGAATGAAGCAGCTGGTAACATTGTCAATTTCCCAGTGAAATACGCAATGTGCAACCATCTGAGAGGTAGTGTGGTGTACTGGACAGAGGGCAGGTGGAGGGGTGGGGGGGGCAGAGGAAGTGGACAGGGGCTGGGCAGGAGATAGTGTGGGTGAACTGGGCAGGTGGGGGGTAGTGAGGGTGCTGGACAAAGGACAAGTGGGGAGGTTGGTAGGCATGCCTGGAGATGCCTCTTGTGGCATGCTTACCTGGGGTAGGTATGAATAACGCCTGCAGGAGACGGGTGCCAGTCCCAGTAGGGCATTCTTTCCTAGTAAGATGGTCTGAAGCTTTATTCTATCCCGGAGGGGGAGCCACTTTGTCCTTATGTAGAGCTCGCAGGTGTGTGTGATGCAATCCCCATGCAGGACAAATCTGCATGCTTTATTGAGAGTGAGGTGGACTTTGTGTAGGCTAGTGTCCGTGGCAGCACCATAAACCACATTTCCATAGTCCAGTATTGTGCCATTGACCGCCTGGAGCCTGGCTTCAGGGTTGAGGCAGAAGCGGAGTCTGTAGAGTGTCCCCAACTTCCTGTTTGCAGCCTTAGTAATATTACTTAAGTGTTCATCGAAGAGAGGACTCATTAGTTGTGATCCCCAAGTACCGGACAAAGTGAACCTGTTCGAGGGTGTAGTCCGTATTGAGTGCTTTTTAAACGGTGTGGTTGACTTCCTCTTCTGGCAACTGGTAAAGAGCATTGTCTTAGTCTTTTTACTACTGAGTACTAGGAGGCTGGTGTTAAACCATTCCTGTAGCAGTTGAAGTTGCTGTAGGTTCCTGGTCAGTGTGTCTTGGCAGGAGCCTCTAAGAAATTTGTGTCATCTGCATAGAGCAAGACTTTGGCAGAGGGGCATGCAGCTAGGAGGTCGTATACGAAGAGGCTAAACAGGAGAGGGCCCAGTATGGCCCTTGCAGGACCCCGACCATAACTTTCCTGGCTTCCGAGATGGTACCATTAATCTCTACCTTCTGTGAGCGCTCAGACAGGTAGCTAGAGAACCACCCAACCATGTCCGAGGACAACCCAATGCAGGTTAACCTGTGCAGCAGCAGCTTGTGATCCACAAGGTCAGATGCCTTGGATAGGTCAATATAGATTGCTCCAGCTAGTTGTCACTGGTCTAGTGCCTCGTGGACATAGTCTGTGAATTCAGTGAGGGCCGTGTTGGTACTATGCCACTTGTGGAACTCATATTGTTGCGGGCTGAGGAGGTTGTATTTGTGTAGGTGGGCAGAGAGCTGGTCTGCAATTATTTTTTCCAGTGCTTCGGAGAGAGGAGACAGGATGGAGATGGGCCTGTAATTGGACACAAGTGAACGATCCCCTCCTTTTAGAACCAGAGTGACCAGGGCAGTTTTCCAGGTAGAAGGGAAGTCTGACATCGAAAGTGACACATTAAAAAGCTTAGTGATAGGTGCGATGACATTAGGGAGAGTGATCGAGATAAGTTTCATATCAATCCCATCTCCACCCATCCTTGTTTTACCCAGCACTCGTAGCCTCCTGGTGGTCACCTGCTGAAAGTAGAATTTGGGGCTGGTGCTAGGAAGGTGGGGGGGGGATAGGCATTCACAGCTCTGTGTTTTGTCCTCATGAGCAGTTGTTTTAGGTGGTGTGATTGCACTGTAGTCAGTAAATGCCTTATTGAAAATATTGGCTATGGTAACTTTGTCAACTATGCGTTGTCACTGTGGTGGAGCGATTGGTGGGACCTGTCACAAATCCCTCGAGGTCCTTGATAGTAGCCAGAATTTGTTGCCATCTTTCAGGCACTGGGACTGCTGATTTCTGTGGGAAGCCTTTGTTTGCTGTATTGCTCATGTGCACCTATTTCTAGCAGCTTTGTAATTTTGGACGTTCTCTGCTGTCCCTGATACCCTTGCTCTGTGCCATAGTAGATCATGTTCCGCATCAAACCAAGGACTTGGAGGGGTGATCCTGTCCATGCACCTCCCTTTTATTATTTTCTTTCGAAAGGGGAATAGTTGTCTGCAGCCAAGTTAAACTGATTGAGGAAGAGCTGGAGGCTGTGCCAACTAAGGGACAGGTATCCAGGATGCTCCCGTCTGTGTTGGCCAGGTGTTTCTTGAAGGCTGCCATAGGCAATTTCTGATGACTCTGTTCCTCACCAGCCTTGGGGGTAGTTTTGGCAGCAGCGGACTATTAACACAGGACTGGGAGTGGTCACTTGGCGCATCTGGGAGCACCTGGACATTGGTAATTCTCTTGGGGTGGGAGGTCAGTACCCAGTCAATCAGGGTACTTGTTCCTGTTCTGTACATGGTTCTTGTGCAACTCTGGACCTCCTGTGTTAGGTATAGTCCAGTAATCAGGTCCATGTGTGAGGAACTGGAGCTGGCTCGTCAGTTAGAATTGAAGTCACCTAGCATGACAGTTTCCTTATTGTGACTTGCTGGGTATAGAGGTTGGTGAAATCATTTAACACTGTTTGCTGGCATCCAGGTGGAATGTATACCAACATGACAGTCAGTCCTTTCTTCCCCTTGCCCGTGAGGATTTTTACTGCAAGGCATTCACAGTCATTGGTGGCAGCGGGCAGTTGGACTTTATGGCACTGGAGATGGTTGCGGGTGTAGATTAGGATTCCACCTCCTCTTTTTGCTGTGTGATCAAGCCTATACAAGTTGTACCCAGGCAGGGAGATTTCCATGTCAGCAGTTCTGGGCGTGAGCCAGGTTTCGGTCAACGCAATAACATCAGGCTGCACAAATGCCACCCAGACTTCAAACTGAGTGAGCTTTGCCAGCAGGCTGCCAGTGTTTAAGGACACAATCCTCAACCTCCCTGTGGGTGGCTGAGTCTGGGTGTTGACAGGCATAGGGCCAGGGTTGGGGTGAGCGTTTCCCGAGATCAGTAGTAGGATCAGGATGAGCATCCTAGGTAATTTAGGGAAAAGGCAGGTTGTCCTTGCTCTCTGGCGAGTCTGTGCCTTGTGTGTTGTTGGAGGGGTGCAAAGGCTGCTAAGCAGTCGTGGGTATAGGCACGGTATTGGCGTGTTGAGTCTTGGGGGGCTGTGGTGCCTGGAATGGGGTAGGGGGGAGATGGTCAAATAGCTGGGTGTTGCTGCGGGTCTCCCACTGGGTTGGAGAACTCTCTTGTGCAAGTACACAGCCTTGGTGGTTTGAGGTGTTATCCAGGTACCATTATAGGCAGGGTTACCGTAGGAGAAAGATAAACGGTGTGTTCAGGACTCGGGGGATGTAGCCAAGACCCATTTTTCTTCCTGGTTTCAGCAGGAATCCGTTCATTAGTCTCAGGCAGCACCAGCTTGTGAGCCAACCTTGGGCACTGGTCCGTGGCTTTCTGTATGTGCTGTTTAATAATTAATATAACTGTGTCTGCAGGTTTGTGAGATACACCGATTCCTTCAGTTGGTAAAAAAAATTAGGCTGGTTTAGAGTTCAGTGTGGTGTCTTCTAATTTAAAGAGTTAAGATCAACACCAACAAGTGTTAGGCCCTATAACTGCATTCTGTATATTTAAGGGGTGTTGCGATATTAGTGAGAGGGGAGGATGAAGATTGCCTGGGGCGGTGCCGCAGGGGGAGGGAGAGTATTTAATAAAGGCTGGGGAGGCGGAGTGGGTGAAAAATTCAAGCAGGAAGGAGAGAAAGTAAAACAAAAATGGGATTATTTGCAGGGCATCGCTTACAACTGTGACTCAAATGAAACCTGGTCTGCACAGAGAAGAGTTAACTAACAGCTGTATCACTTTAAGCTTAGTTTCTGATCCAGGGTAAAAATACCACTGGACCTTAAAACAAAGAGAGCTGTAATACTTTAAAACCTAAAAACCTGCACTCCAAAGGATCATGCACTTCAAACAACCCTTGAAGTGCAAAACTGCTGTAAGCAGGCATAGATTCACATTTCAGTTAGCATTCACAGGACAATTTTGAGAAACTTCATCAGTACCAGAATCAGTAAATAAAATTAGGTAAAAGTCCAAACCAATAGGAGTAGCAAAGAGTTTAGAAAGAGGAGCAGCTGATGATCAGCAGGCAGAGCCGATGGTTTCAGTCAGAAGTTTCAGCAGCTTACCTTCGGTCTGGTGATCGGTGGGCAGTACAGTGAGGAGTCAGCCGGCGGACAGAGGGGACCCGCCGGGGGTGCTTGCAACAGCAGAGGCACCCATGTCAGGGGTGAAGCTTCGGTCTGATCGGCGGGCAGTGCAGTGAGGAAGCAGCCGGCAGACAGAGGGGACCCGCTGGGCTGCTTGCAGCAGCAGAGGCACCTGTATCAGGGGTGAAGCTGACCTGTTTAGATGGGTTGTCTCAAGGACTTCATTAGTCTACTGCTTGTAACGACAGATAGCATGTCTTTTACAGTTTTGTATGGGAATAGAAGCATGTTGGTACTGAACTTATATACGCTGGACTTGCACTGTGTCCTGTCAACTAGTATATGAAATAAAAATGTTTCAAAAAGTGAGTATTTACCATTAACCCAGGGCAATGAAATCACTGTAAATAAGTGACCTGGGCAACTCCAACACCCTGTCAGTGACAAAGTCCACAATTTTCTGCTGGAAATCCCCCTCATGTGCCTCTGATCCTGCAACGTGCACCTGGACCCCCATACACGACCACACATTGACAATGAGGTATCTCCCATTGGGTGTACTGTCAAGTTCAGCTCAGTTCTAAAATTGATGACCACCCACCCCACACCCCTTTTTGTTCCTTCCTCTGGCAGTGAACCATGGAGAATCCATCTGGGACTGCTGGCTCTAACAAAGGGCCAGCATCATCATCAAGCCAGGTCTCCATAATGCAGCCCAGCTTGATCAAGGAATCTGAAATAAAATCCACTGTAATAAATCGTATTCCTCATCCATCTGGCATTGTATAGCACTGCCCAAAGAGGACCAGGAGATGTGACAGGCCACTCAGCTACCTGCCCAATTGGTCTGGTGGGAGCCCTGGGTATGGGAATTGAGCACAACTGGCCTCTCTACAAATCCTATTTTGTCCAGGGCATCCTAATAGCACTATACTACTCTACTTGTATCTATTCCCAGCACCTCCAGATACTTGGCTATGTTTTGCTAGTTATTCAAATTTAGTGTACATATTTAACAAATAAAACAAACAAACATATCTGTCCTTCCTAAGATGTCCGGACCCTTGGTGACCAACCTCCCCTCTCAACCCAGTCATTTCACACCTCCTTCCCCATCCCTGTTCTCCTTATACAGCTTTTTTAACAAATTGGCAGTTCCAGGCACTCTGCCAGAGGCAGAACAAGACTTTACAACCCCCAACAAATGTCTTTTATTTTATTATTTTTTATTTTATTTATCAGATCATCGGTTTACAGACCTTTGAGTCTTAGACTCATTTACAAAGGCACCTCGTCAAGAGAGCAATACATCCCAGCAAACAAAATAGTACAGTACATAACGCTTAGATTGAAAAAGCAACCAGTGTTACAGGTGTTCACTGGTGGTACACGCTTAGTAATAGGTAGATCACAGTAGTCATAATATAGGTACATGAGTACCACGTCAGGTAGCAACCAGAGATATTCAAACAACATGAAGTCTTGCTGTATTCTGACAATAGCAGTGAGTCCCAACCTTCGAACTGCCCCGGAGATGAAAGAGTTAATGTTCCATGCCAGGCATGGAACGCTGAGCTCGAGCTCGGTTGAGACTCTGTCTGTTGCTGTTTGAACTCAAACCGTCAGATTCTTTACTCCGCCTCATTGAACAGTCGCTCCAGAGATTTCTCCTTTGCTCGGTTCATTTTGTCGGTTAAAGTACTGTTTTTCTCGGTTTTCAACCGAATTTAAACCGCAACCTGTCAGTTCAGTCTCTGTGGTATTCGTGAGTACTAGATAGGTTTATATTGTTTTCTATTCTGAGTGGAACTTGTAAACGGTTCATCGGTTCGGTTTGAACTGATCAAGTTGTTGTAAAATCTTTATTTCTACTTTTAGAGTGTGGTTACCGGTTCTTATCGGTTCTAAAAAAAACGGATTTTATTACGGTTTTTTTCCACAACCCGTAACACGGTCAGGAACTGATGAGAGTGTCTTGCCTGGCGGATTGCCATTAAAAGGGTAAGTTTGGTTAGGACTGGCACCATGTCTGAGAAACCCAAAAGAAAAACCGTTCCCACTGGGTTTCAACACTGTAGTGTGTGTGGGGAAGTCTTTGCTAAGGCTGACCCCCACACCACCTGTGTTTATTGTCTGGGGTTTGACCACCTCAGTGCAGACTGCCAGATTTGTAAAAATTTTCCTGCAGCTACCCTGGACAAAAGAGTTGGTAGGCTCAGGGAAAGGGAGGCCAAAAAGTCCGCTGACCCGGATGACCAGCCCGGTTCGGTTCAAACCAAACCAGAAGGAGTGCCCTCTGACCAGGGCGAAACTTCTTCTGGCAAAAGGAGAACCGATTCCGAGGAGTCGGTTCCGGCTAAGAGAACAAGAAAGGAAAAATCATCTGGTGTGGATCCAAAAGTTTCTTCTCCAAGCGCTGATGAAATAGCCAAAGCGATAAAAATTGTGCAGTCACTTTCCGAGGTTCCGACCGAACCGGCACCATCAGGAAGGCACTCGGTTCAGCCGGTTCCACCAGTTCAAGATTATGATTTAGAGGAGTATTATGAACCGGAGGAGGAGGAAGAGGAGTATGAGGAAAGTGAAAGTGGTTTTAAAAGTCTGGATGTGACCATTGACCCGGACATCTCCCCAGACAGACCTTCAGGAGTGTCTCCTCCTAGGCTTTGAGTCCCCCTCCCATTTCATGTTTTATAAGAAAGTGGCCGAAACCCTTCAGCTTCCTATGGAAGAAGCTGTGGATGACCAGGAAGAGTCTGACTATGTGGAAATGATGGATATCCCAGAGTCTAGGAGGCTGCCTATTCCTTACACAAATCTTTTGGGAAACAGACATTTAAGATTTTAAAGACTCCTAACACTATACCTCCTGTGGATAAAAGAATGGACAAGAGGTATACTGTCAGGCTCAGATGGAGTTCCTTACACAACAATGCAGCCATGTTGGGGTAGTGCATGCTGCAGCCTGTGACAAGGCAAATATTCCCTTGGCTTCACACCCCCCAGACAAGGACTCCAGGAGGATTGATGCCATGGCAAAAAAACAGTACATGGCAGCATCCTTGGAACTCAGGCAGGCCAATTATATGGCCTATACGGCTAGGTATCAGAAATCCAGATGGGATATTGTCATGGCTTTAGCAAAACAGGTCCCTGGCCAGCTTGCCAAGGAGCTGGAGCAGGTGGCTGCTGATGGTATTGAGGCATCCAAGGTGCAGTTCCATGCTGCAGTGGACTCCAGTGCTGTTTCATCTAGAGTCATGGCTACATCTGTGGCACTTCGCAGAATGGCTTGGCTCAGATGTACTAACCTGTCACAGGATACCCAGACTAAGGCCATGGATTTTCCCTGTTGGTATTACATGAAGAAATTATGCGAATATAGGACACCTATAGGAGTGCCCAGGCCAAGGAAAGGCAGGCCACTCCTCAAAGGCAGCATCCCAGGGGCAGGGGCAGGCCTTTTCATAGGCCTTTCTATCAAGCCCAGGCCTCCTCTTCTGCCTATGCTCAGAGGGGCTCTTTTAGAGGGAGAGGCAGAAGGGGTACAAGCAGACCTGCTTCCACCCCTCAGCCTAAACTCTCTGCCAAGCAGGCACCCTGAGGGGTTTGCCAGGGCCGATTCTCCACCACCTGTAGGGGGCAGGCTGGCTTACTTTGTCCAGGACTGGAAGTCTCTAACATCAGACAAATGGGTCCTGGAAGTAGTAAGCCAGGGACTGGTTCTCAGCTTCAAAAAATTTCCAAAGCTGAAAACCAGATCCTTTCCACCTGCAAACCCCTCAGAGGCACTTGCCCTAGAGGCAGAGGTCTCTTCCCTCCTGGCTCTCAGAGCTGTGGAAAGGGTTCCACCTCTTCACCAAGGCAAAGGATTGTACTCCAGGTACTTCCTTACCCCAAAAAAGACAGTAGAATGGCGGCCCATCCTGGATCTCAGATACTTAAACAAGCACCTTTTAAAGCCAAAATTCAAAATGGTGACTCTGGGAATAATTCTGCCCTCTCTAAGGCCAGGGGACTGGCTAGTCTCCCTCGACCTCAAGGATGCCTATTTCCATATTCTCATCAGAAGCTCCCGTCGAAAGTACCCCAGGTTCGAGCTGCCCTCACGCCATTACCAATTCAGAGCAATGTGCTTCGGCCTAACCTCTGTTCCAAGGGTGTTCACAAAATGCCTGGCAGTAGTAGTTGCTTCTCTAAGAAGGCAAAGGATTGCCATCTTTCCTTACCTGGACGACTGGCTCATAGTAGGCCAGTCCCCAGACCAAGTCAAGTTACACCTACAGATAACCCAGAAGTTGCTCACCTCTCTAGGTTTCCTTCTGAATCTTTCAAAGTCAGTTCTAGAGCCTGTTCAGCTCCTCACCTTCATAGGCGCAGAGCTAGATACAGAGAAGGCCAGAGCCTTCCTTCCCCCTGGACAGGGCAAGGACCCATATCACACTGACCTCTTCATTTCATTCACCCTTCAGGTGTCTCGACCAGCAAGGCATTTTCTGCAGCTCCTGGGGCACATGGCTGCTTCTACAGCAGTGGTGCAGGGAGCAAGATTTCAGATGGGGGACATTCAGTTCTATCTGAGAGCCCTTTGGTGTCAGAAAAAAGGACCCTCTGACCAAACTGATATCAGTAACTCGAACCCTGATCCAGGCCTTGCAGTGGTCGCAGGATCAGAACAATCTAAGACAGGGAGTTCCCTTTGTCACTCAGTCTCATTCTTTAATCCTTACTACAGATGCCTCCCTCTTGGAGTGGGGGCCCCACTTGGGAGACCTGACCGCTCGAGGGTTGTGGTCCCCTCAAGAATCTCTGCTTCACATCAATCTATTGGAACTCAGAGCAGTGTTTCTAGCACTTCAAGCTTTTCCCAAGTCTGTTCAGAACAAAGTAATTCAGATCAGGACAGACAATACCACCACAATGTGGTATATCAACAAGCAAGGGGGCACTCGGTCTACGGCCTTGTGCACAGAAGCAATGAAGTTGTGGTCTCTGGCCTATTCCTGAACACCTCCCTCACAGCAGTACACCTCCCAGGCAAGGACAATGTCCTGGCAGATGCTCTCAGCAGGATATCTCGGGGCCATCACGAATGGTCACTGGATCCCCTGGTTTTGGAGGTGATCTTCTCCAGATGGGGCACCCCACAGATAGATCTTTTTGCAGCCCCAGACAATCACCAACTTCCCCTGTTTTGCTGCATGCCCCCAGTGTTGGGCTCAGTCCCCCTGGATGCCTTCGTTCTCAATTGGGAAGGGAAGTTCCTGTATGCTTTCCCCCCCTTCCCTCTCCTGTTCAAAGTGCTAGTCAAAATCAGGTATCAACCCTGCAAAATGATTCTGATTGCTCCAGATTGGGCCAGACAGCCCTCGTACCCTCTCCTGTTGTCCTTAGCAGTCCACCTTCCCTTGTCTCTTCCCAGGAATTACAACCTGTTAACCTGTGCTCAGGGGAGGGTTTGGTACCCGAATCTCAAATCTCTCAACCTCAAGGCCTGGCTCTTGAAGAGTTAGAGTTTGCTGATTTACCTTTCTCAAGGTGTTATGGATATTCTAAAGGCTTCTAGGAAGCCTTCCACCAGAACTACTTATAATTCCAAATGGAAAAGATTCTCCATATGGTGCTCTGGGAAGCATATTTCCCCAGAGTCTGCTGACCTGCCCACAGTCCTTGACTATATGGTCCATCTGAATAGCTTGGGACTCAGACCAGTCACACTAAGGGTGCATCTGGTAGCTGTCTCTGCTTTTATTTCAGCAGGTAAGCCCTCTTCTCTTTCAGCTCACCCTGTATTCTCCAAGTTTTTCAAGGGATTGCTTCATACCAATCCGCCATTCAGGGACCCTACCCTGCTTGGGACCTTAATATTACATTGCTCAGCTTATGCAACCCCTTTTGAGCCTTTGTCCTCAGCAAAGCTTAAGTACTGACTTGAAAACTGTGTTCCTGGTGGCCATCACTTCTGCCAGGCGCATAAGTGAGTTACAAGCCCTGTCAGTGGAGCCTGATTTTATCTCTTTCCATGGAGATAAGGTGGTCCTCAGGACTAACAGGAAGTTTTTACCTAAGGTGGTTTCAGACTTCCACCTTAACCAATCTTTTTCTCTTCCTGTGTACTTCACTGACCATTCCTCCTCTGGCGAGAGGAGGTTGCACAGTTTGGATGTGAAAAGAGCCCTTAGCTACTACATAGAACGTACCAAGGGTCACAGGTTTGACTCCCTCCAACTGTTCCTCACTTACGGTGAGGTTGGTGAAGGAAAACCTGCTACTAAAAGATCCATTGCCAGGTGGATTGTCTCTTGCATTCAATTTTACTGTGAAAAACTAGGTAAGATTCCACCCTCAGGCCTGAGGGCTCACTCTACCAGAGGTACAGCTGCTTCCCTGCTGCCAGGGATATTCCTATCTTAGAGATATGTCAAGCAGCTACCTGGAAAACAGTTCACACTTTTACCAAGCATTACTCTCTGGATATCCAGGCTAGGAGTGATGCTCGGTTTAACACAACTGATCTTCAGAGCCTATTTCCTAAGTAGGTTCTGTCCCTCCTCCATGGAGGTACTGTGCAGTAGTCTGCTATTGTCAGAATACAGCAAGACTTCATGTTGTTTGAAGAAAAAATTACTCACTTTAGTAATGTTGTTTCTTCTAATGGAGTCTTGCTGTATTCTCACTCTCCCTCCTCAGAACCTTTGTTTTTGGGATATGGGTGGGCAGTAGCAGTGTTGGCACTCAGGAGGTGCCCCATCCCTTTTATCATCACTCTCTTTTATTTGGTGAGCGTGGTGTTGGGTTTACTTCATTTTGGGTTTCCTGACTTGAGTCTTTGTTTTGGGACCAAAAAATTTGTTGTTATATTTAGTAGCCAGTTGGCTAGTGTAGGTTTACAGCTTCCACACAGGACCTCAGTGAGTTTAGCTCATAAAGATCTGATGGTTTGAGTTCAAACAGCAACAGACAGATTCTCAACCGAGCTCGAGCTCTGCGTTCCATGCCTGGCATGGAAAGTTAACTCTTTCATCTCCAGGGCAGTTCGAAGGTTGGGACTCACTACTATTGTCAGAATACAGCAAGACCCCATTAGAAGAAACAACATTACTAAGGTGAATAATTTTTTCTTTTATTACATTAGCCAGCAGATGTTGCATGAGACCCCAGGTATACACAGCAGAAGTAGACAGGGCAGACCCAGCCTAGGGATGAAGGTAAGGGGCAGGTGGGGGATTATGTGCAGTTACAGCAGCGAGTGCTTGTCAGATGGCTTCTGAGGGAGACCTTGAAAGGACCAAGCTTAGTGGAGTCAGCTATATTGGCTGGGAGGGAATTGAACCAGGAGGGAGCCCGATGGCAAAAGGATCTCTAGGCCATGGAGGTCCTACTCGGGGACAATAAGGGAGGTTTTGACAGTGCTATGGGTGGAGACTGAGGGGAGGCACGCTGCAGGGTGGAGGCGACCCAGGGGAAACCATAGCAGGGTCTTTTACAAGAAGGCAGGTTTGGAAGCAAGTCTTTCTTCAAAGTTGAGCAAGTTGGTGGTGGAGTACAGTAGGCACGTGTGGGTGCACATAGAGGCTCCAGCATTAGCCTGCAGGCCTTGTTTATAGAGGATGGATTCTTGCAAGCGCAGTGTTGTCAGCTGCAGCATGGTGGCAGCCCATAGTCAATTAGCGACAGGACTGAGGAAGTGATTGCCAATCTAAGGGCCTCTTGTGGTAGGCAGTCCTTATGGCAGTATAACAGTCCAATCCTGACATTGATGGCAGCAGAAAGGGCATTGATATGGGAATGGAAGGAGAGTGCTGAATCAAAGGTAATGCCCAGATACTTGTAGGAGGAAACCCGCTCAATGGGGTTTAGTGTGCTAGGCAGTATCACGAGAGGGGCACCACTGGCTTTGCTTTGGTGATGCGAGAAGAGCATAGCTTTGATCTTTTTAGGTTCAGAAGTAGCCTTCGTGATGTGAACCAATGCTCAGCTCTATCAAAAGCTTGTTGGAGGTGGCCTGGGTGTGTTGGGGTTGGGGTCAGGGCGAAACACAGCGTCATCCGTAGAGGAGGATCTTACTAGGCAGGCCAAGGGAGGGAGTTGAGGTAAAGACTGAAGAGGAGAGGGCCTAAAATGGAGCCCTGGAAACCCCAGAGTGGACAGGTCGTGTGTCAGATAGAGTGCTATTAATTTTACACACTGAGTTCTGGCAGAGAGGTAGCTAGTGAACCATGCAGTGGGGCTGGGGGAGAAACCAAGGCATCTGAGGAGTCAAGCAGGAGAGGATGGCAAACCGTGTCAGAGGCCTTGGAGAGGTCAATGAACACGGCACTGGCAGGACTTCCGGCATCAAGAGCGGAGTGCAGGAAGTTGGAGAATTCAAGTAGCGCGGTTGTGGTGCTGTGGCCAGAACGAAAGCCATGCTGTTCAGGGCACAGGATATTGTGCATGGTCAGGTATTCAGCAAGCTGGTTGGCAACTACTTTTTCAAGGGCCTTAGAGAGTGGGGGGAGGATGGAGGTAGGTCGATAGTTACCTGGGGTCGCTCGATCAACACTCTTTAGGATGGGAGTGATGATGGTGGTTTTCCATGTGCTGGGGAACTGCCCAGGCACAGAAGAGCAGTTGAGCAGCTCGGTAAGTGGGACCAGGATAGCATTTAACGTCAGGCAAGTAGCCTAGCGTCCAGTAAGTCTGTCGGAGTTGTTACTACTAACGGCTTTTGCAGAAGGGGTCTAGCCTCCAGCGAGGAGATGGTATGTAAGTAGAAGGAGGTCTCTGAAGAGTGGGCAAGGTGCTACTGGGATGGGTCAAAAGAAATTACTGGGCAGGACTGAACTCAGGTCTGAGAAAGTGTGGTTTAGCAGTCTGCAATGCCAAGGGGTCAGAGCAGACAGTTCCATTAAGGAGAGTTGAGAGGGGTGGGAGCAGGTTCCCTTCAGCTCCTTTACATTATCCCAAAGTTTCTAGCTGACCCCCAGGAGGAGGAGAGCAGATTGGTAGTACTGGGCTTTGGCTGCGAGCAGCCCAAGTACACATTGCACTCAGCGTTGTACGCTTGCCTCTCTGCTGGCTGGCCAGATTCCATGGCAATGTGCCATAGGTTGTCTCTCATTTTAAGTTTGTGAAGGGGGGGTAACCCAGGGCATGTTTTGCCTTTTGGTGCGATTTCTAGCGAAGGGGGCATAGAGGTCACAGGAAGTGTTAAAAGTACGAGTGAAAAAATCCAGTGCCTCGTCTATGGATGGTACAAGCCTGATTGGGGACCAGTCCAGTTGTGAGAGGTACAGTTTAAGGCGATGCAGGCCGCCTGGGAGTAGGCAACGTCGCTGGGTGGTTTGTGGCGCAGGTTTGCTGTTGGCAGCGGACCAAGAGAATACGACCGGGGAGTGGTCACTAAGTTAGTTGGGAAGTACACGGATATTGAGCACCCTCTGGGGCCGGTTGGTAATGGTGATATCCAGGAGGGTGCTGGAGCCAGTAGAGGGGTTGAATCTAGTTGGGGTGGTGACAAGCTGGGACATGTCAAGGGCAGCAAAGATATCTCTGGTTTGGGAGGCCTTGGCCGAGAGCCAGTTGACATTCAGGTCACCAACAATTATCTGGGCCATTTTTGGCGGTAGGCCAGAAAGATAGTCAGCAAGTACCTGAATGGCGAGGTCTTGCTTTCTGGGCGGAATATAGGCAACGGTGAGAAAGAGTGGGCCCTTTCCAGGTTTGGGGGAGATTTTTAGTGTAAGGGCTTGCACCCCGTTATCAGGCTTGGGTGGTGGAAGTGCATGTCCAAGGAGGGAGTCACACATACTGTATAGGCAGCACAACCACCTCCACGCTTACCCACCCGATCTTCCCTGAAAAGGGTGTAATGAGGGAGGGAGGGAGACGAAAGAGTCAGGGGTGGATTTGAATAACCAGGTTTCGACGAGTGCGACAATGTCCGGTTGATGCTGAGTAACCCAGCATTGGAATACAGCAGCCTTCTTAAGGAGGCTGCAAATATTCATGGAAGCTATGTGGAGTCCTTGAGCCTGGGCAGGCTTGTTCATAAGGTTGGGCATGGGGCCAGGGTTTAGATGAATGTTACCTGATAGAAGGAACAGGAGGGTGATTAGGCACACCAAAGCGTGGTAGTGATTGTGGTATCTCCCCTGGACTGGACATAGGGCTGGGTGCTGGAGTGCAAGGGTGGGTAGAGTCTGAAGGGTGGGAAAGGCATTGAGGAGAAGAGACCAAGGTATGAGAGGGAAGTAAGAGGTAGCAGGGTGGAAGTGTGGGGGGTACTTGGGGGGAGGATCGAGCCGGGGGGTCTGGTAGAGATGTTGCAGATAAGAGGGGTGCTATCGTAGAGGGTGATGGTCCTAAATAAGGTGGGGCTAGTGTAGGAAGTAGGAGGAGGACCATAGTTAGTGTCAGTGCACTTGATCCCAGATCCATTGAGGACGATAAGTTATCTGAGAACAAGAGAGGATCACCCCTTTAAGAAGTTACAGAAAGGAGAGCTCCTTTAAGGAGTTGCTGTAATCGACTAGTGTGAGACCTCAGGAGGCAGGGATCACTGGGGAAGTGTACTTAATAGAGGAGGGGAAGTGTACTTAATGGGGGCAAAAAATTGTACAGAGAGCAGCACAGCAAGGCAGTGGCCGAGCTGTGTTGAAAAAGGTGCCTTGGGTGCTTTCTTTCTCAATGGGGTCTGCAGCATCCAATTGGGAAGCAGCCACAGTCCCAGGAGCCAGTCCAATTAGGAGGATTGAAGCCTGACACCTCCAGGCTAGAGCTGACCAAAGCGTACCTGCTTTCCTTGGTCAGGGGTGGCGGGCTGGATGCAGAGGTCCAGCTGCCAGCAGATAGCAGCGTGGGGCCACTTGGCTGAAGTGGAGAGCCTGGTTTGGCCTTGTGGCTAAAATAGATAAGGGGAAAAAAAAAGGCGGCCGTTAGTTACAAAGCCAAGACAAAGGTCAAGTAAATTGGTGGGAGGGCCCTGGGCAATTTAGTGCTCAGGACAGAAGTGGGTGCAAATAGTAGGAGAGAAAAGGTTCCTGCAGAGAGGTCTGGTCAATGGTGCCAGGTGGGAATTTAGCAAAACAAAAGGCTGATTCAGGAGGTTGGGGGGGCCTTGAATGAGACCAGGGAGAGTTGGGAAGGAGACATGGGTGGAGAGGACTCATGGTAGTCTGGAATGGGTAGAGGAGATGGCCCAAAATGCCAGGTAATATTTACAGAATGTGGTGGTTTAGGGGTATCAGGAGAGGGAATCACGGGTCCAGTAGATGGCAGAGAAACATTGTGGGGAATAGAGAGGAAGAAATACAAAAGGGGGAAAGCAAGCGAAAGAGGGAAGCAAAGAAGGCAGTCTGAGGATGAATGAGAGGAACTGTGATGTGTGGCAGAACAAACAGCAGGCAGTAGTCAGTTCTAGCTATTCTACAATATTGGGCAATTAGCAGAAAAAATTCAGTAGTGCAAGCATAGAATTTGATGGCAGATAAGGACCGCTGGGCCCACCCAGTCTGCCCATTTCCCCACCTAATGGATAAACTGCAGATCCTAGTTAACCAGCAGCCTACTTCTTCCTACCCCCACCCCCTAGAATTGCCTTATGACTGTCCCATGCATGCTTGAATTCCACCACTGTTTTTGACTCCACAACCTCCTCCGGGCCGTTCCATGCATCCACAACCTCTCTTAAATTACCTCTGAGCCACCCCCCATCTTCAAATTGTGCCCCTTGTTCTTGCACACCTCTTTTTTTTGAAAATGCTACCCTCTTGGACTTTTTGATTCCGTTGAGGTACTTGAAAGTTTCTATCATGTCCCCTCTCCTTCCTTTCCTTGAGGCTATACATATTAAGCTCCTTAAGTCTCTCTTCATATATCTTCGGTGCAGACCCTGCACCATTTTGTGCCCTCCTCTGGACAGCTTCCATCCTATGTCTTTCTAAGGTGGGTCTCCAGAACTGCACGCAGTACTCCAGATGGGGTCTCACCAGCTGTCTGTACAGAGGGATAATAACGTCCTGTTTTTCTACTGTTGATGCCTCTCCCTATGCATCCCAGTATCCCCCCAGCCCTCCTTGCTGCCCTCTCAGATTGCTTGCCCACCTTTAGGTCATCTGATATGACTACCCCCAGGTCCCTTTCCATTTTTGTTGTTGTTAATATCTCACCCCCCATTGTGTACTCTTCCCCTGGGTTTTTGTTTGCCAGGTGCATTACCTTGCACCTGGGAAACAGTAAGCTATATAGACGACAGGCAGTCAGTTAAAGTTCGCTACAATTCTGCTAGGCAATTCCTACATATACAGTGCAATAATTTAAAGGTAAAATGTTTAAGCAGTAAGAATATTCAGTAGTGCAAGACATAAGCTATATAGAAGTCAGGCCTAGCTAATACAGCAGGCTAAACAGCAGAAAATTCCAAGAGGAGAGAAAAAAAAATATAAACATATATATTTATTTGCACATGAGCAGTAAATTCAGCAGAAAAATCTTTAATCGGTAGTAGATTCCCCTGACCCATGATGCATGATTTAAGCAGGGCACCTAGCATCGTCGATGATACCATCTGCTTGGACTTCCATTTCCTGGTTGCATGCCCCCGCTCCGTGCCACTGCATGCAGATCACTGATGATTGCATATAGGAGCAAGAGCTCTATTAGAGGAAAGGGCAACTGAGCTAACCAGAATTCAGATATCACCCCCATCATGGATTGAGGGTGCTCTATCGATTCATAACGTTTTGGGGATGGGGGTAGCATCTGCAGGGGTGATGTAAAAAAACATAGTCGGTCGGCTCCTGGCACTTTGCTAGGAGGCACCATATTTCTCACTAAAAAAAAAAAAAAAAACTGTTGGAGAATGGAGGAGAAGGAGGCAGGTGCAAAATAACTAGGAGTGGGGTTATTCAAGGGACTAGCCCTGGTCACCTGGTGAGGGGTTCTTACTGCTTTAATTTTTATTTTTAGGGACCCTGAATATCCACGAATAGTACGAAAATACTCGGTACTCTGACCCCAGTGCAGAGTGTACCCTATTACTTGTGGTATTCGGGAATTAATATGCTGGCTGCACCCCACCGACCCTTATTTTTGTCTGTGGTTGAAACCAACTCAAGTTTCGGAACAGTAATATAGAGATTTCTTTTTTCAGAATTGCCGATAACTTGCCAGTTGCTACAAGGCTGGAATTCTACTCCACCAGAGAAGAAGATGATAAAAAGGAAGAGAAGGAGAAAGAAGTTCAGTTTGAGCATGGCTATAGCCTGGGATTCATGGAAAATGGCAAGGTAAAATATACTTAAAACATGGCTCCAGTGGGGTGGTGGGGGAATACAAACACAAAACAGAGATCTACTTTGAGGCTATCTCTCTTGTCAGGTCACACCTATGGAACTATAAGCTTCCAGGCATTAGGACTACACAGAAACTTTGCAAGCAGTCAGCCAGCGGCCGCCCACGACGTCATCGGACTTCGGCTGATACATGAATTGGGTGGCTTCTCCTCGTCTCAGTTCTTTTCCCGCCATCAGCCATATATGTGAGACCGCTGAAGGAAACACTGCTGCAACAGCTGCCATTTTATTTCTTTTTTCGAAAAAGTTATCACATTTATAGTGATTTTCAGCGACTTGTATGTTGTCGAAGGAACTATCAGAATGTTCTGGTATTGTGCCTGTGGTGAAAAGAGCTATACCTGCAACTCCATGACATGAAAGCCTGTGGAATTTGTAGAGTTTTAGTTCTGCAATGAGGTGATGCCATAAGGGACCCTAGAAAAATTTCTCCTTAAACAGAAGGTGGCTAGTACGGAGAAGAGATCTTCAAAATACTGAGACAAGGTATCAGGGTCACAAACACAAGCACTGGAACAAGGAGAAGGAAAGAGCCCCCAATGTGTTCCAGGTTATGCTCCACACAGTATTATGACCTCCTCTGTGGCAACAAGCTGACCCCCACCCCACCCGATTTTCAACATGACACCAAGGTTGAGGCTTGGTGCTGGCACTACCAGGCCAAATATGGCTGGTTCGTCGCTGTTGATGTTGGGGACTTGGCCTTCCCCGTCGACTCCTTCAGTCACACCCATTGACCACATGGGTGCTGACACTCAGGCAGTCCTATCCTCCTTTTTGAATATGATTTGATGCCTGCTACCTACCTCCCAGTTCCAGGGGGTTCATTGAGTGGGCCTACTACAAACCCCCTTCGATGCCACAAGGTACACCCTTGCCACGGCTGCCTCTTAGAGTGCCACTGACGTCGCTGGCCCACTCCCTTTTCCTCGTTAACCAGCTTGGTGATGAGTATGAATATAATCCTGACCTGATAATGCAGGATGAGGGGGTGGAGGCTCAGGATTACGCTGAAAGGCCTTATGACGGGCACCACCTCCGCTGTGTCCGTCCACCTGTGAGGACTCGGTGATGAACACTTCAAGGTCTCCTCCAGAAGATGCCACTTTCTTCACCATGATGGAGCAGTTACAAGCTGCCATGGGCATTGACCCAGAGGAACAGGACACAACCAAGAAAAACCTTATAGAGTTTCTGGAGTTGCTAGTGTCTCCTGCAATTATGGTGCCACCTCTGCTTCCTGCTTTAGAGGACGCCACCTTTGTTGCCTGGTACAGACCCAACAATATCCCAGCTGTACCCAGGACAGCAAATAAAATGTATATCGTCCCCTCTGGGAAACAATTTTTTTTTTTCTCTCAAGCTGAGGCAGATTCAGTAGTCATTAATGCTGCCGTGACAGGTCCAGGGCACCTAAACACCTGGGTTCCCTCCCTTCCTCCCTCCTGATAAAGAGTCCAGGAGATCAGATGTTCTGGGCAAATGGACTTTTGCCTCAAGCATCATTGGACCTTTGCATCACTAACTATCAGGCCCACATGATGAAATAGCAGAACACCCTCTGGAGGAATGCCAGGGCAGCTGCACAAGCCTTGCCAGAGGGCACCCCAAAATAAGAACTTCTCAAAGCCCTTACTGCTGGGGCTGATGTGAGCAAGCATCTGCTTCGCACAGCCTATGATGTCTCAGATGCTTTTGCCAGGGCAGCGGCTTTTTGACATCTGTCTCGGGAGATGTTCTTGGTTTAGGGTAGCAGGCTTTGCGGATGACGTGCAACAATCCGTTTTCAATGCCCCATTTTGAGAACATGAATTGTTTGGTGCTGAGATCCAAGATATCCTATTCACTGTTCAAGGCTCTGGCAGAACCTTGAATTCTGTGAATTCTCTCTACCATACCCAGCCTAGAAGTAGGAATAAATGTTCTTTTTGTCCAGCTGGTGTCACACAGCACCCAGCAGCCAGACAGCTGGGCAGGGACAAGGGAGCAGGAGCCTTGCCAGCACCCAGTGCCACCCCAGCTGCCCACTCAGAAGCCCATAGAGGGGATGGAGCAGGGGGAGCCTCCCCCACTGGCTCAGCCTGACTCCTTGTACACTGCCCAACCACCTTTACCTCCAGGGGTGGTTGTAAGGGGTCTCCTCTCCCTCTACTTGGAACCAGTGGAAAGAGGTGACAGCAGATGCATGGGTCCGAAATCATAGAGCAAGGCCATGCTCTGGAACTTCTGGACATACCTTCAGATCATCTCCCACTAGTGACCCATTATTCTCCAGAACACCTACCCATGCCTCTGGGGAAAATACAGACTTTGTTATAGAAGAGAGCCATAGAAACGTAGAAATTGTCAGCAGATAAGGACTACCTGTCCTGTCTAGTCTGCCTGTAAATTCTTGTACTGGATTACTGCTTCCGACCAGTGCTACTCGGTACTTCCTGGTCTCAGAGTGGACAGGTGACCTGCGACCTGTCCTGTGTATCAGGGAGCTGAACCTCTTCATAGAGTACAAGAAGTTCAGGATGGTCACCTTGCAAGGCCTGCTTCACTGCAGCACACAGGAGATTGGATCTGTTCCCTCGATATCAAGGATGCTCATCTCCATATCAAAATCCAGAAGCCTCTCAGAAAATATCTGAGGATCTTACTTCGAGAGGGCTCTCGCAGTAGGTATTCACATATAGGACTGACCCACCAGGTGTCAGGACCCCATGGAAAACTTTCTAGCTAGCAGCCTCTGGTGAGGGGCCACCCCACGTCAGATGACCAGCGTCATACGACGTCAGGATAAAGGGGAGGTCCCCCACACCCGCCTTCCAGTTCTTTCCCGCTGTCAGCTTGTGAAAGTTCCTTGCGGTAGAATTCAACGCTTGTCAATTGTTCGGTCCACTAGTTTTCAAACATTTTGACCTTTTTTCTCTTATTTCTCGATCATATTTGCTGTGTATGTCGTCCTCGGCGCCTCAAATCGCATAAAATAAGTGTGACTCGTGTGGCTCTCTGGCTCTCAACTGCCACACAGGGATGACCTTTCCTTGTGCCTCTTCTGTCTGGGCCCAGACCACGCAGTGGGAGAAGTGGCAGCACTGCCAAAATTTAACTCCGCTACCCGGAAAGAAGGCAGCAGTCCCTGGAAGCCCATACCCTCAAGAAAAGAATGGCAACCGTGGAAAAGGAGCTAAAGAAATTAAGGCAGGCGTCTACTCTGAAGGTCACAGAAGAAGCATGACAAGGAGAAGCATCGCGAGCGGGAAACAGCTTCCACGCCTCTTAACGTCCCATCTGGTTGACTGCTCCACTCACGGCTTTTGGTGGTATCCAAGAAGGCTCGTTCCCGCTCTGGCTCAAGGCCGGGTCCTCGAGCCTCCGGGAAACGGAGGCCTCCGTGAACCCGGAAGGCCACTTCTACCAGGCAGTCTTTGGGTCAGAGCGGATACGGTAAGTCGGACGCCGGTACCACCAATGTCTGCCCGGACAAGGCTGCTAAGCCGCTTGCCCCTTTGGGCGGGCACCCAGCCAAACCTTTGCCCGACAAGGCCGCATCCCCAGCGCAACCTTCCTCTGGCAGGGAATCTGATAAGTCGGACGTCTGATCCTCCGACGCCCGCCCGCCCGGCCAAGGAGTCTGCGCCATACCATAAAGATCAGTCCGATGCCCCCGGCTGTCCGCAGTGCATGGCATTGCTTTCTGAGGTCCCTGCATCCCCCTCAGCTGTTCCCCGGGGATTCTAATCCTCCCTCCCCGGTCGTTGTGGAGGACCTTGAGATGCTTCTGTCAGGGCCGCCTCCTTCGGGACCCGATGCCCTGACACTGGACCCTCAGATGCCAGCCCCGACGCTGACTGACATCCACTTACCACACAGTATACTTAGGCCGGGCCCAATGCCCATGGGGCCAGCATTACCACCGCCTGGCCCGCCAGCTGGGCCTCTGCCAGGTCCCCCTGCGCCATCAGAGCCCCTGGCTACTGGATACCTGATACCTCAATATCCGGTACCACAATACCCAGTTCCGCTGTATCCGGTGCCTCAGTACCCGATGCCGGGTTACCTGCCGTCAGGTTATGGATACTCCATTTATAGTGTCCTCAATATCCATGTCCCTCCTCTACTCCACGCACTCCCCAGCGCCGGAGCGGATAGAAGCAGATACTGGCTTCCTGGTGCTGCGGCCAAAGCTTAACTCACTAGGGAGGTTGAAAGTTGTCTGCCGATGCCAGACCCTTTACAGAATCCCCTACGTCGGAGATGGGAGACTCCCTCCCCCCCTACCCAACACCAGAGGAGAGCCCTCTGGCGCCCAGGGAAAAGAGGACATGCACCTCAGGGAACTCCCCAAAGGGGCCGTCCCTCCTTGTAGGGAGGAGAGTCTTCCTCTTCATCGTGAATACATCGGACTCGGACTCAGAGACTGGACGCTCTGATCCTGACGACGAGCCACGTACTCAGATCGCGCAGGCAAGGACCCTCCGAGTCGCCTCGGAGGATCCCTCCTTTCTGGAGTTACTGAGGAAAATACAGGAAGTCCATCAGTGGCAATCACTGGAGCCAGACCCACAGTGTAAAAGCTTGCTGCTCATTTGGATCTGCCGAGATTGCTCCTCGCTGATTCCTCCTGGATGGGGCGTCACGCAGACCTTGTTTCCACTATTTGGCAACCTTCAGCATTGGCCCCTTCCGAGGAAGGCAGACTGGCTATATCAGGCTCCCGAGGGCGTAGATTTCCTGAACCTACATCCCAAGGCGGATTCGGTCGTCATCAGCGCCGCTCACAGCCATTCAGCTAATCCAAAACACCTTGGCTCGTCCACAGCTGACAATGAATCACGGCTTCTGGACCAATTTGGGAAGAAGATCTATTCTTGTTCTACCCTGGGTATTAGGGCCCTAAATTATGTGGCACATATGGGGGACTTTCAGAAGACCATCCTTGGTCAGTCAGGTGAAATCAGTTGGACTCCTTCCTGAGTCTCAGACTAAGCAAGAAGTGGCAGATCTTGTCCGCTCTGCTCATTTGGCCAGTCGGCACATGCTTCTTGCCACTTACTACGCAGTGAACAGAGCTGGAAGGAACTCGGCTTTCGCTGTAGGCTTACAATGTCATGCCTGGCTACATGTGTCAGGATTGGTCCCTGAAGTGCAATCCGCTATTTAAGATGCTCCTTTGAGGGGTTCGTTGCTGTTTGGGGGTGATGTCAAGGACATCATTACCGACCTGCAGGAGGGCACTGCACTCAAGTCTGTAGATTCTGTGTACAGGCCCCTCAAGGGCAGCGGCGTCCTTTTCATAGATGGAGCCAACAGAAACCAAAACCACAGGGCAAGGGCCAACAAGTGTTGGGGCCCTCCAGCAACCAAGACTCCCTAAAAACCCGCAGGGAGCCTCAGCTGCTGTGCTGCCCACACCTCCTGACTCCCCACCTCTCCCACTGCCTCTGGAGGCAGTATAGTGCAGTGGTTTAAGGCTCTGAGCTGCAAATCTGGTGATATCCAGCTGACCAGACCTAGGTTTGAATCCCGCAACTTCCACTTGCATACTGTGTGACCCTGAGCATGTCACTTAACTTCCTGTGCTCCCAGGTCGCACCTGTAAAAAAGCTTTCAGCTTAGTGTGCTACTCCTGGTTAAACAACTAAAAAAAAATTAAAAATAAATTAAATTCTCCTTCCTTCTGCTGGGTTTGGAGAGGATAACGTCAGATGCTTGGGTGCTCCAGTTGATATCAGCAGGACACTCAATCAAGTTTCTGTAGAAACCACCCCAAAGACCACCTCCCCAGTTGTCTTACTCCCTGCAACATCTTCCTCTGGTCCTAGATAAAATCATCTTCCTTCTTTCGAAGCGGCAATAGAACCAGTTCCCAACCTTCTCTGGGGGACAGGTTACTATTCTCATTTCTTCCTAGTTACAAAGAAGTTGGGAGATGTGAGGCCTATCTTAGACATCAGTTCTCTGAACATGTTTATGGAGTACAAACGCTTCAGAATGCTCTCTTTGCAGAGCCTTCTACCACTTCTTCAGCAGGGACAATGGCTCTGCATTTTGGACATGCAGGATGCCTACCTGCATATCCCCATATGCCCTTCCCACCACAAATTCTTTCATTTTTGCTTTCAGGGGGACCACTGCCAGTTCAAGGCCATCCCATTTGGTCTTTCCTCGGCCCCCCCAAATATTTACCAAATACCTGTCTGTGGTAGCGGCCCATCTGCATACCCAGGAGTTCAGGTATTCCTGTATCTGGATGATTGGCTCCTGGTGGCCCCATCCAGGGAGGAACTCCTGCACTCTCTTTCCCTTACCCTGCAGGTTTTTACCAGCCTGGGTATCACTATCAACCAGGCAAAGTCACACTTGGTTCCTTGCCATTGCCTCCAGTTTATAGGGGCGATTCTGGACACGACCATCTGCAAAGCCTTTTTGCCTCCGGACAGGGTGGACACCCTTCAGACTCAGGCCCGTCTTCTGTCCGGTTGCAGGAGGGTCTGAGCCAGGTCAGTCCTTTGCCTGCTTGGGCTAATGGCGGCTGCCATTCCGACAGTCCCATGTGCTCGGCTGCATGTGAGAATCTCTCAGTGGACGCTTCGGTCTCAATGGTATCAAACCCTGGACAGTCTAGACCAAGAGGTACTAGTTTCCGATCCTGTGATCAATGACTTACAATGGTGGATGGTGCAGGAGAACCTATGCCTGGGAGTTCACTTCAGTATCGAACCCCTCTCCCAGACGTTGACGACGGATGCATCAGGAAAAGGCTGGGGAGCCCATCTCGGATCTCACAGGACTCAGGGCAGCTGGTCCAAGTTCGAATGAAACCTGCACATAAATGTGCTCAAACTGAGAGCAGTCCTTTATGCCCTTCAGGATGTACACTCCATTATCCTTCCCGGTCATCTCCTCATACAAACTGACAACACGTGTGTAGTCTGGTATCTCAACAAGCAGGGAGGAACTCGCTCCTACCCTTTGTGCTGGGAAGCGATGAGAGTCTTGAGTTGGGCAACCCAGCATCACCTTCCCTTGACTATGATTCACGTTCCGGGAGTGGAAAACACACTGGCGGATCAACTCAGCTGGTCCTCAGCCAGGCCCCACGAATGGGAATTGGATCAAGAAGTCGTAAATGACATCTTTCTGCGATGGGGAACACCTCAGATAGGCCTCTTCGCTTCTCCCAAAGCATAAAACTTCCGCCTTCTGCTTGCTTGCTCCAGAAGCGAGACATTTTAAGCTGGACGCACTGTCTCTCGATTGGAGGGACAAATCGTTTATGCCTTCCCTCCTGTTTCCTTAATTCCGAGGGTCCTGAACAAACTGCGACTGGAGGAGCTCAGATGATTCTGATCATTCCCTTCTGACCCAGGCAAGTTGGGTCTCTCTTCTGCAACAATTTGGAGGAACCTCCACTTCCTCTTTCACCTCTGTTGCAACAATTGCTAACCCAGGATCAGGGACTCATGTTCATCCAGGTCTCAAATCCCTTAATTTACATGCGTGGCTCCTGCAGACATAGCAAAGCCCGCTTGAGTTTCTCCGTCAGCGGACATTTTGTAGAGGCCAGAAAGCCTTCCACCAGGTCCACCTACGCCATGAAGTGGAAACGGTTCTCTATTTGGGACACTTCAAAAATTCGAACCTTTCTCATGCCTAGCCAATAAAGTCCTGGACTACATGCATCACCTCTTGATCTGGGTCTCAGCCATTCCTCCTTGAAGGTCCACATGGCAGCTATCTCAGCCTCCATATTCCTTTCAGAGACAGGACTTTTCCTCAGTTGGAAGTCTCTAAGACTTTCCTCAGAGGGGTACTCCATTTGAGACCCCCCCATCCGCATTCCTGCCTCTCCTTGGGACTTGAATTTTGTTCTGGAGAAGCTTACCGTGCCTCCCTTTGAGCCGGCAGCTACAGCAGATCTAAAGTTCCTTTCTTGGAAGACAATCTTTCTAGTGGCCATTACTTCTGCTCAGGGCATTTCCGAGCTTCAGGCCTTGATGTGCAAAATCCTATACTTGATTTTCCACAAGTAATGTGTGTCTCTGTGAACCAACCCTAAGTTTCTCCCTAAGATGTTGGCTGAATCTATGCTGACTCAATCCATTGAGCTACCCACTTTCTTTACACAACACTCCAATCAAGGGGAGTACCTCTTGCATACTTTTGGATGTTCACAGAATACTGAGATACTACACCACTTGGACTAAGGATCTCAGGAATACTGATCAACTTTTTGTCTCTCTTGCTCACAAAAGAGAAGGCAGTGCTGTTTCTAGGCAATGCCTATCAAAATGGTTGGGCTCATTGTATCACTTTCTCTTACGGCAAGTACAGCAAGACCCTGCCGGGTCAAGTGAAAGGTCACTCCACCAGAGGAGTAGCTGCCTCTGCGACTTGTTTCAAGAATGTGTCAGCGGCGGACATCTGTGCAGCCGCAACTTGGACTTCTGTCCATACCTTTATGAAACACTACAGTTTGGACATTGCCTCTCGACGTAGAGCAGGCTTCGGGTTGGCTGTGCTTCAAGTTCTCCTCTCATGAAACTTTTTCAGGCTGAGGTTCCATGCTATGGATAACTTTCACCCTCCCGAGTGCTTTTCCTTGTACCAGACTGCTTGGGACTCAGTCCTGTATGTGAATACCTACTGCAAGAGCCCTCTCGAAGTAAGATAGTACAGTTACGTAAGAACTTACCGTAACAGTAGATCTTCGAGAGAGGCTCTTGCAGTAGGTATTGCCTTCCCACCTTCCATCCCCTTAAGCTCTTGGCTTCATTTCAATGGGGGAAATATCCTCTTCTCTCTTGTCTTGCCTCTTTTGGTCCTTGGTGGGAAAGAACTGGAAGGCGGGTGTGGGGGACCGCCCTTTTATACTGACGTCATACGACACCAGTCACCTGACGTGGGGGCGGTCCCCCGTCAGAGACTGCTAGCTAGAAATTTTTCCGTGGGGTCCTGACGCCTGGCGGGTCAGTCCTATATGTGAATACCTACTGCAAGAGCCTCTCTCGAAGATCAGCTCTTACGGTAAGTTCTTACGTAACTGTACTTTCCTGTTTCAAGGGAAACATTACCAGTTCAGAGTGTTCCTCTTTGGCTTATCTTCTGTGCCTCAGGTCTTTACCAAATGCTTGGCAAGTAGTGGAAGTAGCTCTTTGCAGGGAAGACCTTTTTGTTTTCCCTTACCTGGACGACTGGCTATTGAAAGCCCCCTCCTGAGATGAGCACTTGCAGACTTTGGCTTGATCCAGATAGATGTTCGACACTCTGGGGGTGACTTGTCAACATGCCCAAATCAGCGTTGACCCCATACCAGTGACTGCAATATATAGGAGCAGTACTGGACATGGCCCGGGGTTCAGCCCTCCTGCGCAAAAAAATATGAGAGAAACAAAAGTGATGCTCAATATGTTTATTGTGCTGGCAGTTACCGAACAAGCAGCTAGATAAACCCCAGCACTTTTTTTTCCCCCATAAATTGTTTTTATTTAATCATGTTTTCCTTTACACAGTTCTAAACATGAGTATAACAAGTGTGACATTACATTAAAATAAAAAAAAAAACATAACTTGCATCAGTTTCTTACAGATAAGTAATTAACTTCAAACATAAAGACTATATTATATTAGACTTATAGGAATATACTAAGTGTGCAGTGGTAAATCAGTATTTAAAATGTACCACAAACATGCTCAAACATTCTAATTGGTCTAACAGTAAATAACTTATTTTATTATTTGCAACAGAAGCCATGTAAGAATACTGTTCACATAAAGTGGGCACTCGAGGAGTTCCCCAGTTCCTAAGCATTATACGCTTAGCCCCTAAAAATGCTGCAAACAACCAATATAATTGATGCTTAAGTATCGTTAAATCTGGTGGAACAATCCCTAAAATAATGAAAGCCGTCAGAAAAGGAATATTAATGTTAGCTATTGTGGAACAGTGTCTAATTATTTCTTTCCATAACCTGGACAGTGTAGGGCACTCTCATAAAATGTGTGGAAGATTTGCATGCTGACCTTGACATCTCCAACACAGACCACCACTAGACTGATCCATACATTTCAATCTTTTAGGAGTGTAATAGTAGTAGTGTAATATTTTAAATTGTAACAATTTACCTTGGATCTCTCTATTTGATTTGATGGCATGTTTCCAGACCAATGTCCAATCTTCTTCTGAAATACTTATGTTAAGTTCCTCTTCCCATTTGGATTTGGCTGAAAGAGTTATTGTACCATTATCCACTAGAAGTTGATAAAGCCACCCAGCACCCTTTTTCAGGCCTGCTATCTTTACTATTTGTGCCCAAGTTATGTCTGTTTTCTCTGGCCGTAACCTCCTTCAAAGGACCATTATTTAGTGCATTTCTCAGTTGTAGATAAATACAGAAGTTAAATCTCTGCAATTCGTATTTATCCTTAAGAGTCTCAAAGATAATAGTATGTTAGTATTAGGGTCAATAATATCTGAGAGAATTTATTCCAACTTTTGCCCATCCTGGGTCTTTTAAGGAGTTTTATTATAAAAATATTGGGATTATTCCATAATGGTTGATTAATTCCCAAAGGGTTGTCAATTTTAGACTCCTGAGTGTATCTTTTAGAACTTTGACTGAATTTGTAATACACAAGTGATTTCTTAAATGACTCGGAGTTGAAAGAACTAGAAAATCAGTCAAAGGAGTTTTGTTCATGAGTATTGACTCTACTTCTATAGTTATTTGGATGCGGAAAAGTTTGAGTAAAATGCCTCACTGTATTTTATCCACCATGGTAAACAAAGCCTTTTGATGGTTTCTGTCGGATTTTATTAAGGGAGAGCCTATTGGATTTAGATCCCAAAAGAACTTCCTAACCATGCAATTTAATCTTTTTCTATAATACGAGGCAACACCGTTGGAGCATTTGTAAAACATAGAAAATCTTAGGTGCGAAATCATTTTAATTGCTCGAGATTTTCCCCATATGGAAAGATTAAGTTTGTCCCATTTATTAAGGTCTAACTAAAAGCTCTTTAAGATAGAGTTAATATTATTTTCAACATTTTCCTGATTATTAGAAATGTCCAATCCCAAATACAGAATGGAATTTTAAATAAGCCCAAGTCTATCTCTTGTTGCAATCTAGCTAATAGATACGATGGGTAGTATAGGGACATTATTTGAGTTTTTCCCCAGTTTAGTACCAGGCCTGAAAAGTCTCCAAATGCATTCAGAATTGCTTTTAGAGATTTTACTGACTCACTTGGATTAGAGACAGTGATCAGCAAGTCATCAGCAAAAGCAAATACTTTATTATTTACTTTTCCTATCATTACCTCTTGAACCGAGCTATCCATTTTTATCATTCTGATCAGTGGCTCAATAGCCAGGACAAACAAGATGGGAAAGTGGGCATCCTTGCCTTGTGCCCTATAAATAGGAGCAAGAGCAGATTAATCCATAACCCCAGCACTTCAACACCTTAGTCTTCCTCAGGGGAGGTGCAACTAAACAGTGCCAATACAAGTTTATAGAGTCGTTAAAGTGATACAAAAACCCAACTTATATACATTAAGTTAATGCAAAGGAAATATCTAAATAAAAATAAAAGCATGGTAGCAGGCTAAACAGGTAAACTGATGACGGGAGCTCCTGCCACTCTTGAGGATAGACCTTTTCTTAAATCTGTTGCAACAGTTCTTCTGTTTCTTAGCCTAATCTGTTCTTTACAATTTCTAGTCCATAAGGTTGGCCACCCCTTCCTTTTCTTGACTATGCTATAGTGTACTCTTTAATTTTGCTTTTCCCTCTCAGATCCTCGTACAGGGAGGATATCGTTGTGACCTCTGAGCTGATGTAAAACAACAGGCTGTGTTCCTCGTTGTTGGATTTAGTATGCAGTGGCACTATGTCATAAAATACTTTAATGTATGTACTTTATGTTTATAAAACCTGTAAATATTGAAAATACCATGGTACTAGGTGTTTTAATCAAGGTAAAAAATAAGTAGAGACCTGTATGATAAATAGTAAGTTAGTTGTGCTATTTAAAATGCACGTAAAGTGCTATAAATTGAGCAAGTCTGAAATTTCATGGTGATTTGCATATATCCCATATGGAAGTATGTGTGATGTTGTGTTTCTTTGAAACTTGGCTTATTGTCAGTGCCCTTTGGGGTAACCCTAGATTCAGTGCTTCTGCACTGAGGTTCTTTGTCTGTAGCTTGTTTGGGGGTTTTTCTTTTTGAGTCCTCCCCACCTAAGCAAACAAGACAACCACAGGAATGGAGAGTTTTAACTGAAAGTTTAGCTCAGAGGTCCAGTGAGTCTGTAGGTGCTGGGTAAGTGCAGAGGAAAGACTTGCATAGTCTGTTGCTATAAACGGATGTACTGAAGAAGGGATATGCCATTGCTGAAGGTAATCGCTGTATTTTGAATAAACATCACACAGAGATTGTGTGTTGAACTTGAATTTCGATGTCCGGCCCATCTGTTATCCCATAATGCCTCCATTGGTGTCAGAAGTGGGCTAACTTGCTGGAAGCGTCTGGACTGGCCAAAGAGGGATGTTTTCTGGTAGATATCGCCCAGATATCCCAGATGGACTGATGCACCAGGAGTTAGCAGAGGAGAACCAGGAGAAGAAAGTCCATGGAGTTCTGAACAGAGCCCTGGTCAACAGACTGGGAGAGAAGCTGCTGCCTGGACTGGACCTAGGAGCTCAGAGGAAGGCCAAACCTGAAGACGATGAAGAGATGCAAGAGGACGTGGAAGAATCGAGGGAACTGCCCCCTCTTGAAGATGCTCTAGTTGAGGACGTAGGGGAGTTGTTGAAATGGCTCTGCATAAAACAGGTGCAGATGGAAAGAGATGGAGACATTAAGCAGAGAGATAGCGACATTGAGCGGAAAGGAAGAGACATTGAGTTGAGAAGTCAAGATGGGCGGATACCATGCGTGTCTTACATGCCATCAATGCAGGACAGTCAGAAAGAGCCAGTAACCCAAAAGACATTAAACTGTCTAAACATTCGGACAGTGATGAAATTGAGGCCTGCCTCACAATGTTTGAGAGGATCACTCAAAAATATGCATGGCCAAGGAAACAGTGGGTTGTTCGACTGGCACCGCACCTGACAGGCAGTGCCCAGTTGGTTTATAGCCACATGGACTCCCGAGAGGTAGAGGACTATGACTGTGTGAAGCAGGAGATACTCTGGTGCTATGACATAAACACTAAAACCTATCACCAGAGGTTTAGGTTTCTTAAAATGCTGTCACTGGATACCCCCAAGAGACTTATGACCATTTCAAGGAGCTCTGCTACAGATGGTTACAACCAGGGAACAAGAGCAAAGACCAGCTTCTGGAGACAGTGATTATTGAATAGTTTATTAAAGTTTTACCCAGGATGTACAACTTTGGGTTCGGAGCATAAGCCAGACTCTGCTGATAAAATCATCATGTTGGCAGAAGACTTCCTGGCAGCCCGACCATCCAAACTCAGAGGGTTCCAAGGGACATCAGCAACTTCTACCACCAGCAATCTGATAAGGAATCCTTTTACTTATAAACTGTCAAATCCAGTCCCAGAGAAACAAGACGGGGGGCATTCAGTAGCTGAGCTTGTATGTCATGGGTGCCAAAAGAAGGGACATTATGTAAGAAACTGTCCTAATATAAAGAAAGAGATGGCTTATGTAGCCTTAGCGAACTTGGGTCATTTTGTGGATACTGTGCAGAGTGGATCACAGCAGATGATGGGACTGATTGATTCAGGGAGCTGCCAGTCTCTTGTGCGAGCAGATCTGGTGACTGGGAATAATAAAGGACCAAATACAGCAGTCATCTGTGTGTATGGTAATACCCATCGCTACCCTACAGCCAACATACAAGTGATTGTTCGAGAAAAGACACATGAGGTAGAAGTGGGGTTGGTATCTTGCCTACCTGTGCCAGTTGTTATCAGGCACGACCAGCCAGACTGCTTCATTTGTACATTGTAATGCCGCCCAGGACTCTGCTGTAGTTTCTGTAACCACCAGAGCTCAAGTGAAGAATAGACATTTACCATCTGTTTTCCTTTTGAGGATCCTGGCAAGGACCATAAAATGAAGGCAGAGACAAGCTAAAGAAGGACTGGATTGTGGATTGATACTCATGCTGGTGTACAGCCAGACTTGAGACATTCTTTTAAGTATGATATGCAGCATGAGCAAAAAGCATACCCTTCACTTAACCCTTTTTTTCCACAGGTGGGGAAGAGAGTGGAAAAAAGTACCCCTTAGTTTGCTGTAAAACAGGGAATACTGTATAGAGAATACTGTAACCCTAGAACTGGAGCGGTAGTAGACCAACTAATGGATCCAGAAAAAGTCTGCTCCCAAATCATGTTTCAAACAACATGAAGTCTTGCTATATTATGACAGATGCAGTTTGTCCCACCATTAGAACTGCTCCAGAGGTGAAAGAGTTAACTTCCATGCAGTGCATGGAACTTAGAGCGCAGGCTCGGTTAGAGAAGCTCTGTTAGGGTGGTTTCAAAGCGAAACCGTCAGATCTTCCCTTGTCAATCTTCACCATTCATTACTTCTTGGAGTTGTAAGCGGGCGCCGCGACCACCACGGGAGCTTTTTAAACTAGTTCTTCTAACGAGTAGCCACCTCGAGACCGACGCTCTGGCGTCATGCGCGGAGGTGGCCGCTAGTAGCCACGACTCCTCCTCCATCTCAGTTCTGTTTCTTCGCCGTCGAGGCTGCACCTGCTGCGGCGTCGTGAGAGCATAGTTAGTGAAATCGCAATAGTTTTGCCAACTCCTCTGTTTCTCGATTTACACTCGACGCCATACCACAGTAAGACTGTTCTTTTTCTATCTGTAAGGCGTCGGGTGTTTTCCTACTGTTTTTTACCTTAATTGTTTCGCGTTATGTCCGGTTCTGGAGCGAAGCGTTTTTAAGACGGGCGGCGCCCGTCAGTCGGTGCTCCTGTGGCCGGCATTTTCCGTCTCGGACCGGCATGACGTGTGTCTTCGTACCTGGGACTAACCATGACATGGATTCGATCGCGGCGCCTGCTTCTCCATGGACCGTCGTGTCCTCGAAGTCCAGCGCGTTCAAGCTGAGCAAGGCCCGCCGACTTTCGGATAACGGCGTCGTTCACGGGACTCCCAGGTAAGGTCTCTAGGCCCTTCCCCCGGGTCCCCTCCCGGGCCTATACGGTCTGCGGAGGAGGGAGCTTCCTCCCCTTATCTTGCCGAAGAGGAAGCTCCTTCTGCGGTGTCGGGGGAACGTAGCGGTCCCTCCGGGGCGCGGCCTCTGCACATTGGCAGTCACCTCCTCGAGGTGCAGGCTCCCCAGTGTCGAGGCCCATGATTTCTGGGCGGGCACGATGGACCTAGCGCGCCTTCCAGCGCCGTTTCAGATCCGGCACCGTTTGCGGTGCCGGCGGTCGAAAGCGGCGCCGTTGGACTCGGCGCGGTGATAAGGGGCCGGCGCCGTTAGCGGCTTTTCGCACAGCCCCCAGCGCCGTTGCGGCGCCGTGGCTCCTAGTCTCGCCTCCTCGCGGTGCGGGTCAGTTTCGGCGGCGGGAGGCGGTGCCGTTAGCCTCGCTGGTGCAGCGGAGAGCTGGGGCGGGCCTGGCTGTGCTGATGCTCGGTGCGACGGCGCCGCCTCCGGTACGATGCTGTTAGCAGCGCCCGTTGCCTGAGGACCCCGGGTGGCCAGTGATAAAGTCCTGCTGGTCTCATCCTCCTCGGAGGCCGGCGACTCAGGCGTGGACCCATCCTGGTACCCCACTCTTGAGTCGGGGTCTCCTGTGTAAGCGGCCAGGCGGCGCCAAGCGGCCCCTCCCTCTGTCCCCCTTCCGTCCTCCCTGAGGGCTCTGGCTGGGGTGGCCTTGAGTCCCAGGGGGTGGCGTGGTGGGAACTAAGGGAGCTCCCCTCCCGGGGACCGGTGACAGCAACCCTCCTGGGTGCTGTTGCTCCCCTCTGGGGGCGGGGCAGCTGCAGTCGAGGGGAGGAGGGCTCTATCGAGGAGAGGCAGGGACAAGACCTCGGTCTTCTCTGGCCACCTCGGGGGTGGCTAGAACCGTAGTGCTGAACCCGCCCTCCCTCAGGCTCTAGGGTGCCTCGGTGGCGTTGCTGTGGGCTGCCTTCTGGATCCATGCAGTCCGACTACGTCACAGGGAGGTTCTCCCCTGGGCTCTTCCAGGCTCCGCTTCCTCAGGGTTCCGTCTTGCGGCCCTGGTTTGTTGTCCGGGACCCCGCCAGCTCGGGCTCCGTTCCCTGGATTCCAGAGCCCTGGCAGAGTCAGTGCCTCCTCGTAGGTGCCCCTCTCCCATATCTCTGCTCACCACCCCGGCTCCTGGGCCATGTCGGTCCTACGTGTCCGTTATCCTAGGAGCAGTTCAGAGGTTCTGCAGCGGCCTTCCCCTCATACGTTAGATGTATGCATGAGCGGGTCTTTCGACTCTCCCCACCGCCGCAGGAGTCCTCTGAGCACTCCAGCTCTCCATCATCTCGTCTCCTCCTCTGAGGGAGAGGAACCCCTGCTCATCTCTCCTCCGATGCTGATTTCACTGAATATCAGCGATTCCTCGAGGATGGTGAGGACCTTGGATCTCTTACATACGGAGACAATACCCGAGCAGGAGAGCGTGAATTCCTTGGAGAATTCAGTGCCCAACACTTGGTGGTACCTTCCGGCCTATTCCTTCCAGGGCGTCTATCGTTCCTGGCAGTCGCCATCCGCCTCTTCTCCAGCCCGGCTGATTGTCAGCGTAGATATTGTGCCCGCTCGGGTCTCAGGTACTCCCCAACCCCTTCTGGCTTGGTCTACCTGGAGACTCCCTCAGGCGCCGCTGCCTGGCGCCGGACCGCCCACGGACCTGGACTCTCTTCAGTTCGACCCGGTGGGGCGAAGAGTGTTCTCTTCTTTCTCGCGGTTGCTTGTATAGCATCACATCAGGCTCACCACGCTGCCTACAATCGGCACCTGTGGTCGATGCTCTCTCAACTTCTAGCGTCGATGCACAATGCAGAGCAAACCAGACAAGCTGTTGCCCTCTCCGCTATAGGCCTGAGCTGGCAAGACACCAGGCAGAGCATCTTGCGCCAGTGAGGTGGCTTCCAGGCTTGCGGGGACAGCGATCTGCATTAAGCCGGACGGCATAGCCGTCTTTCAAGGTTGTCTCCCCTGGCCCAGCGTGAGGTGATCGCTCCGCCTTCGGGGACCCGTCTCTTTTCCTCCAGAGCTAGGAGACTTTTGCAGGGCTAACTCCATCTCCACGTCCTCAGGAGGCACCTCCTAACTCTTCTCCCACTTAGGCTTTTCTCTGAACTAGCCAGGGTCTTCCCTTCTGTTTCTCACCAACAGGAGGCTGGGGTCTTGTTCCCTCAGGGTTTTTACCCTTCCCTTCTAGGGAAGCGAGCTAGTACTCACCAAGAAGTAATGAATGGTGAAGATTGACAAGGAAGATATGAAAATTACGTACCTACTGTAATTCTTGATCTTCTCTTGTATCTTCACCATTCATCACAATCCCACCCCCTTCCTCAGTGGCCTCCTTCTGTGGCGTCTCCCCTCCATTCTCGTTCTCTCTCTTATTGGCCTTTATGTAAAAAAAAAAAAAAAATCTCTGTCCTTGCCATTCTCTCAATGGTTTCAGGAATTCTTTACTCTAAGATTCGTTGGCATTTATTGCAGGGTGCTGGGTCGTGAGGGAGATGCGACATCTCACCGCCATGTTTTCAGGCGGCGAGGCACTCTAGGGACTTTACCTGCACTCTGTCTGTGCAGTGTTCTAGTCGGAATCTTCTGCTAATCAATTGCTAAGCCCTGGAAACCATCCCCTTTTACAGTAAGAGGGCAGATGCGGTTATATAATTTCTTTTCTTAAAGCTGGGGAACTCTCTCCGACTGCTTTGAAGGCAATCCTTGCTTCTCAGTCATATTTTTCCTCATAAGCCTGTAGTCATGCTCTGTCTTGGCCTTTTTTTCAAGGGTCCTTCTGCGAGCAGTGCTGCAGGAAAAGCAGTGTCAGCCGCGGGCAGATCTTGCCAACTTCAAGTCTCTATCTGCCTTGACATAGCAAGTCCGATTGAGTTCCTCTGTATTTCTTACAAACCGCATTCAAAAGGCTAAGTTTCTTTCTATACCCTTTTTGAGCAGCTCTTACAAGCTGCCTGGGAATCAACCCTTTCCTAGCTGGGCGCTCTTCCGGAACAAAGGTCTGCTCAATCAGGCAAGGAGCCCTCAACTAGGATAAAGGACCATAGCATGTTGAGGTCAAAGACTATGCCCTCCTTAGTCTGTCTAGCGGTTCGGTGAACCTTCTCTTCAAGCACTACCAATAGGATTCTTGCTCCTTGTTAAGTCGAGCCTTAGCCTCTCCGCTAACAATGCTGTTGGGCATTTTGTCTCTCAACATCCCATTTTCTTCTTCTTCTCTCTGCTTCTCATCCTTCTTTCTCCTTCCTTTTCTCTCTATCTGTTCCTCCTAGAGTCGCCCGGAAAGGAGGCCCTCGATCCCATAGGGCAGAAGTCTCTCTCCTCTGTCTATTCTCCATCGGCTTATTCCTTTTCAGTTTATTTTCCCTTCCTTTAGCTATCCCTTGGCTATCTTGCCTCGCTTTCTCTTTTTTCCACAATATAATTTTGCCTCTCCAGCTCACCAGAACTGAGATGGAGGGAGTCATTAACTAATAGCAGCCGCCCCTCGCGCTGGCCCGCAGGCGTCGGTCTCGGCTGAGCAAGCTAGCTAAAAAAAAAAAAAAAAAAAAAAAAAAGCTCCCGTGCGTAGTCGTGCGCCTCCGGCTTACACCCAAGAAGTAATGAATGGTGAAGATACAAGAGAAGATCAAGAATTACGGTAGGTACTTAATTTTCATATTCTTTACTCCGCCTCACTGAACAGTCGCTCCGGAGATTCCTCCTGCTGCTCGGTTCATTTCCTCGGTTTAAAGCGTCTTTTCTCCGTTAAATTCAACCGCGATATTATTTATTTTAACCGTAAACCGATCGGTTCAAGCTCTGTCTATGGTATTGTAAGTAATAGATAGGTTTCTGTGTGGAACTTGTAAATGTTTATCGGTTCGATTTGAACACGATCGAATTTATTTAAACTTTGATTTGAAACCTTTTAAGGCTTGTTAGAATCACGGTTCGGTTCTTATCGGTTCTAAAAAAGCGATTTCATTCGTTTTTCCCACGACATATGACAGGTGGGAACGATAAAGGTGTCTTACCTGCACTGCCATCAAAGGGCAAGCAGTTTTTGGTTAGGCTGGCATTATGTCTGAAAACCCAAAGAAAACCGGGCCCCTGGGTTCAACACTGTAGTGTCTGTGGGAAGCCTTTGCCAGGCCACCCACACCACATGTGTTTATGTCTGGGGTTGACCACCTCAGTGCAGACTGCCAGATTTGCAGAATTTCCTGCAGCCACCCTAGATACAGAGTTGGTAGACTCAGGGGGCGAGAGGCCAAAAGTCCGCTGACCTGGATGGCCAGCCCAGTTCGATGCCAGCCGAACCGGAGGGTGCCCTCTGACCAGGGCCAGACTTCCTCAGGCAAGCGTAAAGCTGACTCTGAGGAGCCAGTTCCAGCAAAGAACTAGAAAGTCCTGAGGTGTGAGTCAAAATCCTTCCCCAACTGCTGCAGAGATAGCCAGGCAATACAGATTGTCCAGTCACTGTCCCAGTTCCTCCGAACCGCCACTATCTGGCAAAGGTCAGTTCGATCGGTTCCACGGTTCAAGAATATGATGTAGAAGTTTATGAACCAGAGGAGGGGAGGATGATTATGATCATGTGAATGTGACTTTGAAAGTCTGGATCGCCCATTGAACAGGACATCTCCCAGACAGACCTTTAGGTGAATCTCCCCTAGGCTTGCTGAGTCCCTTCTCATTTTTGTTTTATAAAAGTTGCTGAGACCCTCCAGCTTCCTTTAGAGGAGGCTTTGGATGAGCAAGAGGAGCTTGACTATGTAGAGATGATGGATATCCCAGAGTCAGGAGATTGTCCATCCCTTTACATAAATCTTTTAGGAAACAAACAATACAAATTTTAAAAGCTCTAATTCTGTGCCTCCTGTAGATAAAAGATGGACAGGAGGTACACTTTTCAGGTCCTGATACAGATTTTCTTTCACAGCAATGCAGTCATGTTGGGAGTAGTTCAGGCTGCAGCCTGTGATAAAAGCTAATATTCCCCTAGCTTCACATCCTCCTGACAAAGGACTCCAGGAAGATTGATGCCATGGCAAAAACAATACATGGCAGCATCTTTGGGACTCAGACAAACAAACTATATGGCTTATGTTGCGAGATACAGAAATCTAGATGGGATACTGTCATGGCCTTAGCCAAACAGGTCCCTGGCCAGCTTGCAAAGGAGCTGGAGCAGGTGGCTGTTGATGGTATTGAGGCATCTAAGGTGCAGTTCTATGCTGCAGTGGATTCTAATGATGTATCCTCTAGAGTCATGGCTACATCTGTGGCTTTTCGTGGAGATTGGCCTGGCTCAGGTGTACTACTTTGTCACAGGATACCCAGTCTGGCTATGGATTTTCCTGTGGTGGGAAATTCTCTGTTTGGGGGCAGACAGAGAATTATATGAAGAAAATGGATGAATATAGAACCACTTGCAGGAGTGCACAAGCCAAGGAACGGCAAGCCACTCCTCAGAGGCAGCCCCCCAGGCGTAGGGGCAGGCCTTTTCACAGGCCTTTTTACCAGACCCAGGCCTCCTCTTCAGCCTATGCTCAGAGGGGGTTCTTCAGAGGGAGAGGCAGACAGGGTACGAGCAGGCCTGCTCCCACCCCTCAGCCTAAAGCCCCTGCCAAACAGGCACCCTGATGGGATGCCCAGGTCGACTCTCCATTACTTGTAGGGGCAGGCTGGCTTACCGCGTCCAGGACTGGGAGTCTTTAACATCAGACAGGTGGGTCCTGGAAGTAGTGACCAGGGTCTGATTCTCAGCTTCAAAAATTTCAAAGATGAGAGCCAGATCTTTCCACCTGCAAACCCTTTAGAGACTCTTGCTTTGAAGCAAAGTCTCAACCCTCCTGGCTCTCAGAGCTGTAGAAAGGGTTTCTCCACTTCACGAGGGCAAGGGTCTGTACTCCAGGTACTTCCTCACCCCAAAAAGACAGGAGAGTGGCAGCCTATCCTGGATCTAAGATATCTGAACAAGCACCTTTTAAAACCAAAATTCAAAATGGTGACTCTGGGAATGATTTTACCCTCCCTAAGGCCAGGGGACTGTTAGCTTCCCTGGACCTCAAGGATGCCTACTTTCATGTTCTTATCAGAAGCTCCCATCGAAAGTACCTCAGATTCGAACTGCCCTCAGGCCATTATCAGTTCAAAGCAATGCCCTTGCCTTACCTCTACCCCAAGGGTGTTCACAAAATGTCTGGCAGTAGCAGTTGCTCATCTAAGAAGGCAAAAGATTGCCATTTTTCCCTACCTGGACGACTGGCTCATTGTGGGTCAGTCTCAGACCAGAATCAAATCACACCTGCAGGTTACCCAGCAGCTGCTTGCCTCTCTGGGCTTTCTTCTCAATCTTCCAAAGTCAGTTTTGGAACCTGTCCAGGTACTCACTTTATAGGCGAGAACTGGACTACAAAGCAGGCAGAGCCTTCCTTCCCTCGAAAGGGTAAGGACCTGGTGGCCCTGGCCTCGTCCCTTCACTCTGCAGGTCTCTCGACCAGCAAGGCATTTCCTGCAGCTCCTAGGACACATGGCTGCTTCCACAGCTGTAGTGCAAGGAGCAAGATTTCAGATGAGGGACATTCAGTTCCATTTGAGAGCTTTTGGTCTCAAAGAAGAGATCCCCTATCCAAGTTAATCCCAGTGACTCGAACCTGATCCAGGCCCTTCAGTGGTGGCAGGATCAGGCAATCTGAGACAAGGGTGCCTTTCATCCCTCTGTCCCTCCTTCACCCTTACTACAGATCGTCCCTCTTGGGATGGGGAACTCACATGGGCGAACCTCTCACCCAGGGTTATGGTCCCCTCAGGAACTCTGCTCCACATCAACCTGTTGGAACTCAGAGCTGTTTTCTAGCACTTCAGGTTTTTGTTGCATCTGTTCAGAACAAGGTGGTACAGGTCAGAACAGACAACACCACTACAATGTGGTACATCAACAAACAGGGGCACTCGGTCTTGACCTTGTGCACCGAGGCGATGGTTGTGGTCTCTGGCTTATTCCCTGAACACTTCCCTCATAGCAGTTCACCTCCCAGGCAAGGACGATAGCCACCAGCAGATGCTCTCAGCAGGATTTCCCAGGGCCATCACGAATGGTCACTGGATCCCTAGTACTGGGGATAGTTTTTGCCAGATGGGCACTCCTCAGATAGATCTTTTGCAGCCCCAGACAATCATCAACTTCCACTTTTTGTTGCAGGCCCCAGTGTTGGGCTCCGTCCCCCTGGATGCCTTTCTCCTCGATTGGGAAGGAAAGTTTCTCTATGCCTTTCCCCTTCCCTCTCCTGTTCAAGGTGCTAGTCAAAATCAGGTCTCAGCCCTGCAAGATGATCCTGATTGCTCCAGACTGGGCCAGGCAGCCCTGGTACCCACTCCTTCTGTCCTTAGCAGTCCATCTTCCCCTGTGTCTCGCCAGGAACCACAATCTGTTAACCTGTGCTCAGGGGAGAGTTTGGTATCCGAATCTCAAATCCCTCAACCTCAAGGCCTGGCTCTTGAGCAGTTAGGGTTTGCTGATCTTCAACTTTCTCAAAGTGTTCTCGAAATCTTGAAAGCTGCTGAAGCCTTCCACCAGGGCCACCTATAACTCCAAGTGGAAAGGTTTTCCATATATGGTGTTCTGGGAGGCATATTTCCAGAATCTGCTGATTACCCACTGTATTGGGTTATATGGTCAATCTTAATTCTTTTGGGACTGAGACCAGCTACCCTGAAAGTGCATTTGGCAGCTGTCTCTGCTTTCATTTCAGCAGGAAGCCCTCTTCTCTTTCTGCTCACCCTGTGTTTTCCAAGTTTTTAAGGGATTGCTTCATACCAATCCTCCATTCAGGGATCCTGCCCTGCTTGGGATCTTAATGTTTGCATTGCTCAGCTGATGCAACCCCTTTGAGCCTCTGTCTTTGGCGGAGCTTAATTGACTTGGAAAACTGTATTTCTAGTAGCCATCACTTCTGCCAGGCGCATAAGTGAGTTACAGAGCTTTATCAGTGGAGACTGACTTTATTTCTTTCACAGGATGAGGTAATCCTCAGGACTAACAGGAAGTTTTTGCCTAAGGTGGTTTGATTCCACCTTAACCAATCTATTTCACTTCAGTGTTCTTCACTGACCATTCCTCTTCTGGTGAGAGGAGGCTGCACAGCTTAGATGCTAAGAGGGCCCCAAGTTACTACATAGAGTGTACCAGGGTCACAGGTTTGACTCCCTCCAACTATTCTCACTTATAGTGAGGTTGGGAAAGAGACCTGCACTAAGAGATCCATTGCCAGGTGGATCGCCTCTTGTATCAGTTTTGCTATCAAAAACTGGGTAAGGTTCCCCCTCAGGCCTGAGGCTCACTCTACCAGAGGTACAGCTGCATCTCTAGCTGCTGCTAGAGACATCCCTATCTTGGAGATATGTCAAGCAGCTACTTGGAAAACAGTACACACTTTCACCAAGCATTACTCCCTGGATATCCAGGCCAGGAGGGATGCTCGGTTTGGCACAGCCGTGCTTCAGAGCCTATTCCCTAAGTAGGTTCTGTCCCTCCTCCATGGAGGTACTGCTGTGTAGTCTGCATCTGTCATAATATAGCAAGACTTCATGTTGTTTGAAGAAAAAATTACTCACCTTAGTAATGTTGTTTCTTCTAATGGAGTCTTGCTATATTATGACCTCCCCAGCCTGCCCCTCTCAGAACTTCTACTTGGTATGGGGTGGGCAGTCCACTGTTGGCACTTATTGATGCCCCTTTTTGGGTGTTGGTGTGTTTTATTTAGTTATTTTATCTTATTTTCTGGTCCCCTGACTTGAGTCTTGGTGTTGGGACCAGGAAAATGTATGAATATTTTAGTAGCCAGTTGGCTAGTGTAGTTACAGCTTCCACACACAGCCTTAGTGAGTTTTGCTCGTAAAGATCTGACTGTTTCGGTTTGAAACCACTCTAACAGAGCTTCTCAACCGGAGCTCAAGGCCTAAGTTCCATCCATTGCATGGAAGTTAACTCTTTCACCTCTGGAGCAGTTCTAATGGTGGGACAAACTGCATCTGTCATAATATAGCAAGACTCCATTAGAAGAAACAACATTACTAAGGTGAGTAATTTTTTCATCTGGCACATGACATCGCTTTAGCAGGTCATGCAGGCAGAGATGGCACCCTGAATAGGATATTACCCAGGTTTTATTTGCCCTCTATCCATGAGAATATAGCTGAGTATTGTAAAGCATGTGCTGAGTGTCAGAAGGTAGCTCAGGCAGGAAAAGGGACAGAGTACCACTACAATCCATCCCCATTATGATTCTATCCTTGACAGGATACCCATGGATATAGTGGGCCCCCTGCAAAAGAGCCAATGGTAACAGATTTGTACTGGTCATATGTGATTACGCTACCCAGTAGCTATCCCCATGAGAACTGTCACCGCCCCAAGGATAGCAGAGGAGTTAGCAAAGGTATTCAGTAGCATGGAATCCCCCAGAAAATACGTAGTGCTCAGAGGAGTAATTGTTTTTTGTTTACATAAAAATTTTTATTGGAGCAGTCTGCATTTATACATACCATGCTTCTTGTCATATTTGCCCCAAACAGTTTTACAAATAATCACCCCCTTACATGCAACTACCAACAGTAAAACAAACACAAACCAATGAGACATCCTGCGTTTGTACACTGTAGAATATTATTAGTGCCATTTGCTTGGTGACTTATGAGTAATTCGTAGGCATTGATGATGCATAGGCCCCCTTCTTCCTTTGCGTCCCCAGCGCAGCTATTTAGAGTTGTTTAGAGCCCCTGATTAAGGATACGCCCCTCTTCCAATTAGAGTGATCCTATAAACACTCCCCATTCCTGCCAAAATCTATTTTCCTTATTTTTCAGCGGGAAGGTTAATCTCTCTAGAGCCAGGACTTGAACTGCCAGAGTCTTCCATTGCTGCACACACAGCGTAGCAGCCGATACCCAAGTATTTAGAATACATTGCCTGGCTAGAGCCAGCAGGACTTGCACCCATCTGGGCAAGGGAGTCCAGTCAGCTAAACCTTCTGCCCTTATCCCAAATAGCAATGTCAAAGGGTCCACCTCAAAGTTTTCACCCATTATTCTACCTAATACCCATGCTATTTCCCTCCAGAACTGCCTCACTTTAGGGCATTTCCAGAAATAGTGAATATATGTGCCAAGGTCTCCATTAAACCTGCCATATATCGGGGAAACCCCAGGATTATATTTATGAACTAGTACAGGGGCAATATAACATATGCATAAATTTATATGTGGCTTCTTGATACTTATTACATATAAGAATTCCTTTGTGCAATTTCAACATCTGCCACCAGTTCTCCCTCCGATATTTCTCTTCCCAAGTCGGCCTCCCACTGCCCTCTTACCTTATATGTGTAATCTGCAGATATATTCTCCCCGCCTGACTACCTTGTCTGTTATGCCTGTTGTCCTGTTCCTCGCCTGTGCAATCAAGTGTTCCAACTGAGATAAAGGTGAGTCTGAGGCTTTTGTCCTGTCTAGACCTCTAATGTAGGACTTTACCTGGAGCAGCCTATAATACCTCCCCACAGGTGGTACTCCCCCTGCCCCTTGCATAGCTCTGTCATAGAGGCCAACCAGTCCCTGCATAAAGATCTCTAACACACCTAACCCCATTCTCCTTCCATTTCTTAAACTCCGGATCCTCGATCCCTGCCAAAAAGGCCGGATTTCCGGCAGTAACAGTGTTTCATCTTAGGGGGCTCCCACCCAAATTTTTTTTTTTTTGTTTAACTTTCCCCAGGCAATGAGACCCGTCTCCACCAGTGGGTTCCTATTAGAATTTCTCCTATACCTTTTTAGCCCGTGTCTGCATAAATAAGCTGTTAACCTACCCTGAAAGCCCATCTCCTCTAAGTCCAGCCAACCTGCCACATCCGGCCTATAGACCCAATCACTAATGTATCTGATTTGGGTTGCCAAATAATACAATCTCAGATCCGGGAAATTCATACCCCCCCCAATCTTCTTATATTTGCTCTGGGTGTTTTCGCCCTCCACAGGAACTTGGAGAACACCCTCTCAAGACGCCTGTGATCTCCTCTGGTAGGTTCAAGATGCAACATCTGCATCAGATATAAGATCCTCGGAAGGATATTCATTTTAATAACATTGATACGGCCTAGCCAAGATATACACAATTCCCTCCACCTGCACAGGTCCTCCTCAATTTCCTTGATCAGGGGAGTGTAGTTCAGCCCGTAGACTGAATTTATGTCCTTACCTATATGAATGCTCAAGTATTGAAAGGAAGTCCCTACCCGCTTCAGGCCCCAGCTCTCTCCTCTGCTATCCCCCTCTGGCCTACCCCATATCTTCAGTTCTGACTTAGCGATATTAATCTTGTAGCCCGAGGAGTCTGCAAATTGTGCAGTTCAGTCCAAAATGGGAAGTACAGATCTCTCCGGCTCCCTAACATATAGCAGTACATCGTCTGCATAAAAGGTTATTTTACTCTGCTGGCCACTACCACCAGTAATCCCCAAGATTCTTTGATCATTTCTTATGCTGATTGCAAGAGGTTCGATTGTCAAGACAAACAGCAGTGGCGAAAGAGGACACCCCTGACGCGTTCCTCTTCGCAAAAAGATCCACCTCGTTCCAGCTCCATTAACCAACACCTGAGCCGTGGGAGCAGTATAAAGGGCCCGCACCCATCCAAGGAATTCATCCTCTTCCCCCATATTCCTTGAGTACCATGAAGAGGTACCCCCATTCGATCCTGTCAAAGGCCTTTTCAGCGTCCATTGACAGCACCGCAGTTTCCTCTTTTGCCCTGGAAGCCAGCCACTCTACATTCAGTAACTTTCTGATGTTATGAAACGACTGTCTACCACAAACAAATCCTGTCTAGTCCAGGTGAATCAGACTCTGTAACATCTGGTCCAGCCTACCAGCCAGTATCTTAGCCAGTATCTTGGCATCACTATTCAGGAGGGAGATTGGGCGGTACAAGGCACACTCCAATACGTCCTTACCCTGTTTGTGTATCAGGCATATCGCTGCCTCCGAGAAGCAGCCAGGTGGTGTCCCCCGAATCTCCTGAAACACTTTCTGTAATGGTTTGACCACCTGACCCTGTAAAAGTTCTGTAAAATTCAATGGGGTAACCATCAGGTCCGCTTGCCTTACCTATGTTCAGACGCTGAATTGCCTCCCTTATTTCTTTCTCCGTAATCTCTTTTCCCAGAACCTCACCCTGGACTCGCGAAACCCTTGGCAGGTCAAGCCTATCCAAGAAGGCCTGTGCCTGCTACTCCTTCCCCTCACACTTCGATATATAAAGCTCCTGGTAAAATTGTTCAAATCTCTTTTTCTGTTTCACCCTTCCCGCTTACTGTTGCTCCCGTTTTGGTTCTAATGCCAGAGATTCTCACCTGTGTATGGCCCTCTTTTATAAGTCTAACTAATAATGGGCCCGGCTTCTTTCCCCACTCATTTATTTTGGCAAAGAAGTAGGATGTACGTGCCTCAGTAATAGTAGGAGCATTAAGGGCCTCCCTTGCTGCTGTAAGCTGCTGAAAGACTTCTTCCCCAGGGTTATTAGCAGAGATTTGTTTCAACTTTTTGACTTGCTCCAACAGGTCTTCCCTTTTCTTCCTCTGATCCTTTTTATACTTAGCCACATAGCCCCGCTCCCCCCCGGCCCGGGAGCGCCGCCTTTCCTGCCTCCCAGTAAACCCCTGCCGACTCCACCAAACCTGCATTATGTAGATTACATTCTCCCCATTTATCCTTCAGAAATTCCAAGAATTCCTTATTATTCAATAAATACCTGGGGAATTTCCATGGCGGAGGGACAGGCATATTTCTTTTGATGGCGGCGATCCCGCTTCTGAGAGGCAACTGCTGGCGCATGGCAGTGAAAGTGCTAGACTTGCTAGATCCATCGTGATCTAATGGCAAAGTGAGAGAGCCGCCTACTAAGGGACCCTCAATGCATAACCCTTGCTACATGAGCTGCTCTGCCCATGCGCTCGCCTATGAGTAACCCTTCTTTCCCGCTGCAGCTCCTCCTTTCATTCTTGCTGGTCCCCTTCCTCACTTTACTCCGGGACGGTTGACGATCCACAGAGTCCAGCTGATTTAGAGGTCCCCCCCCCGGTAGTGGCTCGATCTTATTGGTCTCCCGGTTCTGAACCTCCCTGAGCTTTGCTAGTTCACTTGGGGCTTGGACATCTCATAGGTTGGAGGGGGGGTTCCACTGTCCCCTTGTTCTCTATTTTTGGGGGGGCCCTCCGTGGGGTGGGCGATGGAGGTCCCTCCCGGTCCGGCATTTTGTACCCTCCTCTTAGGTCCTCAGGCCACAGTTCGGGCCACAGTGGTTGCCCTTGCCTTCCGCTCATCATTTTACATTAAACCTTCTACTCGATGGGGGAGTGGGGTGTTAGGTTTGTCCCGACGCCTGTCTACAGTCCTCGCTTGTGTGTATGTGTGGGTGGGGGTCCACCCCCCCCTTCAGGCACTCTTTCCCTTCCGCCCCCTTGACCCACATCATTTGTAAGCCCCTCGACCAAGGGAATTAAATAAAGTCACATAGACAATACACATTCACACTCAATACAACCCCTGAAGGGTGGTGATATTACCTGGATCCACTTATTGGGTGACCCTGCTCTGCTGGATGGGGGTGTGGGGGGGGATGGTTGTTGGATCCCCTTCCTTTGTGTGCTCTGGGGAATATTATTCTCTCCCTTGAGGGCCTCATGAAAAGGGTCTAGGTGAGGAGGCTCCTTGCCCCCCTTTTTTTTCTTTTCTCTCTCTCTCGCTCTGCACCTTTCCCCACTTCTTCCTCCCCCTCTCTGATTCTCTTTCCTCCCCACCTACCATTCTCTGATTTTCAGGTTGTCTGCTTCTCCAATTTAGACCCAGGATGCTACAGGTCCTGGGGAGCCGCATTCAGAAGTCTTCCCAACTCTGTTGGCACCTCCGTGATGCCCATAATTGTGACCATTAAACTGTGGGGATCTACCCAGTCAAACATAATCTGTCTCCCCTCCTGCCCCCCTTTTTCTCTCTCTCTCCCACAGGGATGGGTGTGTGGGGTACTAGAGGGCCCTGGAGAGAATTTAAGCTTTTCCTCTTCCCCATCAAGAACCCTTTGACATTTATATTTCTTAAACCCCACTATATAGCCCACCATGTTTGTTTAAGGCAGTGAGCTAATCTGTAGCTCTGCTTTTTATTTATTTATTTATTTGCCTTTGTTAACCGGGTAAGCACACTAGACAGCCAAGTGCCTATTTTCAGGTGCAACCCGGGAGATTACAAGGTACATTACAAAGTACATATATGAACATCGGGCAAATACAAGTGGAGGATTACATTACATAGAATTAGCACAACAGGGACTTTACAAGCATCAGATTTCATCAGGCAAATAGTAGTGAAGAGTTACTATAAAGTGACCAGAACACAGGGACATTGTAAGACAACAATACCAAAAACAGATATTACAATACAGTATTAAACATTGCAGTCAGTAGGAAGAAGTGCAGCGTGAATTCATCGCTCCAGGCAGCAAGTTGTAAGGCTAGCAGTTAGAATAAGGAGGAGTCACAGTTGGGATAGAGTGGGCCCAGTGTGAGAGAAAGGAGAGCACAGTTACAGTGCTCACCCTGTTTTGCCGGTGGGCCTAAATGGTCCATTTTTATATATGCTCTGAGAACAGGAGGAGTATGAGTGCAGTTGTGCTCTGCCCAAGTCGTAATGTTTAGGTAGCATCTCAGTTAGTTGGGGCATCTCAGGCTGAGAGGGTTTGTCTAGTGCAGAGACAGGTGGCAGCCGTTTAGAAAACCCCAGAGGGAGGCTTTAAAGCTCTGGTACAGGGAGAGAGGCGAGTGCTAGTTGGAAGAGTTCCAAACCCTGGGCGCATCACTTGTGAGGCTCGGTCACCCATTTGTGTGCAGGTTTTAGGTACCAGGAGGGCATGGGGCAGCTGGATACAGGTTGTAGGAGGTGTGCAAGAACAAGGGTCTCAGCAAGGTTTTGAGGGTGGCAGTTCTGACAATATTGTCAGTGAAGTTGCCCATGACATAAGAGCGGTGAGTTTCCGGTGGGAGCCACTCAAGCTGGGTGTAAAGCTCACAGCTGTGAGTGAGGCGGGGGGCTGAGAGCACAAAATGGCACATGTTGTTGTACGCTGAGTCCCACTTTACTAGACTAGTTTTTGCAGTGTGGGCAAAGGTGATTAGTCTGTAGCAAAGCGTGGGTAGGAGGACTCCCCTGGCTAGAGCAAGACGGGCAGCTGGAGTTAGACAGCTTTTTGCTCTGTAAGCCTGACCCAGCTTGCAGTTTGAGGCCTTGCATGTATTCGTATGTGCGGGTTCATATTCAGCTGCGGGTCAAGGGTTACCCCAGGTACCTGACCGAGGCCTCGACGGTCAGCGGTGACCCATCAGCCCGGAGATCTGTAGTGAATCCGGGGCTGCTTTTAACTTGGCTGCTGAGCTAAATAGCATGGCCTGCGTCTTCTGTAGGTTAAGAACAAGTTTATGGTCCTGCAACCAAGTTTGGATGTGGTCGAAGTCCGAGTTTAGTTTGGTGTTAATGGTGGCGATGTCTTGGGATTTGGCCATGATGACTAGGTCATCTGCGTACAGCACTGAGGACCCTAGAGCCGGAGCCAAGGGTAGCTCATTTATGAAGAGAGAGAGAACAGGAGAGGCCCTAGGACAGAGCCCTGGGGGACTCCGCAGTTAATCTGGGCAGGCTCGGACAGGACCTTGTTGAATTTGGTGTACTGATGCCTGCCCGTGAGGTAATTACTGATCCATGCAAGAGCTGGGGAGGAGAAGCCAAGTGACAGGAGAGAGGAGCACAGTAATGTGTGGTCAACCCGATCAGAGGCTTTTGACAGATCAACAAAGATGGCCCCGGTCAGTTCACCTCGGTCAGCAGCAGACCTGATCTCCGAGGTAACAACTGCTAGGGCCATGCCCCTTTCTAAACCCATGTTGTGCAGGGGAAAGAAGGTTGTGGGTCTGTAGGTAGTGGGTGACGTGAGAGGCGGCTACCTTTTCCAGGAGCTTGCTGATCGCTGATGGGATGGTAGTTCTTGAGGTCTTTTGTGTCCCCTTGTTTGGGTACAGGTATCACCTTGGCCATCTTCCAGATGTCCGGGACTATGCCTGAGGTGAGCGATGCACTGAAGACATGGGCTATGGGCCGGGCTAGTACTGATGCCCCTAGCCTCAGCAGCTTGGGCTCCAGGCAGTCATGCCCAGCTCCAGTGTATGGGGATAGACCAGCAAGGAGCTTCTGGGCCTCCATGTCTGTCACCTTGAGGTGAAAGGGCAGTAGGGGTTGTCCCTCTGGGTGAGGAGGCCCAGCCAGCAGGGGTAGTCATGGCAGTTTGGGTAAAGCAGGCAAGTCTGTAACTGAGCGTTGAAGGCATTGGCGGTAGTGAGGGGGTTGTTGCAGTTAACCCTCCAATGAGCATGTCAGTGACCTGCGCTCTTGTGGCCCCACCCACCACTTTCTTAATGCTCTGCCAGAAAGTCCTCGGATTTTTGGCTGTGGCGAGCAGGATGGACTGACAGTATTCACTTTTGCTGAGCGAATGGCTCTCTTGCATGAGTTCCTCAGCTGCCTGTAATTCTGGAGATCCGTGCTGGACAGTGAGCTCTTATACCTCACCCAGCATTTATCCCGTTGCCTCATGAGAGTATACAGGCCTCCATGGAGCCATTTAGTTGCAGTGCCCCTCACTCTCCTCCTTGTGAGGGGGGCATGCCTGTCTTGAAGTGGGGTAAACGCTTTTAGAAAATTGTCAAGGGCCGATGAAAAAAGGTAGAAACCAAACTGCTTTAGGAGTGGTCTTGATACCACTCCCTTAAGGGCTCTATTCCTGTACCTGAAAGTTATCTGTTCAGGCCCAGGTTAAGAACCTCTTCTCCACCAGGGTCTGTTTAGACCTTCCGGCAAGGAGAACCCACGAGTAGCTCTAGATGAGCTCCTTCCACTTGGAAGTCATGATGTACATAGGTTCATCCCCTGAAGAAACCTTAAATAAATACTATCCCTTACCTCAGATGAAAATTTGGGGGAAAAGTTGCTGTTTTTTTACAACACTGTATATAGTTTTATTATCTTGTTTGTGTTGGCACCTACAGAATTGCCAACTGGGGGGGGAACAAGGGTTGAAAATAACTACACAATAGACTGGTTTTACTGTACACACAGTTTATTGACAAGAAAATACATTAATCCTGTGATAACTGGATGTAGCCAGGGTAGGACTGGGGTACAGAGGGTCCACCTGGAAAATCAATAGAGGAGAGCCCAGTTTGACACACTCATATCAACACTCCACTTCAATCTGATACACTAGCTCTGTTTTTGCATCTTACATTTATCAGCAGTGTCCTAGATACCCCATTTATTTAGCAAAAAGATGATAAATGCAAAAGTTTTCAGAGTTCAGAAGGTAACCACTTACCCAACTGAGGGGGGCCCACCTGGAAATTTCCAGGTATCCAGGTGGGCCAGTCCGACCCTGGATGTAGCTAGGGTCAGCCCGGTCAGGGGGACAGCATGGTCCGGATCTTCCCTCCATCTTCTTCCTGGAGAGGACAGAGACAGAAAGTTAACATCAGTAACTTTTCTTATAGAAATGCTTATGCTTAATCCTGTAAAGGTATTTTTCCACAACAGAAATGGGATACATGACCCAATCAAACGGGCTAGACTTATGCATTGCCTATCTAAACAGTCCTCAGATTTAATTTCCCTACAAGAAACTCATCTCTCGGAAGCAGAACACACCTCAAGCTGAAATGGGGAGGAGGGGGGGAGAGATACAGAGTCGTAGCCTCATCCCACCCTAGGGGCAGAAAAAGAGGAATGGTAATCCTAATTCCTAGAAACACGCACTTGGAAATCCAACAAACACATATTGTTCCCAGTGGACGGTACGTAATAGCGCAGGGTTTCCTACTTGGCAAACAGGTAACCCTAGTTAGCATATACTCTCCCCCACCCACCCTTCCGGTATACAAACGCTTCATCTCCATCCTTCTAGCCAACTTGAAAGGCCAACTGATTCTGGGTGGCGACCTTAATTTGACCCTATCCCCTCAGCTGGACTGCTCAAAACCCCTTAACCACAGAAACAACAAAACAGCTAGACAGTTCAAGTTGTCCATTAAACACTTAGGCCTGATTGATGTGTGGCGTGGGATGTCTCCATCCGATCTGGGATACACTTATTACTCCCCTAGATTTAATACCTACTCAAGACTAGACTACTTCCTGATGACTTATGAGAATCTTTCACTTGTCCAGGACATCAGTATAGGCCCAAAACTACTATCAGACCATCACCCACTAATCATTTCCCTTGACCTGGGAAGGGAGGGGAAGAGATCGCTGTGGAGACTCAACCCGGCGATTTTGTCAGATCAAGACTTTGTGGAGTCCCTGTCATCTAAAATTTCCAGATTCTTTACAGAAAACTCCGACCCTCTATATTCCAAGCAGTGCTGTGGATGCAATTTAAAGCAACTGTACGGGGACGATAGTATACTCCTTCAGAAAAAACAAGGAAAGAGACCTAGAATACCACAGATTATCTAACTAATTTTAAAAAATTTCCAACTGCTTTATAGAGAAGGATACAGATCTTCAACTTTTGATTAGAAACACGAAAGCAGACCTCCAGAAAATAATAGATAGCAAAGTCCGACAGTCCCTGTACTACTTACGTCTAACTATACACGAGGGTGGTCCCAGGAGTGTTGAAAACCTAACTCGTATGCTAAGGAGCAGCATGGCATCTTCAACAATTCTCCGCCTTAGAAACCCCGTCAGGACAAACCCACCATACCACGGCCCACATTCAAAAGGCCTTCACGGATTATTTTGCTAAACTTTATTCCCCAAAAACATTAAACTACCCAGAAACAACACAACTCTTGGCCCAAGCTAATCTCCAGTCCTCACCCCGACAAATTAACTCTCTAATCGCTCCGATCTCGATATTAGAGATAGAAGAGGCAATTAATAATACTAAGTCGGGAAAATGCCCGGGTCCGGATGGATTTATCCCAGAGTGGTATAAAAAGTTTAAAAAAGATCTGATCCCCCCCAAATTGCATGCTCTCTTTAACGACATATCTCAGGGAGGGCCCCCCCCTTCGTGGGAATACGCTACAATAGCTCCAATATTAAAACCCAACAAAGACCCCACTGACCCCAAATCTTATAGACCAATCTCCATCCTAAATATTGATTACAAAATTTACATGGCCATACTATCCACTAGACTAGAAAACATAATCCCCAAAATAATCCACGCTGACCAAACTGGATTCGTTAAAAGCAGGAACACAATGGATAGTATACGTAGAGTTCTGTTATTACAAGAATTTGTTCGGTCCAGGCAAATCCCAGTGGTCTTTATAAGTCTAGATGCGTAAAAGGCCTTTCATCAGGTTTCATGGCCCTTTTTATGGGAGACGCTTAAAACATTTCATTTCCCACCACAATTTATTGCATGCTTAGAAAAACTGTACCTTTCCCCTAAAGCATATCTTAGAGTGAATGGTTCCCTTTCCCCTTCCTTCCCATTAGCCCGCAGCACCAGGCAAGGTTGTCCTTTATTCCCCTATCTTTTTGCTTTGTTTATTGAACCTCTTGCTGCTTGCCTCTGAAACACCCCTTCGGTGGAAGGTATTCCGATTGCTCAAACAGAATGCAAAGTGGGGCTGTTTGCTGACGATATCATGCTAACTCTATTATCCCCTTCACAATTGATCCGGTCAACATGGAAAGTACTCACACAGTTTGAAAAACTAGCAGAATTCAAGCTAAATATAAATAAAACTGAGATACTAACCTTCAACTATTCTCCCCCCTCCCAGATTAAAAAGACTTTTCCCCTTTAAATGGGGGACAACTAAAATAAAATACCTAGGTATCCACCTCCCTTTTGACCCTGGAGTCATCGAGTTATCTAACTTTGAGCCTCTTACAGTTCAGATACAGACAGACTTGAATAGATGGTCCCCATTCTGTACCTCCTTACATAAAAAAATATTAGCAATCCGTACTAACATCCTCCCACGAATTCTTTATCTACTCCAGACTAGCCCTTATTTCCCCTCTAAATTTTATTTTACATCCTGGAATAAAATAATTCAAAACTTTATTTGGGGGAAAAACTGACCTAGAATTAGATTACCCATTCTTAAATTATCCCTTAAGCAAGGTGGCCTGAATCTCCCAGACTTCCACTTGTATGCACAAGCGACATTCCTAAGAACCCTAATACTGTGGCTCACGGCCTCTTATAATTCCCCTTGGAAGACCATAGAATTCCAACTCAATGACTTATATGATATAAAGAAGATACTGTTCTCCACAGACAGTAACTCCCTTAGCCCCTCTTCTTTAACAGGAATTACAGCTCAAACTTATAGGCTCTGGAAACAATTAAGAAAAGCAGGCCCTATTCAAAAAATATTTGAATTTTGTAAATTAATTTCACAAGACGAAAAGTTCATCCCCAACTATATGGACCAAGCCTTTTCCAGATGGCGCGCACTAGGCTTATCGCACATATATCAGTTTCTTTCCCCCTGAAGGTATTATTCCCTTTGATAAGCTCCAATCCCAGTTTTCTCTAAGGCTCTCTGATCGTTTTTGTTACTTTCAAATTCGTAACCATCTTCTTCGTAATATAATACCCACCCCTATGCCGAATTTGCTTAAATTATTCATTGATGCGAGTGAGGGGAGAATGGGAACCCATCTAATTGGCCTAATACATAGAGAATTACGGTCTGGTCTCCCTAATGCTACAATCCCAACTTTGTCCTCCTGGAATAAAGACCTGCAACTACAAATCTCTTCAGATTCATGGTTAAAAACAACACTAGTTGAGATAAAATCAACCTCATCTCTGTATTGGAGAGAGTTTGCCTAGAAATGTCGCTCTAGATATTTCAGAGCCCCATCAGTTCTAATGAGATATCTCCCGGACACATTTGGAAGGTGCTGGAGAAACTGTGGGTGTCGCCGGGCTATTCTTGCTCACGTTTTCTGGACCTGCCTATATCTTATGCCTTTCTGGCTAACTCTTCAAAATGAATTAACCATTCTGTTCTCGGAACCAGTTGAACTAACCACAGAACAATTCCTCATGAGGATATATCCAGACCATGCTCTCTCTGCTGAAAAGACCTTACTCCCAATAAGTTTCAGGTCATTAAGAAAGTGATCATGAGATGTTGGATGAGGCCAGAGATTCCTTCACTACAAAATTGGAGACAAGTAATGTCAGAAATTTATAAAGCTGAGACTTTTAATCTTGAGCTACGGGGTGGGTCCATCCTTCGAACGCAAAAGTGGAATCAGTGGATCCAACATATTACCTCACTGAATTTAGACTTTACCCTTTAACCTCACTTGAACAAAATATGGGTCAATTAATCATAAAATATCCCCTTTATTATGTCTCCCTGTCCATCTCTAGACCTGTGGCTTCATCTATTAGGTAACCGAATGCATTTAAATACATGGGATTCAACATTGAGCAACTCTTGATATTTTTCCTTTTAAAGAGAATATGTTTTTAAATGTACTGCACATTATATGAATGTATTGGAAATCTGTTCTGTCCATTGTGTAACTTGACGGAAAACCACTGAATAAAAAGAAATTAAAAAAAAAAAAAGATTCTTTACTCCGCCTAACAGTGAAATCGCTCCGGAGATTTCCTCTGCTCGGTTCGGTAAAAGAAAAATATAGCATTCGGTTTAAACCAACCACATATTTTTGTTATTTTCGGATTTCTAGCCTCTGTCTACGGTACAGGTAGTATGTAGATACGTAGCGACTGTGTTTTATTTTGCTAAAAAGAGTGGAAATTGTCTTTCTTCGGTTTCTTTCCGGTCGGTCCGGTTTGGAACCGACTTTGTAAACTTTTTCTCTCTTTCTGGGATTAGTGTGGTGTTCCAGTACTGATCAATTTCAAAAGAACCAGACTTTTGCTGGTTCTTTTAAAAAGCCCGTGATACGGTTTGTAACTGTTCGGTAGCTTTATTACCTGGCTTGAAAGCTTCTATAGGGTAATTTGTTAGGTTGGCCATGTCTGAGAAACCCAAGAAGAAAACCGGTCCCACTGGGTTTCAACGCTGTACTGAGTGTGGGGAGGCCTTTGCTAAGGCCGAACCCCACCTCATTTGTGTTTATTGTCTGGGGTTTGACCACCTCAAGTCAGACTGCCAAATCTGTGAGAACTTTCCTAAAACCACTCTAGATAAAAGACTGGCTAAGAAAGGGATTCAAGAAGTGCAGGAAGAGTTTGTGGAATTGGGGAGGGGCCTTAGTCAAGTAGCACGTACGGTAACCTTCTTGGAGGTGCTGCCCATCTATGGCATAGGAGAGGCTAGGGTGTTCAGCACCATGGGATTCAATCAGTGGTTGAAAAACTGGTGTGGAGCTCAGGGATTTGGCTTCATTGGGGACTGGGGGTCCATCTGGAGTGATGCAAGCCTATACTGGCATGATGGGCTGCATCTGTCCAGGAGGGGAACCAGGATCCTAGGTGATAGGTTTAAATGCTTCATTGGCAAGCATTTAAACTAGCCAAGGGGGGAGGCACTGGAAAGGAGCAGGGAAATCCTAGCCCCCCCCCCCAAATAATCACAGTAGTAAGTGCGGCAAACCCCAGCAAAGGGGTGTCGATAGGGAGAAGGGCAGGGGTAAATGGAGAAAGTGACAAAGGCATGAAGGTCAGGGATGGGGCTAAAGGGAGTAAGGCCATCAAGAAATGGAGGGTAATGAGTACCAATGCCCGTAGTCTGGGCAACAAGCTCCCTGAGCTGGTGGCCTTGATGGAGGAGGGAGCCCTGGATATCGTAGCAGTCACAGAAACATGGTACACAGAGAACCATGACTGGGATGTTAACATACCAGGGTACATAACCTACAGGAGAGACAGGCAGGGAAGAAGAGGGGGAGGAGTAGCTCTCTATGTAAAGGAAGGGATAAAAGCAACTGAACAAAAGAGTAAACAGGGAGGAGAGGAGGCACTGTGGGTCACCTTGGAGACTGGAAAGGGCACCACAATCCGCACAGGGGTTGTGTACAGACCCCCATGTCAGGAGGAATGGACAAGAATATGATAGAAGGCATTCTTAGAATGGCAGAGAAAAGGGAGATACTGTTGATGGGAGACCTTAATATGCCAGATGTTAACTGGAGCACATTTGCTGCAGCTACATCCAAGAGCAGGGCCATTCTTCATGCCCTACAGGTGGCAGGCATTAGACAGCTAGTTTCGGAACCCACTCGTGAGGGAGCAATCTTAGACCTCGTACTCTCAAACGGGGCAGTGATAGGATCTCAGATCTAGAAGTGGGTTGCCATCTGGGGACAAGTGACCATCAAACAGTGTGGTTCACGTTAAACTCAGCTACAGAGTCAGGCCATACAAAAGTGAGGGTACTGGACTTTAGGAGGGCTGACTTTGGCAAGATGGGAGAGTGCCTCAGAAAAGCACTAGCAAACAGGCTAGAAGGAGGTGTGGAGCAACAATGGGGAATCATCAAAACTGCCATCACAGAGGCAACAAGCCTTTGTGTGAAGCAAATAAACAAATCAAAATGAAAGAAAAGCCACTATGGTTCTCAAAGAGGTGGCTGTGAAAGTCAGGAAGAAAAGATAGCATTCCGAAGTATAAGGAAACACAGAAGGAGCAGGACAGAGAGCTGTACCAGTTAAGGCAGAAGGAAGCAGGGAGGGAAGTCAGAATAGCAAAGGCCCAAACTGAGGAAAAGATATCCAACTCAGTTAAGAAGGGGGATAAAACCTTTTATAAGTACATCAGCGAGCGTAGAAAGACAAAGGGAGGGATAGTGAGGCTGAATAGAATGAACGGTGGGTGGGCAGAGGGAGACAGTGAAAAAGCAGGGATACTGAACGAATATTTCTGCTCAGTATTCACAAAAGAGGAGGGGGAAGTGCCTAATCCAAGTAACAGAAGCACTCTTGATAGGAGGGTCCGATCCCAGTCCTTTCACAGAAGAAAGGGTTCTGCAAAAACTCCTAAAACTGAAGGTGGACAAAGCAATGGGTCCTGATGGAATTCACCTCAGAATTCTAAAAGAATTAAGGGAGGAACTAATGAAACCACTGGCTACTCTTTTTAATAAATCATGGGAGGATGGTGTGGTACCGAGGACTGGAGGAAGGCGGATGTGATTCCCTTCACAAAGTGGGACCAAGACAGAGGCAGGAAACTACAGACCTGTCAGTCTGACCTCTGTGGAAGGGAAAGTGATGGAGTCACTTCTGAAGGAAAGAATAGTTGAGTACCTAGAGGCCAGTGGAGCACAGGACCCACGCAGCATGGGTTCTGGCGGGAAGGTCATGTCAGGCGAATCTAATAGATTTCTTTGACTGGGTGACCAAAGTAGTAGACCAGGGAGGGCTGTGGACATGGCCTACCTAGACTTTAACAGGCATTTGACACAGTCCCACACAAAGATTAATAGTCAAATTAACCAGCCTGGGAGTGGGTCCCAGGGTGGTAGCCTGGTAAAACATTGGCTGCACAACAGGACACAGAACGAATTGTAAATGGAGTCCACTCTGAAGAAAGAGGGGTTACTAGTGGGTACCGCAGGGGTTCAGTATTGGGTCCAGTCCTTTTAATGTCTTCATCAGTGACATTGCAGAGGGACTGAAGGAAAAGTATGCCTTTTGCAGATGACACAAAGATCTGCAACAGGGTTGATACACAAGGAGGCGTGGAAAGGATGAAAAGGGATTTGGCAAGGTTGGAGGAATGGTCAGAAGTATGGCAGCTTGGATTCAATGCAAAGAAGTGCAAAATAATGCACCTGGGAAACAAGAACCCAGGGGAAGAATACACAATGGGTGGGAGATAGTAACAACAACAAAAAGGAAAGGGACCTGGGGTAATCATATCAGATGACCTTAAGGTTAGCAAGCAATGTGAGAAGGCAGTAGGGAGGGCTGGGGTATACTGGGATGTATAGGGAGGCATCAGCAGCAGAAAACAGGAAGTTGTTATCCCTCTGTACAGACAGTTGGTGAGACCCCATCTGGAGTACTGTGTCCAGTTCTGGAGACCCCATCTCCAAGGACATAGACAGGATAGAGGTAGTCCAGGGAGGGCAACTAAAATGGTGCAGAGTCTGCAAGAGAAGCCATATGAGGAGAGACTAAAGGAGCTTAATATGTATACCCTAGAGGAAAGAAGGAGGGGACATGATAGAAACTTTTAAGTACCTCAGTGGAATCAACAAAGTCCAAGAGGGTAGCATCTTTCAGACAAAGGGACTTGCAAGAACAAGGGACACAATTTAAAAGATAGAAGGAGGCGGTTCAGAGACAATGTGAGAAGTATTATTTCACAGAGAGGGTAGTGGATGCATGGAACAGCCTTCCTGAGGAGGTTGTGGGTCTAAAACTGTGGGAGAATTCAAGAATGCATGGGACAGACATAAGGCAATTCTTGTGGGGGGTAGGAAGAAATAGGCTGTTGGTTAACTAGGATCTGCGGCCTATCCTGTAGGTAGGGAAGTGGGCAGACTAGATGGGCCTAGCGGTCCTTATCTGCCGTCAAAGTCTATGTTTCTGTGACTGAGTAGGCTGAAGGAACGGGAGGCCGAGAAGTCCGTAGATCCGGATGGCCAGCCCAGTTCGGTTGCGGACGAACCTGAGAAGGTGCCTATTGACCTAGGCGATACCTCCTCTGGCAAAAGGAGAGCCGACCCCAAGGGGTCGGTTTCGTCAAAGAAAAAGCGCAAGTCTGCCAGTTCGGATTCTGTATACCACTCTCCAACCGCAGACGAAATAGCCAAAATGATTAGTATTGTCCAGTCGCTTAGACCGGTTCCGTCTGAACTGATACTGTCGGTTCGGCCGGATTCGTCTCTTCCAGATTATGAGCCAGATGCTTATTATGAGGAGTGGGAGGGAGACGAAGACTATCCCGGTGATGATGATGACGATGAAGGGGGTCTGGATGTGCCCATTGAACTGGACATCTCCTCAGACAGGCCCCTCAGGTGTTTCTCCTCCCAGGCTCTCTGAGTCCCCTTCACACTTTTTGTACAAAAGGTGGCACAAACCCTGCAGCTTCCCTTGGTTGAAGCAGCAGAGGAGGATGAAGAGCCTGATTTTGTGGAAATGATGGACATCCCAGAGTCCAAAAAGCTGTCTATCCCTCTTCATAAATCTTTGGGGAAACAGACACAAAATTTTACAAACCCCTAATTCAATACCTCCTGTGGATAAGAGAATGGACAGGAGGTATTCGTTATCAGGCTCAGCTGCGAGTTCCTTTATAGTCATTGCAGCCATGTTGGGGTAGTGCAGGCTGCAGCCTGTGACAGGGCTAACATTCCTTTGGCTTCACCCCGGATAAGGACTCAGGAGAAGTGGATGCCATGGCCAAAAACAGTATTTGGCATCCTCTTTGGGACTCGGGCAGGCTACTTATATGGCCTACACAGCCAGGTACCAGAAATCCAGATGGGATACGGTTCTGGAACTGGCTAAACAGGCCTCTCCCCAGCTAGCCATGGAGCTGGAGGTGATGGCTGCTGATGGAATTGAGGCATCCAAAATGCAATTTCATGCTGCTGTGGACTCCAGTGATGTGGCGTCTAGAGTCATGGCTACATCTGTGTCTCTTGGAAGACATGCTTGGCTCAGATGTACTAGCCTTTCACAGGATACCCAGACTAAGGCCATGGATTTTCCTGTAGTAGGTAACTCTCTGTTTGGGGAGCAGACAGAGGCTTACATGAAGAAAATGGATGAATATAGGACCACGTACAGGAGTGCACAGGCCAAGGAAAGGCAGGCCACTCCGCACAAGCAGCAGTCTATGGGCAGGGGCAGGCCCTTTCAAAGGCTTTTTTACCAAGCCCAAGCCTCCTCTCCCTTCCCACAGAGGGGGTTCTTCAGAGGGAGGGGTAGGAGGGGAATGAGCAGGGCTGCTCCCTCCTCCTCTCAGTCTAAGGCTCCTGCCAAGCAGACACCCTGATGTGTCAGCCCGGTCGACTCACCATTTCCAGTGGGAGGCAGGCTGGCTTACTACTTCCAGGCCCGGAAGTCTGTGACCTCAGACATGGGTCCTGGAAGTAGTAAGCCAGGGACTGGCCCTCAACTTCAAAAAATTTCCAAAAAGAAAGGCCAAGTCTTTTCCACCTGCATCAGTCTCAGAAACCCTTGCCCTAGAGGCAGAGGTTTCCTGTCTTCTAGCTCTCAGAGCTATAGAGAAGGTTCCTGCTCAGCACAAGGGAAAAGGACTGTATTCCAGGTACTTCCTCACCCCAAAGAAAACAGGGGAGTGGCGACCCACCCTAGACCTAAGGTATCTGAACAAACACATTTCAAAGTCCAAATTCAAAATGGTAACACTAGGAATAATCCTTCCCTCTCTAAGGCCAGGGGATTGGCTAGCATCTCTGGACCTCAAGGTTGCCTACTTCCATATTCCTATCAGGTGCTCCCACAGAAAATACCTGAGGTTCGAGTTGCCTTCAGGCCATTACTAATTCAGAGCCATGCCATTCGGTCTAACATCAGCTCGAAGGGTGTTCACAAAGTGCCTTGCAGTAGTGGTGGCTTACCTCGGAAGACAGGGTATCACCATCTTTCCATATCTGGACGACTGGTTGTTAGTGGATCAGTCTCATTTACAGGTCAAGTCAGCTCTTCAAACTACCCAGGACCTACTCAGCTCCTTGGGTTTTCTTCTCAATCTTCCAAAGTCTGTATTCGAACCAGTTCAACTTCTCACCTTTATAGGCATAGAGTTGGACACTGTACAAGCAAAAGCCTTCCTTCCCCTGGCAAGGGCAAAGGCCCTAGTGGATCTCGCTTCCTCCTTTTGACCTCCGGTCTCCCGCCCAGCAAGAGAGTTCCTCCAGCTCCTGGGCCACATGGCAGCTTCCACAGCAGTGGTGCAGGGAGCAAGGTTCCAGATGAGGGACATTCAGTTTCATCTGAGGTCTTTTTGGTCTCAAAAGAAGGATTCACTTACGAAACTGATTCCAGTTACTCAGACTGTGGTCCAGGTTCTCCAGTGGTGGCTGGACCAGGACAACCTCAGACAAGGGGTTCCATTTCTCCCTCAAATCCCATCAGTAGTTTTAACTAAGGATGCTTCTCTCCTAGGGTGGGGAGCCCATCTGGGAGCCCTGACAGCTCAAGTGCTCTGGTGTCCACAGGAGTCTCTCCTTCATATCAATCTCCTGGAATTCAGGGCAGTTTTCCTAGCCCTGCAGAGCTCTCAATTCAGTCAAGGGCAAGGTGGTCCAAGTCAGAACAGACACCACCACCACAGTGTGGTACATCAACAAGCAGGGAGGCACTCGGTCCTTGGCCTTGTGCACAGAAGCCATGAAGCTGTGGTCTCTGGCCTATTCTCTTCAGACTTCTCTGGTAGCAGTTCACCTTCCAGGGAAGGACAACATACTAGCAGATGCTCTGAGCAGAATTTCACAGGGACACCACGAATGGCCCCTGGATGCTCACGTACTGAAGGTCATCTTCTCCAGGTGGGGCACTCCAGAGATGGATCTCTTTGCAGCACCGGACAATCATCAGCTTCCTCTGTTTTGTTGTAGACCTCCAGTCCTGGGGACGGTTTCCCAGGATGCTCTCTTTTTGGACTGGAAGGGCAGGTTTTTCTATGCCTTCCCTCTGCTGTTTAGAGTTCTGATCAGGATCAGGACTCAACCGTGCACAGTGATACTGGTGGCTCCAGATTGGGCCAGACAGCCTTGGTATCCTCTGCTGCTGTCCTTGTCAGTGTCTCGTCCCCTGTCTCTGCCCAGGACATACAATCTTCTGTCCTCCTCCCAGTGGTGGATCTGGTACCGAATCTCCAGTCTCTCCATCTAAAGGCCTGGCTCTTGAAGAGGTAGAATATGCGCTCTACATCTTTCTCAGGGAGTTCTGGATATTTTGAAGGTCTCTAGGAAACCTTCCACTAGAAAAACTTAAAACTCCAAATGGAAAAGGTTCAGTATTTGGTGCTCTCAGAAAGGCATCCTGCCCGATTCTGGAGACGTTTCCACAACCTTAGACTATCTAGTTCATCTCAATGGTTTAGGCCTTAGGCCTGCCACTCTGAAGGTTCATCTAGCAGCTGTCTCTGCATTCCTCTCAGCAGGGAAGGGCTCTTCCCTGGCATCTCATCGTGTTTTCAGAAAGTTTCTCAAAGGTCTGGTTCACATTAACCCTCCCTTTAGGGAGTCCACTCCGCCTTGGGATCTTAATGTCTGCATAGCTCAGCTAATGCAGCCACTGTTTGAACCTCTGGCTTCGGTCAAAATTGAAGTACTTCACCTGGAAAACTGTGTTCCTGGTAGCTATTACTTCTGCCAGGCAGATTAGTGAGTTACAGGCTCTGTCAGTGGAACCTGACTTAATCTCCTTCCATAGGGACAAAGTAGTCCTCGGAACCAATAGGAGGTTCTTGCCCAAAGTGGTTTCAGATTGTCATCTGAACCAATCTATATCTCTCCCTGTGTTTTTTCACTGACCATTCTTCCTCAGGTGAAAGAAGGTTACACAGTCTGGACGTTAAGAGGGCCCTTAGCTACTACATTGAGCATACTAAGGCACATAGAAATGACTGTCTTCAGTTGTTTCTCACTTATGGTGACGTGGGAAAGGGCAAGACTGCCACTAAGAGAACTATTGCAAGGTGGATTGTTTCTTGTATACAATTTTGTTATGACAAGTTGGGTAGGACACCCCTTAAGGCCTGAGGGCTCACTCTACCAGGGGTACAGCTGCTTCTCTAGCTGCAGCTAGAGATATACCTTTGTTAGAGATCTGTAAAGCAGCCACCTGGAAAACAGTACATACTTTCACCAAGCATTACTCCCTGGACATCCAGGCTAGGAGTGATGCTAGGTTTGTAACAGCAGTACTGCAGAGCCTCTTCCCAAAGTAGGTTCTGCATTCCCTCCACCATAGGGAACTGCTTGGTAGTCTGCATTATGTCTGAATACAGCAAGACTTCATGTTGTTTGAAGAAAAAAATACTCACCATGGTAGTGTTGTTTCTTCTAATGGAGTCTTGCTGTATTCAAACCCCTTTCCTCTCAGAACCTGGTTTGGGAAGTGGGCTGGCAGGTACAATGTTGCATCTCAGGGTTGTACCTTACCCTCCCTCTTGGGTGGGGTAGATGATGTTGTTTTTTCTGGTGTTTTACTAAATATTGTCACTTCCTTTCCTTCTTGGGTTCTCGACTCGAGTCTTTTGGGGCCCAAGAAGATATATTTTGCCCTTTGGCTATATTTGAACAATTTCCATACTTGTTACTAGTTAGTTAGCTCATAAGAATCTGATGGTTACACTGGGAAGTACCACAGACAGAGGTTTGAAAACCGAGCTTGAGCTCAATGTTCTATGGTTGTGCATAGAGTTAACTCTTTCCTCTCCGGGGCAGTTCAAGTGCTGGGGCTAACTGCATTATGTCTGAATACAGCAAAACTCCATTAGAAGAAACAACATTACTATGGTGAGTACATTTCACTTCTGGTGCTCTCGTTGTGTAAGGTGGGCCTCCTGCAGCAAGGCAATCTGTGCCCCCTGCTTCCGTAATGCAGATACAACCCTTTTTACGTTCGCTTGCGCGCATGCGCAAGGAACGTCTTGGGAGAATAGGACAGTTTGGAGGTGTGACTATCCTGTGCAATCCACTGCTCCGTTGAGCAGGCGTGGCGGTCCTACACCAATGGATGCGGGTGCTGTGTATGACAGCGGTGGTCTTCACTTCAAAGAAAACCACCGCTGTGTGCTGGCAGCGCCTCACGTCCCCCCCCCAAGCTTTGGTGTCACGCTGGAAGCCCACCCCAGTGTGGCAAATCTTGTTTTGGCCGATGGGGGTGCCCAGTCCCCCGTCGGCTCCACGTCCCTCCAAACAGCTTTCCCTGCTGCCACGCTGGGAGCCCACCCCAGCGTGACAAACATCCCACGTCGCACCGCTTGTGCGCTGGCGCGCCTCCGCCCCAAAGCTTTGGTGCCACGCTGAGGCCACCCCAGCGTGTCAACCTTTTTGGCTGGCGAAGTGCCCAATGCCCCTGTCGGCTCCACATCCCCCAAACAGCTTTCCTGCTGCACGCTGAGAGCCCATCCCAGCGGTAGAAAACGCCCCGCGCCTGAATACAAAACAACTGTAAATAAAAAACGTTCCATCGCTGTCTCCAGCCCCCCTCCCACAACCGCACCCACCTACTGTGCACCCTGCCTCCCCACCCCCTCACCCCATACTTACCTCCGGAGCTCGGCGTGACGATCTTCGCTGGACCGGGAACACATCTGCACTCTTCAAAGCCGACCGCGAACTGAGGAAATGTCGGTAGGCTGTATAATGGGCTAGATGGGGTTTTTTCAACTTTGTTGCATATCTCAGGCATTTTGTGGATTTTTTGCACCAAATTTTCAACATGGGGTTTTTGGGACCCCTTCTCATGAATGATGTCACTGTCATGGCGTTATTCGGGCCGGAAGGGTGATTCCATGATCACTGCGCCAAAATCACCTTAGGGCGATCAAAACGACACTGCCAGCGTTCATTAGGTGGAGCTCTCAAAAGCCTATTTGAAAATTTTGAAAATCCTAAAAAATGACCGTTTCTGGCGTGTGTTGCTGAAGTTCATACACAGGCTTGTAAGTTGCAATTTTCAATATTTTCACTCCAGATTTTCAACATTGCCATTTTACCACACCTTCTTAAGAGTAGTACAGCTGTCATTTTTCACATCTCACCCAAAACGTGTTTCCGCCCATGTAGTGCACAATGGCGCAGTCTGTGTGCGAAATCAATGTATGAGACACATTAAGAAAATCACAGTGACACTGTTCATGAACAGAGATCTTAAAATGGCTGTGTTGAAAATTTGGTGAAAAAATTCCTAAAAATAACTTTTACGAGCATGCGTTGCGCAGTTCCTATGCACACTTGTAAGTTTGCGAATTTTCAATATTTCCACTCCAGATTTTCAACATTGCCATTTTACCACACCTCCTTATGAGCAGTACAGCTGTCATTTTTCACATCCTGCCCAAAACATGTTTCCGCCCATGTAGCGCACAATGGCGCAGTTGGTGTCTGAATTCAATGTATGGGACACATTAAGAAAATCGCGGTGACACTGTTCATGAGCAGAGGTGTTAAAATGGCTATGTTGAAATTTGGTGAAAAATTCCTAAAAATGACTGTTTTCTGGCGTGGTTGCGCGGTTCCGATGCGCTTGTAAGTTGCTGAATTTTCAATATGTGCACTCCAATGGCTTCCAGATACCTAAACAGCACATAGAAGCAAGCAATATTCGGCACTGACAAATGCTTGTTTATTTTTGCATTCGCTTGCATGCATGTGCAAGGAACGTTTTGGGACAGTCGACTTTTTGAAGGTGTGTGACCCTCCTGTCCAATGTGCAGTGCTCAGTGTACGTGTGCAACCCTACTGCACCAATGGATGCATGAGCTGTCTATGACAGCAGTTTGGCTGCAGTGGTCTTCAGTTTAAAGAAAGAAAAGCACCACTGCAATCAGCGGTGGTCGTGTGTATTTAACATATTGACGCTCACCCTTTTCCCTCTGGCTGCTAATAAAATCCTCCCACTTCCTCCCTCTGCTGCCGTCTACCCTGCTCCCTTGTTATTGCCCCACCAAACACATTGTATGTGCAGACGAGTGCCCAGTCCCTATTGTCTCCAGGCCCCCCAACAAACACCCAGGTGGCATGCTGGGAGCCCACCCCAGCATGCCCATTGTCCCTGTAAATGGGAAAACTGTCCACAACATCTTTTGTTTTTAAAACCTGTGAAAACAGAAAACAGTCCCTCGCTGTGTCTTGTGACCCTCCCGAACCCACACCCACCCTCTGCATACCCCACCTCCCCTCACCCCATACTTACCTCCGGAGCCTGGCGCAATGATCTCCAGTGGAGTGGGAACACGTCTGCACCCTTGAAAGGCGAACGCAAACTGAAGAAATGACGGTAAGCTGGATAATGGCATAAATGTTTTTTTTTTTTTTTTTCAACTTAGGTGGCTATCTCGGGCATTTTTGCAAATTTTGGCACCACATTTTCAACAGGGGGTTATTGGGACCCCACCTTATGAATTCAGTTACTGTCATGTGAGTTATTCGGTCCCCAAAGGTGATTTCATGGTCACTGCACACAATCACCTTTTGGGATTGATTAACTAAACAGCAGTGTCACTGTTAATGAGGTGGGCTCCCAAAAGCCTATGTTGCAAATTTGGTGAAAAAAATGTCAAAAAATGACTGTGTTACGAGCGTGCATTGCAGTTTCCATGCACACTCATAACTTCAAAAATTTGAAATATTTTCACTCCAGATTTTCAACACTAGCATTTTTCACACCTCCTTATGAACAGTACAGCTGACATTTTCACATCCTGGCTGTAATGTGTTTTGCACATCCAGCACAATGGTGTGGTCACAGTGAGAAATCAATGCTCAGGACAGATTATGAAAATCACAGTGACACTGTTCATGAGCAGAGGTCCCAAAATGCCTATGTTGAAAATTTGGTGACAAAGTCACAAAATGACTATGTCATGAGCGTTCATTGCACAGTTTCCATGTGCTCGTAAGTTCGAAAATTGTTGTATTTTCACTCCAGGTGTTCAACATTGCCATCCCTTCACACCTCCCTATGATGCTACAGCTGTCATTTTCACATCCTGCCCGAACTGTTTTTTTGCACATGTGGAGCAGAATGGTGTGGTCACTGTGGGAAATCAACGTTCAGGACAGAGTAACAAAATAACAGTGGTACTGTTCATAAGCAGAGGTCTCAAATGCTTTTATGAAGTGGGGGTAACAAAAAGGTCATGCTGAAAATTTGTAGTGCAAATACCAGCAATCGCACAGGGCATTAGGGTAAAGCACCGTACGTGCTAAACACCACTGCAAATACCTGCAAGCAAACGTCCGGCATTGACAAATGCTTGTTCTCTTTATCGGAGCAGAAAACCCCCTGATATTCCAAGAGATTATTTTCACTGGGGTTCGTCTACCAATTAAGTAGTCTTAAATTGTCCCTTCTACACCTCTGTGTTACCTTCTCATATGACACACTCCTACACCGACAAAGGCCAGCGCTCCATCCCCAATCATATAACATACTCACCTGCAGGATGTCATAAACACATTGTCAAACAAATACCAATGACTCATATGAACATATATATCCCACCCTAAGAATAAACTCTTAACATACTTTCCCTTAACTGAACAACCAGAATATAGCCTTTTAAACCAAACTCCCCCAAAGGAACACACATTCCCCAACATAACCTAGTGTTCCTAATCTCCTCCTCCCCCACTTCTTTTGCAAGCCTGTTGCAACCCCTAACATGTCGTGGACTCAAGTTCGAGTCAGAGTCCCAGCTTCCCAAGTTAACATAAAATGTTTAATCCTTTTCCCTTGAAATTAACTCCAAACATCCATCCGCTCTCTTACTTTGTGAGCGTGTAAATAAAGATTACCAGACAATTATTAATTTGTGGTCAGATCGCCAGGTGGCGCCCAAGTCCCCAAACCACCAGGCCCCCCTTATCCCAATGCTCTGACAGGCCACAGCCCTCGTTTCCTTGCCCCAGATACAGCACAAAGCATAGGCCCACTCCCTTCCCTCACAATACCTGTACATTATAGGGCAACCAGTATCTAAGTCCAGTGTGGTATTCACCAGCCTGACCCAGGCTATGGGAGGTGGAGCTGGGCCTCATGGCAAAACTAATAACATGGGTCCACGGACCCCCCCTCATTCCCAGGCTTACCTGAGTCGCACTTCTCCGGATCTCCTCTCTCCACTGGCCGGCTGCTCGTCCCTTGCTGACCAGAAGGTAGGGCCATATCAAGTATCAGTTCTCTGCTCACAGACATCATGTGCAAACACTAGCCTGCGCCATTCCCAGAGCATTCTGAGACAGATGTCCACACGAAGGATAGCCTGCAGGGGAGGACCCCAAAATTACGCCTTCCCAAGGATCCGACCAACGACACCAGTCTAAAGTATATCCATCCATAAATCAAGATTTGTAAGCATCAGCCATGCAGCAAAAGCCACGAGTCCCAAGCAGATTGTGAGATATCAACCACCCCTCCCAGCCCACTTTCCTCTTGAGCTCCGCGATGAACTTCTCAGCTTTATCCACATCGAGAAACGAATATGTAGCTCCCTCCGACTTAATTTTCAAAACAGCCGGATAGATTAGGAAGTGCTCCATTTTCATGTCTTGAAGTTGAGCCTTCACCTGCCCAAAGGCCCTCTGGCATCATAACACATCGTGGAATAATCCTGGAGCAAGAACAGATGCACCCCCGCATGTCTCAATTCAGGGATGTTGCGATAGGCCTCCAAGACTTTCTCGCGATCCTGGTAATTACGGAAGCAGAAAACAATCTGCCGAGGCGGCTGTCCCGCTGGTGGTCTAGGTGCAACCGCCCGATGTGCCCTTTCAAGCTTAAGCCTACTCCCTTTCACTTGGAGTTGCAGAAGTTTAGGCAGCACCACCGCACAGAATTCCATTGCCGAGGGTCCCTCACTTCCTTCCGGGAACCCACTAATTCTCAAATTTAGTCATCTATGATAGTTTGCCTGGTAATCCAGGAGATCCTTAGTTGCCTTCAGTTCTTTCTCTAAGTTCGCGATCCGCTGTGGAAGAGGGTCGGCCATGTCTTCCAGGCGGGATACCCATTGCTCGGCCTCCGTGATGCGAGCCGCCTGTGCCTCAGTCTGTTCCACCAGTGACTGTAGTCGGTTGTCCAGCGTGGTCTCTAATTTTGTTAAACGAGCATCCAAGACTGACATCAACTGTTCAGTGACCTCTCAGCCCAGGGGAGTCATCTTGGCTGCAGACAAAGATATTTTATCCCCTACCGAGGCCTAAGTGGCAGTCCCCTGTCGCTGGCCACTTTTCCCAGCTCCCTTGCTAGATTTGCTCATGCTGCCGGTCAAATACTCGTCCATATTGTTCCGTAGACCTTATTTTGTAAAAAGATGCTGTCTGTATCTTCAGAAACGTGCGGATAATATTACATTAGTTGCTGGTACTCCTAAGCGCTGAAAAAACTTGTCCTCACAGCAACGCGCTCATTAAGCACCCCCATAGGGGAGTAATTTTAATGCACACCTGCTAAAAGAATTGTACCATCTGCTGGGCGTGGTAGCAGTGCATACCTCCCCATATCACCCACAGACTGACGTCCTCGTAGAGAGGTAGAGAATGTTGAGGAAATACATAAAAGAAGAAGATAAAGATTGGGATAGGTACCGCCCCTATTTACTTTTCGCTTCCAGAAAAATCCCTCAAGCGTTCACTAGTTTCTCGCCTTTTTCATTATTGTATGGGTGTCTGGTCCATCTGTTATCCCACAACCCCTCCACATAAACCCCAAAGCAGGTGTCCTGAATCAGTACTTTGTAAGTCTAAAACTGAAGATTGGGACGCAGTAAAGCATATCTGAAGAAGCCCAGGGTGCCTAAAAAAATGACAGAATAACAGTTAAAGGGGAAGTTTCCCATAGTTTCACACCAATAATTTCCCAACTCCTTATGTATAACTGTTGTGTGCCTCCTCCAGTTGCCAGCAGTCCTATTGCTGTCCAAATCTAGATTATAAATAATATACAGCCCCCAAAAGTTATCAATGTGTTTGTCCTCCATTTTACCATCAGTGTTGCTGGAGGCTGATGTCATCAGAGCAACAGATAATGGTGCTGCCCTAAATGCAGTTCCACCAGTAAACCAAACCCACAATGTTTGGTTCCCCACTTAAGTAATGGAGTAACCCTTTAAGTGTTGTACGCATCCTGAAGTGCAGGTCTAATAGGGACTAGGACCATGTGAGTGTGATGTAGCACTGACTTGAGGTATGTACAGTATTCATATAAGGAAGTGCCTGTATGTGTTGTGTTACTGTTTCGGTTAGCAAAAACAGTTTACCCGATAAATGACTCTGGGTACAAGTTTTTAAGTGGTATTATACAGCTGTTGCATTATGTTGTATGTTGTGTTAGCATTCTCTGTTTTGATTCACACCAGCAGTGAGAAACAACCTTGCAGATATGCCCCTTTCCCTTTGTAACTAGGCAGTCAGTGATTGGATGGCTGTTGTAAGGCAGTAAAGAATTCAGCTATAATAAGCAATAGGTCACCAGGAAAACATCAGCTGCAGCATATGGAAGAAGTGTAATCTAGTGGTTAAAACACAAGCACTGGAGGCCGCTGGTTCAAATCCTACTAGAGTTCCTTACTCTCTAACCCTTAAGAAATTCACCTAACCTCCTTGGAAACTGTGGTGGCCCCTCAGGTCCATGACCTTAAAAGTGCCCCAAGTCCCATTATAAATCATTGGCAGTGATGTGAGAGCTACAGCACTTCACTTTCAAGGTATTATGGATAAGCTGTGTCTGCCCCCCCCCCCCCTTTGCTTTGTAATGCCAGCATTTGAAGTAGGATGTCCCTCACAAATCAGATGCTACACCTCAGCTGTTGTAGGTAAAGAAACTAATCAGTCTCGGTGTTTGTAGTGCTCTGTATTGCTTAGCTCACTCCTCCCATTTCATATGCATTCTGTGTCCTGGTATTTCCAGTCAAAACTCCGATTTCAAACAACATGAAGTCTTGCTATATTATGACAATTGCAGTTTGTCCCAGCCTTAGAACTGCTCCGGAGGTGAAAGAGTTAACTTCCATGCCAGGCATGGAACTTGGAGCGTGAGCTCGGTTAGAGAAGCTCTGTCTGCATAATTTCAAACTGAAACTGTCAGATTCTTTACTCCGCCTCACTGAACAGTCGCTCCAGAGATTCCTCCTACTGCTCGGTTCATTTCTCGGTTAAAAGTGTTTTCTCGGTTAATTCAACCGCGATTATATTTATTTTAACCACAAACCGGTCGGTTCAAGCTCTGTCTGTGGTATTGTAAGTAATAGACAGGTTTTACTTTTCTGTGTGGAACTTGTAAATGTGTTATTGGTTCGGTTTGAACCGATCAGGTTGTTTTAAAACATTATTCAAAAATCATTTTAAGTCATTTAGAGTGCGGTTCCCGGTTCTTATCGGTTCTAAAAAAAACGGATTTCATTATGGTTTTTTCCACGACCTGTGACACGGTTGGGAACTGATAAGGGTGTCTTGCTTGGTGATTTGCCGGAAAAGGGCAAGTATTTGGTTAGGCTGGCATTATGTCTGAGAAACCCAAAAGAAAAACTGGGCCCACTGGGTTTCAGCACTGTAGTGTCTGTGGGGAAGCCTTTGCCAAGGCTGACCCACACACCACATGTGTTTATTGTCTGGGGTTTGACCACCTCAATGCAAACTGCCAGATTTGCAAGAATTTCCCTGCAGCTACCCTGGATAAGAGAGTTGGTAGGCTCAGGGAACGAGAGGCCAAAAAGTCCGCTGACCCGGATGGCCAGCCCGGTTCGGTGCCAACCGAACTGGAGGAAGTGCCCTCTGACCAGGGCGAGACTTCCTCGGGCAAACGAAAAGCTGACTCAGAGGAGTCAGTTCCAGCAAAGAGAACTAGAAAATCAGCAGGTGTGGACTCAAAAATTCTTTCTCCAACTGCTGCAGAGATAGCAAAAGCGATCCAAATTGTCCAGTCGCTTTCCCCGGTTCCGTCCGAACCGCCCCTATCTGGTAAAAGGTCAGTTCGGCCGGTTCCACCGGTTCAAGAATATGATAGAGGAGTTTTATGAACCGGAGGAGGGGGAGGATGATTATGAACAGTGTGAATGTGATTTTGAAAGTCTGGATGTGCCCATTGAACCGGACATCTCCCCAGACAGACCTTTAGGAGAGTCTCCCTAGGCTTTCTGAGTCCCCTTCTCATTTTCTGTTTTATAAAAAAGTTGCTGAAACCCTCCAGCTCCCTTTGGAGGAAGCTGTGGATGAGCAAGAGGAGCCTGACTATGTGGAGATGATGGATATCCCAGAGTCCAGGAGATTGTCTATTCCTTTACATAAATCCTTTAGAAACAAACAATAAAAATGTTAAAGCTCTAATTCTGTACCTCCTGTGGATAAAAAGATGGACAGGAGGTACACCTTATCAGGTCCTGATACAGAGTTTCTTTCACAGCAATGCAGCCATGATGGGGTAGTGCAGGCTGCAGCCTGTGATAAGGCTAATATTCCCTGGCTTCACCCTCTGACAAGGACTCCAGGAGGATTGATGCCATGGCTAGAAAACAATACATGGCAGCATCCTTGGGACTCAGACAGGCAAATTATATGGCCTATGTTGCAAGATACCAGAAATCCAGATGGGATACTGTCATGGCTTTAGCCAAACAGGCCCCTGGCCAGCTTGCCAAGGAGCTGGAACAGGTGGCTGCTGATGGTATTGAGGCATCTAAGGTGCAATTCCATGCTGCAGTGGATTCTAATGATGTATCTTCAAGAGTCATGGCTACATCTGTGGCTTTTCGTAGATTGGCTTGGCTCAGGTGTACTAGTCTGTCACAGGATACCCAGGCTAAGGCCATGGATTTTCCTGTGGTGGGAAATTCTCTGTTTGGGGAGCAGAGAATTATATGAAGAAAATGGATGAATATAGAACCCCTTATAGGAGTGCACAGGCCAAGGAAAGCCAACCACTCCTCCAGAGCAGCCCCAGGGGCAGGGGCGAGCCTTTCACAGGCCTTTTACCAAGCCAGGCCTCCTCTTCAGCTTATGTTCAGAGGGGTTCTTCAGAGGAGAGGCAGACGGGGTATGAGCAGGCCTGCTCCCACCCCTCAGCCTAAAGCCCCTGCCAAACAGGCACCCTGATGGGATGCCCAGGGCCGATTCTCCATTACCTGTAGGGAGGCAGGCTGGCTTACTTCGTCCAGGACTGGGAGTCTTTAACATCAGATAAGTGGGTCCTGGAAGTAGTAAGCCAGGGACTGGTTCTCAGCTTCAAAAAATTTCCAAAGATGAGAATCAGATCTTTTCCACCTGCAAATCCACTAGAGACTCTTGCTTTGGAAACAAAAGTCTCAACCCTCCTTGCTCTCAGAGCTGTAGAAAGGGTTTCTCCCCTACACCAGGGCAAGGGACTGTACTCCAGGTACTTTCTTACCCCAAAAAAGACAGGAGAATGGCGGCCCATCCTAGATCTAAGATATCTGAACAAGCACCTTTTAAAACCAAAATTCAAAATGGTGACTCTGGGAATGATTTTACCCTCCCTAAGGCCAGGGGACTGGCTAGCTTCCCTGGACCTCAAAGATGCCTACTTCCATGTTCTTATCAGAAGCTCCCACGAAAGTACCTCAGATTGAACTGCCCTCAGGCCATTATCAGTTCAGAGCAATGCCCTTGACCTTACCTCTGCCCAAAGGGTATTCACAAAATGCCTGGCGGTAGCAGTTGCTCATAAGAAGGCAAAAGATTGCCATCTTTCCCTACCTAGACGACTGGCTCATTGTGGGTCAGTCTCCAGACAGAGTCAGATCACACCTGCAGGTTACCAGCAGCTGCTTACCTCTCTAGGTTTTCTTCTCAATCTTCCAAAGTCAGTTCTAGAACCTGTCCAGCTACTCACCTTCATAGGCGCAGAACTGGACACAAAGCAAGCCAGAGCCTTCCTTCCCCTAGAAAGGGTAAGGACCCTGGTGGCCCTGGCCTCCTCCTTCACCCTGCAGGTCTCTCGACCAGCAAGGCATTTTCTACAGCTCCTAGGACACATGGCTGCTTCCACAGCTGTAGTGCAAGGAGCAAGATTTCAGATGAGGGACATTCAGTTCCATTTGAGAGCCTTTTGGTCTCAAAGAAGAGATCCCTATCCAAGTTGATCCCAGTAACTCGAACCCTGATCCAGGCCCTACAGTGGTGGCAGGATCAGAGCAACCTGAGACAAGGGGTTCCTTTCATCCCTCAATCTCACTCCTTGACCCTTACTACAGATCGTCCCTTTTGGGATGGGGAGCTCACATAGGCGACCTCTCACCCAGGGATTGTGGTCCCTCAGGAATCTCTGCTCCACATCAATCTGTTGGAACTCAGAGCTGTTTTTCTAGCACTTCAGGTTTTTCTGCATCTGTTCAGAACAAAGTGGTACAGGTCAGAACAGACAACACCACTACAATGTGGTACATCAACAAACAAGGGGCACTCGGTCTTCGGCCTTGTGCACCGAGGCAATGAAGTTGTGGTCTCTGGCTTATTCCTGAACATCTCCCTCATAGCAGTTCACCTCCCAGGCAAGGACAATGTCCTGGCAGATGCTCTCAGCAGGATTTCCAGGACCATCACGAATGGTCACTGGATCCCTAGTACTGGGGTTAGTTTTGTCAGGTGGGGCACCCCTCAGATAGATCTTTCTGCAGCCCCAGACAATCATCAACTTCCGCTTTTTTGTTGCAGGCCCCCAGTGTTGGGCTCAGTCCCCCTGGATGCCTTCCTTCTCGATTGTGAAGGGAAGTTCCTCTATGCCTTCCCCCCCTTCCCTCTCCTGTTCAAGGTGCTAGTCAAAATCAGATCTCAACCCTGCAAGATGATTCTGATTGCTCCAGATTGGGCCAGACAGCCCTGGTACCCACTCCTTCTGTCCTTAGCAGTCCATCTTCCCTGTGTCTCCCCAGGAACCACAATTTGTTAACCTGTGCCCAGGGAGGTTTGGTATCCAGTCTCAAATCCCTCAACCTCAAGGCCTGGCTCTTGAGGAGTTAGAGTTGCTGACCTACACCTTTCTCAAGGTGTTCTCGATACAGAAAGCTTTTAGGAAGCCTTCCACCAGGGCTACTTATAACTCTAAATGGAAAAGGTTTTCCATATGGTGCTCTGGGAAGCATATTTCCCCAGAATCTGCTGATTTGCCCACTGTCTTGGACTATATGGTCCATCTAAATTCTTTGGGGCTGAGACCAGCTACCCTGAAAGTGCATTTGGCAGCTGTCTCTGCTTTTATTTCAGCAGGGAAGCCCTCTTCTCTTTCTGCTCACCCTGTATTTTCCAAGTTTTTCAAGGGATTGCTTCATACCAATCTGCCATTCAGGGACCCTGCCCCTGCCTGGGATCTTAATGTTTGCATTGCTCAGCTGATGCAACCCCCCTTTGAACCTCTATCTTCAGCAAAGCTTAAGTACTTGACTTGGAAAACTGTGTTTCTAGTAGCTATCACTTCTGCCAGGCGCATAAGTGAGTTACAAGCTTTGTCAGTGGAGACTGACTTTATCTCTTTCACAGGGATAAGGTAGTCCTCAGGACTAACAGGAAGTTTTGCCTAAGGTGGTTTCAGATTTCCACCTTAATCAATCTATTTCTCTTCCAGTGTTCTTCACTGACCACTCCTCCTCTGGCGAGAGGAGGCTACACAGTTTAGATGTTAAGAGGGCCCTTAATTACTACATAGAGTGGACTAAGGGTCACAGGTTTGACTCCCTCCAACTCTTTCTCACTTATGGTGAGATTGGGAAAGGGAAACCTGCCACTAAGAGATCCATTGCCAGGTGGATTGTCTCTTGTATCCAATTTTGCTATCAAAAACTGGGTAAGGTTCCCCCTTCAGGCCTGAGGGCTCACTCTACCAGAGGTACAGCTGCGTCCCTAGCTGCGGCCAGGGACATCCCTATCTTAGAGATATGTCAAGCAGCTACTTGGAAAACAGTACATACTTTCACTAAGCATTACTCCCTGGACATCCAGGAGGGATGCTCGATTTGGAACAGCTGTGCTTCAGAGCCTATTTCCTAAGTAGGTTCTGTCCCTCCTCCATGGAGGTACTGCTGTGTAGTCTGCAATTGTCATAATATAGCAAGACTTCATGTTGTTTGAAGAAAAAATTACTCACCTTAGTAATGTTGTTTATTCTAATGGAGTCTTGCTATATTATGACCTCCCCCCCAGCCTGCCCCTCTCAGAACCTCTATTCTGGGGTTGGGGTGGGCAGTCCAGTGTTGGCACTTATTGATGCCCATCTTGTGTTTTCCACCCTTCTTTTGGGGTGTTTGGGTGTTGTGTTTTATCTTATCTTATCTTATTTCTGGTCCCTGACTTGAGTCTTGGTGTTGGGACCAGGAAAATGTGTTAATATTTAAGTAGCCAGTTGGCTAGTGTAGGGTTTACAGCTTCCACACAGAACCTTAGTGAGTTTTGCTCGTAAAGATCTGACAGTTTCAGTTTGAAATTATACAGACAGAGCTTCTCTAACCGAGCTCGCGCTCCAAGTTCCATGCCTGGCATGGAAGTTAACTCTTTCACCTCCGGAGCAGTTCTAAGGCTGGGACAAACTGCAGTTGTCATAATATAGCAAGACTCCATTAGAAGAAACAACATTACTAAGGTGAGTAATTTTTTCTTATGGAGCATTTGAAATGTAAAACAATACACTTGATAAAGCAAATGATCTAGCTCTCCACTTTCAGGCTGCGGAAAGGGGATGTGTATAACTCAGTCTTGTGTGGTCTTTTGGCAGACTGCTCAGGCTCACCTTGTAATGAATCTTCTCAAGGGTGTTCACCTGGTTCAATACAGAGTGACTGATTGACTGCTTGATTGGTTGGTTGGTTGATTGACTGATTCAGTCTGCTGCTTTCCACAACATGTTACAACTGTCTCACAGAGAGAAATGAGCAGTACAAAGAAACAGCTTTTGTTTCCTGTGAATGAAATACTGTCAGATGTATTATTTGCTCTACACATACAGTATTAAGGCTACAAGTACTACTCCCTGTGTGAGCTACATGACAGAACTGCCTTAAGCCATTGCAAACTTAAACTAAAATCAGGCTAGACAGCATTGATACTCTTATGTTTTGTTCTGCACTGTTGCTGCAGTGACATCATGGAATGGGAGGGGCTGTATTACAAGTAACTCATTTGCATGTAAACGGAGGTTTGCTTGACATTTTACTACCTTGTGTCAGAGCCTCAAACTCTAGATATGTGTTGCAACAGAAGAAATGGCTGATCTCTTACTGACACGTGTACAATACTTGATGTAATGTATAATAAATACATCAGACATATCCAAATCACAAATATACAGGAGTCTCCTCCTTTAATATATAATATAGACATGGCACAAGTTTAATGATCATAGAAAACAAAGTACGACTAGTGGAAAACAAATACTTAGGGCAGTAATTTAAAGAAAGGCAAAAATATCCCAAGCATCATTAAGGCTACATGGGTAAACTGCTCCCAGAGTGAAAATTAATTTACTCTCATGTTGTAAAAGACTTCTACGTCTGTTACTGCCCCAGCACTAACTCTAACATGATCAATGCCCATACATTTAAAAGTATTCAAATTGACCTTCTGATGGACACACCAGTGACTCCCAACAGGGGTGTCGCAACGTTCATTCAGAATGGAATGAACGTGTTCCTGAATCCTCTCCTTGAGAGGATGAGTGGTCATGCCTATATACAATGAATGGCAATCGCACCAAAGTGTGTACACCACATAGGGTGTGCGACAGGTGATAAGCATACGTATCTCAAAAGTAGAGCCATTGGTGGGGCTGGTGAATATATTACTCTGAATCATATATCTGCATATATTGCAGTTACTGCACCTGTGTGACCCACAGGTGCCCCCTGCTGGTATTGATTTGGGAGCACTATGACCAGAGGTAAAATACATTTTAACAACTATGTGCTTAATGTCTGGGCCCTTTCTGTACACCACCTGTGGTGAATCACCTATAGAATCCTAGAAATTTGTCAGGAGAAAAGGACACCATTGGCCCATCTAGTCTGCCCTTCTTTACCTCCCCATAGGTAGCCCTGACTCTACCACCCTACACCCCACTTGTGTGTCCTCTTGCTCCCCCTCTGTAGATTCCCAGTCCCTTTCTCCCATCAGGGAATCTACCCCTTCCTCTCTTGTTTAAACCCATGTAGTTATCCCATGCACTCTTGAATCCCCCCATTGTTGGTGACTCAATCACCCCCCTCCGGTAGCCCATTCCAGGGACCCATCATCCTTTCAGTGAAGTTGTACACTCTCTTATTACCTCTGAATTGTCCAGTTTCAAGCTGTGCCCTCTAGTTCTTGGATTGTCCTTCATCATGAAGATACTCCTTTCCCTCATCTTGTTGATTCCCTTTAGGTATTTAAAAGTTTCAATCATATCCCCCCTCTCTCTTCTGGTTTCCAGTGGATATAAGTCTGGCTCCATCATCCTCACCTCATATGTCCTCTGATGTATAACATGCACCATTTTTGTCGCCCTCTTCTGTACTCTCTCCACCCTATCATCATCCTTCTGTGGGTGAGGTCTCCAGAACTGTACTCCATACTCCAGGTGGGGATGAACCATTGACCTGTATATGGGGCATTACCGCCTTTCTTCTACTTGTGATACCACTCCCTGTGCATGCTAGCATACCGCTTGCCTTTCCAACTGCTTTGTTGTACTGGTTTGCCACCTATAATGTCCCTTAGGTCAGGATCGGCATGAAGTATGTGCCAAAATCTTTTCAGGGTACCAGCAGTTCTGGTGGCAACTCAGTTATACTCTGATAAAATTAATCCTGTCATCCTGATTGTCCCTACAGTTCCTTGGAATAAGAAGGGACTGGCGATTCTTGGAGAGGGCAAAAGAATTTGCCTCATACTGTATACCAGGATCATATCCTCTATCCAGAAATCTGTTTAGTTTGTGTGCCTGTCCCAGGAATTTCCTGTTGGCCCTAAATTCTGCTTACTACTGAAGGGGCACATGTCCTCAGCGACCACCTGGACATCCTATAGTTTCAAGTATAGGCTCCCTTATGGAGAATCTCTCTAAATTCATAGATTTTTTTTTTGTATACTATGGTTGTAAGGTTACCGTCACACCTCAGAGATACCATGGCAGTCCTTATGGCACTTGAGCACCAAACATTTAATGCTCGTTGTTTGTGGATAACTATTGATGTTGAGTCACTTTACACCAGCATCAGACATCATTTGGGACTACACGCTGTTAAGTTTTTCTTGGATTTTTTCAAACAGATTTGACCACTGATCTGAATTTTGTCATTAAAGCCCTTGATTTGATACTTCACAATAATGTTTTCACTTGTGTTTCTAAATTTTATCTACAGATCTGTGGTGCTGCCATGGTGTCGACGATGGCACCGTCCTACGTCAACCTCTTCTTGGGTTGGTGGGAGGAGGTAGCCATCTTCGATCCCAGAATAAATAGATATTGTGACAGAATCAAATACTGGGGTAGGTACATAGATGACATACTTTGTATTTGGAAGGGTAATCTTGTGGAGGCCAACAAGTTTGTTGGTAACCTTAACTGTATTGAATTACATCTTCATTTTACGCATCATGTAGATACCCACTCAGTTACCTGTTTGGATCTGAAACGAAGTGTTTCTCCTGATGGTTCCATTATTACTGCGAACTTTCACAAACCCATGGCTGGGAATACCTTCCTCAGATCTGACAACTGTCATCCTCCCTACCTCCTATGCGGTATACCCAAGGGACAGTTCCTGATATTACACATCAGCTGTTCCTTGGTCTCTAGCTACACCTGCCAGGCAGACAAACTGATAGATTTGTGGATGGAGGATGTGATCCTGGTATACTGCAGGAGGCAAATTCCATTGCCCTCTCCCAGGACCACCAGTCCCTTTCCCTTCTTATTCCAAGGAACTGTGGAGATGATCAGGATGACAGGAATAATTTTTATTCTGAGTATAACTTAGTTGACCCTGGAATTGTGGGTAACCTGAAAAGGTGTTGGCACACTCTTCATGCCATTTCTGACTTGAGAGACATCATAGGTAATTCACCATGGGTGGTGTACAAAAAGGGCCCAAACATTAAGGACATAGTTGTTGGAAGTCATTTTATCGCTGGTCATAGTGCCCCCAAATCAATACCAGTAGTGGGCACATGTGAGCCACACAGGTGTGGTTACTGCAATATATGCAAATATATGATTTAGGTAATACATTCACCAGCCCCACCAGTGGCTCTACTTTTGAGATATCGAGATGTCACCTGTCTTCGCGCCCTATGGTGTATGCACTTCGAAAAGGTTGACAGGTACAGAAGCAGAAGAAAGACTCGAATGGCAGCGCAGCGCCTATCAGAACTGCCGAGCGCGAGCACGTAAGGCTGTCCTCCGTATTGTGGATGGCAAAACCCGGAAGCGGGCTTGTTGACATGCACGTGTCTTTGGTGGCCCTCTTAGTTTAAGTTGCATTTTGTGAGGACAAATAAAAACAAAACCCTGCGTTTTTATTAGATTGTTCTCTAGATCAGACTCCTTTTTATGCAGTGGCCGTTGTTTTGTGGGAAGATGCCCAGTTTTGGGGGTATAAAAAGCCCTGGCTTGGGGCCCATACCTCTCAAGTGTCTCTCATTACGAAGGACATCTCTCATTTTTTTGCCCAGTAAAATTGCTCAGTCCCTCGTGGAAAAGGTGCTACCCACACAGAGAATCGCGAATGTGCTGAAAATTCAGACTTTAAAGCAGAAACACCTAATATTCTAAAATACTAAATCCAAAATAAACTTTGTACAAGTAAAGACTATGGTTTTCACAGTGTTCTGAGCTTGTATCTCCATGTTTGAGGACGTGCCCCTCATTCTGAGTGTCTGTGTCCCTCATTGTCCCTCATTTTGATTGTCCAAAAATGTCCATGTCCCTCATTTCAGTGACAAAACGTTGAGAGGTATGGCTTGGGCTGTGCTTGGGAACTGGTTGCAGTTTAAGGAATCTTCTGTGCATCTACTCGGGAGTGGGGGTACTGTCTGTCAAGTGTGTGGGGGGTTGGTCAGCAGGCTCTGGCCAGCACCACAGCAACAGTTCTCTCCAACTGTATATATTCTGAAGGGTTGGGGGAGGTGTCAGCTTCAGAGGTAACATAGAAGTTGACAGCAGATAAGGACCGCAAGGCCCATCCAGTCTGCCCATTTCTTTTTCTACCTTATAAATGTGCCATCGGGCATTGCTCTGTCAATGGCCTATCTATTCATACTCATCTGTATTGCTCCCTTATGCCTATCCCATGCCTGTTTGAAGCCCTGCACTGTATTCATATCCTCCACTTCCTGAGGTAGGCCGTTCCATGCATCCGCCACCCTTTCTGTGAAAAAGAACTTCCTCACATTACCCCTTAATCGGCCTCCCTCTGATCTCATGCTGTGTCCTCTTGCCCTGCTATTTTTCTTAAATTGAAACATGTTATACTCTTTCACCTTGTTAATGCCCTTAAGGTGTTTGAATGTTTCGATCACAGCCATCGCAGCCCTGCATTTGTAGCACCAGCCCCTTCCCCCTCTCACTTTGCCCCCCCCTCACCCACTCATCCCCTCTCTATTGACTCACTCATACCATTGGCCCCTGTCCCCCTTGCTCTTTTCATCCCTTTTTGACAATGGCACCTTCCAGCCAGCTTCCTCCTGACTCCTTCCTAACAAGTATACAGTTTCACCATGGATTCTGATAGAAGCTAGCTAGTGTTGTTCTACTTTAACATGTTGACTGAACTATTTATGTACAAGTAATCTGTATGTTATGACTGTTACCATTGTTGTATGTTACCCCCCCATTCTCCGACGTGGAACCTTTGTAAACAAGCAGTCCCTGCTCAAAGATACTTGTAATCCTAGAGTTTAATAAATAATAAATAAAAATAAAATAAATAGGTGGGGGGGGTCCAGTTGTGATATGGTGGCTGGTCTGTTAAACGAGGGGTCCAGCTGTGTGTGAGGGACTTCCAGACAGTCTGTTCTGGGGTCAGCTGCAAGGGGGTGTTTATGCCGTGCAGGGGTAAATACCTAGTATGTTTGGGGGAGGTCTGCTGAAGCGGTTGGCTGGTCTGTGGGAGAGGGGAGCCACATGGGGGCACACAGGCAGTCTGTTCTTCAGGAAGGGGTTGTCCAGCTGCAGGGTGGTGGCAGGTCTGTGGGAAGGGATACCCACTGTGGGAGCATGTCTGGTTCAATGCTACCTAACCGTTGATGTCCCCTCTATTTACAGCCCACTAGACTCTTGCACCTACCCCCCCAATAGACTGGCAGGAGACCGTCATCCGACCCACACTAGCTGGAACCCCTCTTTCCAGAGTAGCTACCACCTGCAGCTGGACCCCCTCAAAGGTATACTGTCTCCTGTCCCCACCCCACAGCTGCTGCCCCAACAATCCATCCCTGCAGCTGCCCCCTCCCCCACCTGTTCAGGGCGGGCCACAGAGCAGAAGACCCACAGCAGAGAACTGCTGCTAGGATGCTGCTAAGGGTCCCACAGTATTCCTGGACTGTATTACTGGCACTGCAGACAAGAAAAATGCCACCCCCCCACTCACTCACTCTCTCTCTCCCCTCCTCACTAGCTATGACTGGCGGCCACGTACATGGCAGGTTTTTTTTTTATTTGATTTTAAAACGCTGCAGAGACTGAACATGCCTCCTAAACCATGTGGATGTCAATGGGCTGCTTCCAGGTCTTGACATCCACAATATGGCAGTGCACTTTACGTGCGCCATGATGATGTATTTGCCATTCTGCTCTTTCCTTATAGTCCTGTACTAGAATGACAGCATCTGTCAGTGCTGCCTAGCGCCAGTGCCAGGGGTGTAGTCCTGTGGGGTCGCATGGGAGCGCCGACCCCTTACTTCATACCGAGAGGGAGCGCCGCTCCCATACTTCTTAAAGTCTATAATTATTTTGTAATCCTCCCTACTTAACTCACTATTGGTACCTTTTAATTTTATTCAGCAGTTTAGAAACATAGAAACATACAAGTTGATGGCAGATAAGGACTGCAAGGCCCATCCAGTCTGCCCAATTCTTTTTCTACCTTATGAACGTGCCATCAGCCTTTGCTCTGTCAATGGCCAATCTATTCATACTCATCTGTGTTGCTCCCTTATGCCTATCCCATGCCTCTTTGAAGCCCTACACTGTATTCATATCCACCACTTCCTGAGGTAGACCGTTGCATGCATCCACCACCCTTTCTCTGAAAAAGAACTTCCTCACATCACCCCTTAATCAACCTCCCTCTAATCTCATGCTGTGTCCTGTTGTCCTGCTATTTTTCTTATATTGAAACATGTTAGACTTTTTCACCTTGTTAATGCCCTTAACATGTTTGAATGTTTCGATCATATCACCTCTCCCTCCTTTGCTCTAGGGTATACATATTGAGGTCCGTTAATCTGTCCTCATATGTTTTCTGATGCAGTCCCTGCACCATTTTGGTTGCCCTTCTCTGGACTGCCTCAATTTGGTTAATGTCCTTGTGAAGGTGTGGCCTCCAGTACTGCACGCAGTACTCCAGATGGGACCTAACCAGTGTCTTGTAAAGAGGGATTGTTATCTCCCTCTTCTGACTTGTGATACCCCTACTAATACACCCCAACATCCCTCTAACCTTACCTACTTCTTTAGTGGTCTGCTTGGATGTTTTACCGGACAGATTCTCTCTCCTGCTCGAGCTATCCAGGGGCTTACCCTCAAGCAGGCAGCAGCTTACAGTCCAGGCACAGATCATGTCTCCAGAAAAATACCCCCAATCTAGGGGTTTAGAGGTTAGCTGTCTCTGGGAAAGGAAGGGTACTATCTCGACTAGCAGCACATAGGAGGTCACAAAACACAGTACCTTATTTTTGTAGATTAGGGATTCCACAGGTGATGGCGCGATCACCGTTGAAGTGCAGGCTGGCTGGAACTTTCCTCCCAATACAACTGGTGGCCACAGGATCTGATGGGAATTCTGTAGAAAACATTGGGTTAGGCAGGCAGCACAGCAACAACATTTTTAGGCTTCCAAAATTATTTAGTCCCAAACGGAGTTAAAATGCAATCAGGCAGTTTTTATTTTCTTTCCAAAAGCTCAAGCTGGTACACACAAACATTTCTGAGGATCCTCATTTACAATCAGAACTGTTTCCACATTTCAGTGGCACTCAGCTGTGGCACAGTTTCTTGGAGGAGCAGGGTTTGAACCTGGGCCCTACGCATTTCTTTGTTCCCAATTTTGAGCCAAATGGGCTCTGATTCACTTCAGGACATTTCTCTGTCCCAACTGACTGTCTCTTTCCTTAAATCCCCACTGTGGGAGCGGGGGACTTAATTCTGAATTCAGGCCAAAACTCTCCTCAGGATGGAGGGAGGGGGATGTATGATGGTAAGCTGTGCAGACACTATCCAGTCCTTTCCACTAGAGTCTTCTGCACCTGTACATCCATAGGCAGGGTTCTCATAGGGCTGGGCCAATTCCCTTTCAGTATCAACAGTCCTAATACCCAGCAGCACATACCTTAAGTGGACAGGGTAAACGAAGGGGTAGCTCTGCCACCTGCCCGACAGGAGACTCACTGCCACTTTCATCTGGACTGGTTCCCTATGGCAGCCACTCACTCTCTCAGGACTTTAAGAGCCTAGCAGGCTCTTTACGACCCCCAGCCACATTCCTGCTACCCCACTGTTGCCCCATTGAATGCTTGTGTGGGGTCCCTCTGACAGATTTAGGACCGGGGGGCAATTTCCCCACCCCAGCCCCAGGTCTTGCCGTCCCCAACTGTAGGCCTCCCCTGCAGTCTGCGAGCAGGCTCTCCCATTGCTCCTCAACTCCTCTTAACTCTCTGTCTAACTCCAAACTGCCCCTTTTCCCTCGTGCCAGTTAGCACTTTGAAAAACAACGTGTGCGTGCCACTTGGGCAGTACCCAGATGTGCATGCACCTCCCCGATGCTGACAGGGCATCTTCAATCGTAACCCCGATTTGGTACAGGGTTACATTTATGTCTGATTCTCTGAGTCAGCGCATGCGCATGAACGCTGACTCCGAGTCCTCCAGCTGCTAATCTTGAGTGACACACTCGTGGAGGGATTCTGCCTGGACATCATGCGGTGTGCGCATGCCTTGTGGTATCACACATGCAGTGTGCATGCCTGCCATGCACCACATTCTCTCTTGGAGTGGAGAAGGCAGTGAGGCCTTTTCAAGTGGCGTTTGGGTTGGCAGCTTGGCCCACTCCATTTCTCTCTCCTAAGCTGGTCTCCAGGCTTCCTTACTCCTGGGCTGTACCTCCTGATGGTGATCCACAGGCAGGAATCAGAGCTCAGCAGCAGGGGACATCCAGCCCTCCACTTCCTGTTCCCCTCAGTCTACTTCCTGCCTTCAGACTGGCAGGTACTCTGCAAGCAGAGCTCTGCCATGTGGCAGAGCTGAAGACAGCAGACTGTAAGTCTATCAAATTCAATGTTATGGGAGTTTAGTAGCTGACTTTTAATGCTCCTGCATGGGCTCCAGTCTCAGCTTTGCAAGCTGTACAGACTGGGCCCATTTCATCAGGGTGCTCTTTTCCCGTGATTTTGGTCTGGGCATCTAACCACCCGGCAGCACTAGGTCAGAAATCCAGGAGCTGAAACATGTCCTAGCACAGTTTGGCATTTGGGGACTGAAGGCCAACACCGGAGTGCTTATTAACATGCTTTCCCTCACAGAGGGCAGCCCCGCGTGTTTCCCGTCAACGGCTGGCGCTTTGGGCTCCACAGCCGCCCGTCGATGGTACCCCGCTATGATAATTCAGCCGCTCTCTGGAGAACATACTCCACTAATGTAGTATGTGTTTTTTTAGGCGAATGGGGGCTCAGGGAGACCTAATTCAGTAAGCACTCCCTCCAGGGCAGCCCGAGTTTTGTCACTGACGGCTGACATTTTGCTATACTCAGCCGCTCTGCCGACTACCAGCATGCTATGGGGCTCAACAGCAGGCCTCCTCAACGGCTTGGTCGGTAGTGTCCCGCTAAGCTAATTTAGCCACTCCTTGGCCAGTAGATGGCTGGTGCTTTCGGATCCTCAGCTGATCTTCGACGGGGTCAGGCCCCGCTCATGCAGTATGTGGATTACAGATAACGGAGGTCTTAAAGAGAGCACACTCCCGAGGGCAGCCCTGATTTTTTTCCCGCCGACAGCGGACATTTTGACTTCAACCGCACATCAGCGACGGCTATGGGGCTCCGCATCAGCGAGTTTTTCTGGTCGACAGCTGGCACCTGGATATCCGCAGCCGCTTGTTGCCAATGGCAGGCACTGTGAGTACAGCTTCTCTTGTAGGCGGCTGTACAGGAGGAGCGCTAAGAGCAAGCGTCTCTCCCTGGGGCAGATCTCACAGCCCAGAAGGCTTATTCATATGCCAGGATAATAGAAATCTCGGAAACCAGTGTTGCAGACCATATATAAAAGACAATAGAAACAGCAGCAGAGTGCTTAGTCATATGCCCCCTGGACAATCTCGGGAACCAGTGCTGCAGGCCATTGGCAATCTCAGGAACTAGCACTGCAGGCTATTAAGACCACTATCCTGGATCAATGGATCAACTTGGAGCAGGCCCCCCCCCCAAAAAAAAAGCACAGATGTTTTCATACAACACGACAGCTCCCTTATGGCCCTTAAAGGGCCAACAGCATTTCATAGAGAGCATGGTCTCAGGCATCCTTCCAGGGCCACACAGGGGGATTCGTCCCCACTTCTAGGGGTTTTCGCTGGGCCTAATTGACGAAGGCAGTGTCTGCGAAGAACGAGGCCTCTCAGGAAGGCAGCCACGCTCTCCACTTAGTCCGATAGCCATCAGACGGACAGGTTTCAGTGAACAGCACTCACCGGATGCAAGAGAGCAGAGCTTTAGAGACCTAGCAGTCCGCAGTTCGATCTCTGGCCCCAGTCCTATAGTTAATTGGGACACCTGCTTTGGACCCTGCATGCTTCACAAACACCTCAGGGGCGCTACATGGAGACCCACAAGAGGGCATAATGAGGAGGACCCCACCCAGTTTTCAGCGGAAGAGGAGCAGTTGTCCTTACTTCAGTATGGCCTCAAAGGAGATCTAGGGGCGCTATTAAAGGGAGTGCCATAGAGAATGTTCCCCGGTCACCGCAGAATCTCTGACCTGGAGAGCCTAAGCCTCCTCATACCCGGGTCATAGTCGGGATTTACCTGGGATCCCCGGAGGTCCCACCCAGCCAAAACAGGTCTTCACATGGCAGCTGCCACCAAATCTGGCGGCAGCCTCCTCCTCCCTTCAGACATCAAGGGCTTGGATAGGAGTAATAGAACAAGCCTATTTTTCTCAGCTGCAGTTCGGGGGTTTTGGCTTAGGTAGTAGAGGTATGAGAGGAGGCGGTCAGGTGTGCGGGTCGCACCATGTTTCTTCTAACCCAGCCTGCAACCTCTGGCTTCGGGCCTGGCAAGCAGTTGCCTCTGTAAAAAGCCAGTTAGTCTTGTACCCAGTGGAACTGATCGTCGGTTTGGCTCGGACATGAAGAGTCAGAGAGGGTTCCAGGGAGATGGCCGATGGGCACATAGGGCCACGGTACACATGCCACATTATGAGGTGGGGGCAATCCTCAAGCCCTGGATGCCCTTCTTCATTATCAAGGTTGCCTTAGGGTTAAAACCCTACCTTCCGGGGGACAAGAACATGCGGCCAGGCATCCTCCAGTAGTGGTCAGGTTTTTAAGAAACTCTTCATGAAAGGCCCCAAACCAAGTCGGGCTGAGGGGTCATACACATTACCAGCATGAGTCACCTAATACAAGCCACCCCAGCACCCTTTTGGCTGGCAACCCATCTGAAAGACAGGCAGTCCTTGATCTCAGATTTCGAATAGCTTTGTTGCAGCACACCCTTCAGGTGGGAACCTTGTCCACGAGTAATCAGGGAGTTGCAAAGAGGGTGTTTCCGGCACCCATAAATCTGCAAAATGCCTATTTGCATATTCCCATGCAGTAATGGTGCACGCACTATCCCAGATTCAGAGTGGGAGAGCAGTATTTCCAATTCCAACTCTACCATCACGATCTTCTCACAACTCAACCAAGTTTTTCAGGCAGAGGCAATGGCAGAGGTAGTCGGGTCCCCTAGGGCACATGGTTTTCCCTTCAACTGGGAGAAGCGCTCCCTAATTCCAACCGGAGAAAGAACGCCCGAATTCCAAACCAGACCTTCATCCTCCTGGGGAACTCGCATCATGGCTCAAGGTTTCTGCCCCGAATCATAGTTTTTGGGATCTGTAATTGCTCACCAAGTAGTTTTGTTAGCTTCTTGGCTACCTGCTTATTTTTTTGCGCAGCTCACTAAGATGGATTAAGCATTCCTCCAGGGATGGTCCCAGAGGTCATGAAGGGCCACGAGAGATGGATTAAGCCATTCCTCCAGGGTCGGTCCCAGAGGCCAGAGGTCATGAAGGGCCACAGGTTAGACCATCCGCACGAAGTTGGAATAGCGACTGATGCAAGCCTCAGGAGCTGGTAAGGGCTCCCCTACATCAGCTATTAGCACCGGGCAGGGGATTAATGCAAGCCTCAGGAGCTGGTAAGGGCTCCCCTACATCAGCTGTTAGCACTGGGCAGGGGATCGCTGTTGAACACAAAGCGTTTTCTGAGGGGTGGATCAGTAGGTCATGCCCAGAGACACGCTGAACAGCAGTTCCTCAATCCGGCTAGCCTAATTCCAGCTGACAATCTGGCAATGCTGACATGCTCCGACCATTAGGGCAAAGCGAGAAGCTCAAAGATGCTAAAGGAATAACTTCTCTTTTACTGGGTTGAGCACCACTGAGCGATGTGTGTATCGAACCGGGAAAATGTCATACCACAATTACTCTCACATTCATTGGAATAGTGGGGCAATACTCAAACAGATTTTTTAGCCTCGAACAGAACTCCAAGGTAAAAGCAATTCCGTTCCTGGCCAAGGATGAACCAGCGGTGCAGAACTCCAACGTAAACCAATTCTGTTCCCTGGCCAAGGACTAACCAGCGGTGGCGCAGGACAACTTTTTCCCCATAAAATGGGATCTGTTCAGTCTCCGGTATGCCCTCCTGGCAAAACTCCAAGGTAAAGCAATTCTGTTCCTGTATGCCTTCTGGCAAAACGCAAAGGTAAAGCAGTTCTGTTCCCTGGCCAAGGACGAACCAGCAGTGGCTCAGGGCACCTTTTCCCCATAAACTGGGATCTGTTCAGTCTCATGTATGCCTTCCTCCAATACCGCCTCTGTCAAGAATCATCCACAAAGTGGCATTGGTCAGGTCAGTCATGATTCTAGTGTGTCCCTTAGGGATTTTCTGCACCTAGTTGTTTCCTCATTCATTGGTCAGGGTGACCACTTCGAACATTCAGGTTCAGCCATTAGAATTCTCCATCAAGGGCCAGTTCTGCCCCCTTTTTAACAACTGTTTTTTCTCTAAAATTGGAAAGTGAGTGGAAAAACTTTCAGGGAGTTATCTTGGGACAGCCCTATTATTAACATGATGGGGAACTTCGTGTCTCTTCCTCCTCCAAAGTGCATTATAGAATCCGGAGGAAATTTTGGTTCTGGCTTCATTCCAGACACATGCAGAACAGTGCAATATAATCACCTGTGCTACTGCAGTTCCTTTAAGACAGATGGACAAAGGCCTGCAACCAGGCACCTTAAAAATTAGGGTTTCTGCACTGGGGGCACTCTTTACGGACCTGGGGGAATTGTTGGGCTCATATCCCCATGTCTGGTAGTTCTTCCGGCAGCAGCATTAAAACATCTTCAATCCACCAAAGCTATCACCTTGGAACCTTAATATGATTCTCAAGGCCGTGACCAATAGAGCCTCTCAAGCCATTCATCTTGCATCTCAAAGTAAAGGTTCCCCCTTTTTTCTAAAAGCTATTACTCCAGCTAGGAGTTTTCAGCACACTAAAAGCATTGTTTGCCCAAGAGCTCCACACTCGTTCATCAGGCTAGAATACTTCCAGTTTTTGTTTGCTGAAGTTATGTCTCCTCTCTATTACAATCAAAGGTTCATTAGTCTTTCCTTCTACACACTCTCTAAAAGCAACAAGGATGGAAAATGTCATACACTAGACCTGGGAATGAGGGAGAAAAATGGTCATTAAGAGGGAGGAAGCGATTCGCAAAACTTCAACTGTATTCGTGTCAGCGGAAAAGAAAAAAATTGGGGCAGCAAGGATTCAGTAGGCTCTATAGCCAAACGGATCCTATCCGTCACCTCTACGGCATATCTTCAGGCCAGAGTAACTTGCCTGGCCCAGTGAGAGTCCACTGCCCTCCTTCGTGGGCATAATTCAGAGAAGTCTTGACAGCCCACTCTCACTGAGTGGCCTTTGGATCATCCATTCTCATTCTCTCCAAAAAAAAAAAAAAAATGTTCTCACTGGAGATGAGGTCCTCGGCAGAGGCAGCCTTGGACAGCTGCTCCACTTTCTGAAACCTGCAGCAATGGGCTGGTTTACAAATCATAAAGTGCAAGTACCTGCCGATAATGATATGGGGCACATTTTATGAGAGCGCAAACAATGATTTCCTTTTATGTTTTCAACCTGTGGTGAACCCTTAAGGGCTCTTAACATTCTTCCCTCCCAGGACATCTGGGGATGTACTGCTTTTGTATATCCCAGGAGTAAGGAAGCCCGGAGACCAGCTTAGGAGAGAGAAATTGAAATTTAAATACCTGTAAATTTTCTTTCTCCGATGGCTGGTCTCCAGGGTTCAGATTCCCTCCCAGAATATATATACTTGGCTGGCCTCATGGCCATATATGCCTTAAAATTCTTGTTTTTTGTTCCCAAGTTCTTGCAGTATTACCACATTGGACTGCGTTAGGAAGAACTGAGGGGAACAGGAAGTGGAGGGCTGGATGTCCCCTGCTGCAGAGCTCTGATTCCTGCCTGTGGATCACCATCAGGAGGTACAGCCCAGGAGTAAGGAAGCCTGGAGACCAGCCGTCGGAGAAAGAAAATTTACAGGTATTTAAATTTCAGTTTTCTCAATTTCTTGTGGGACTGCCACGAGAAGGCTTTGTGAATAAGTGGCTGGACCATTTCAGTCTTTTTCCAGCATGACTGCGAGGTGACACTTGGACTCTGGGCTTTACGGAGGTGGCTTTATTTATTTATTTTGGTGCTGCTAGCTATTTTTATTTCTGGCACAGGCTAAAAGGATCAGACTTTTTTTTTTTTTTTAGTATGCTTTTGCCTGCTGGGTCACTGGTAACTCAGCCCTTGGTCACGATCCCTATGTTCCTCTACCTCCGGCAATCACCAGGCTTCTCCACAGTCACCCCTGGCTTGCCCCAGAGGACAGGGTTGCAGAGCTGCTCCCCTACCAGCTCCACTTTTCAAATATCTAGTCGGAGAGCACTGGCACGGAGGCTAATTGGGGCCGGAGGGAAGGGGTGCCATGGAGGCGACCCAAAGCATTTTTCCCTCCAAGCAGGGTGGCGGTAAATGACGTACTGTGCCGGCTCCATCCACCCTAAAGTTTTATTGGCGTCAAGGCTGCTTGTAGTGAACCCAGGCCACGCTGGGTGCTGCTCATGCGCCAAACACACAACCCCCCCCTCCCTCCGGAGAAGGAGAGCAGTCCTAGGGATGCTGGATCCTTCTCCCCCCGGCCAGCCCTCCAACGACCTGAGTCTGTTCCTGAACCTGGGTCACTGGTGTTGCAAGTGGAAATCCAACTGCTGCGCCGACGGGCCGGCTCATTTGTGTGTTTTTTTTATCCAGGAGAGGCACACTGAGCTGAAGCTTGTTTACAAGTACGATCTGGGAGCACAAGGAAATTAAGTGACTTGCTCATGGTCACACATTTGTGAGCAGCCTGTGAGGATAGATTTAATTTCTTAAGTCTGGACTACTAGCGGGACTCGGTCGGGCCTGGACCAGGACTGGGTGGGTTGGACTGGTCAGTCGGTGCTCATCTGCCACAATCTGAATTACTAACCAGCAGCCTGTGAAGGAGGAGTGGAGGTAAGTGTGCTGAGATATGTACTGTCTGAAAATAAGTATTACTATTTACACTACAGTACAGCGGATGTGTCAGTTGTGGTCTCGCCATGTTAGAAGCAGTGCTCCTGATTCTCCAGTGTTGTGTTGTAAAAAGTAAACAGTGGAGCTATAGCACAGAGGAAATAAAAAAAGGTGTGGCATAGAAAGAAAAAGTGTAGAGAAGAGATGTGTAAGATCGAGAAAACAAAAGTGGGCTGGGAATTCAATATCACACGAGGGGCATGTAGCGCTTTTGTTTTGACCATCGTCCCTTTCATTTTTCTTGGGGAACAGATAACACATTATAAGAGCTGTCTGACCCGACAAATATGTTATTGTATCTGTACTCTGTCCAAAAATATTACAGGGATGAATAGAAATTAAATGGGCCCTTGAAATAAAATGTTACAAGGGCACTTTTGTGTTTTTTTCAGTGTTTGACTGACATTTTTAAAATCTGGGAGTGCACTTGCAGGGAACATATACAGTAAGGTGAAACTAATGGAAATAATTCCTTCTGCTCTCATAAATTGTGCCCTGAATTATGGATTTTTTCCTCTTGTTTAGTTGGAAATATTTGCACTTTGTAAACCACACTGTTTGCTGATGCTTTTTCTGGTGGCATGGCAGTAATCGGGGTCCAGGTCCCAAATGCTCTCTGTCGCAAAAAGTCTTGGTTTGCTGTGAAATAACAGCTGCTCTACTTGCTGAAACCTGCAGCAATGGGCTGGTTTACAAATCATAAACTGCAAGTACCTGCCAATAATGATGTGGGGCACATTTTATGAGAGTGCAAACAATGATTTCCTTTTATACTTTGTGAACAGAGGCTGTGCTGTGCTCCGCAAGTCATCTTTTTTTCAATGTGCAATAACAGGCCAGATTTTCTTTGTCTTTTTGAATGACTCTTGAAACTGTTCTTATGTTCTGTATTAATATTAATTTTGTTTGCATTGAGTTTGAATGTCCTTTTCCCTAAGGGAGCTCAGAGTCGGAGAACTGGAGCCTCAGGCATAGTCAGTATCAATATCTTCCAGAGAGCTGGGCTTAAACAGCATCCAGACCAGAAAAAAACTTCCAGTCTTGGAAAAGGCTAAAACATTTATTCACATATAAGATACAGCAGGCAGCATACTGCCTGCCAGCTACCAACGCACGTTTCACACAGCAGTGCTTTTTCAAGGCATGAGCACAAGCATTCCTTACAAACTTAAATAGTCAATTTTCAGTCGGAAATCTCAGTGTCATTGGTTCACATAACAATGACATCACGAGTGGGTACCTCCACTATGGGAAAAGAACAGGACTGGGGGGAGGGTGTAGGAAGCAGATATAAGGACTAGACACAAACACAAGAATACAGTGATAATAATACATACATATAATAGATCACGCAAAGACTAAAATAAAAAACATATTGAAAATATTAATAAAAAGTCAGCAGTACTGTAACTTAAAAATCGACCAATTTACAAACACAGCCAAATTATTTTCTTAAGAATGGTTTTAGGGAGAAACATTCATTAATCCCTGCTCCCTTCCATGCTCTCAGTTTAAATTGCCAGAAGGCTTCTGTTATGCGAGGTCCCCACACTCTGATTGGATGCCCGCTGTGCACCTTAGATAACACATATATATGTTATGATATCTAATGTACTAACATTTAGGGTGTTGACACTTACCGTACGGGTATAAGTAGCTAGGGACACGTTATGATCCATATGCTGCTTTTGCTATGAAACATATTACAAGCACTGTACCGAGATACACTTGTGTCTCTGTTTATCTTCTAAAAAGTCATTATATAGCTTGCACTGCCACTATACGGATTCATGTAATACTGCTTTACATTCTGTATTTTTTATGAGTCTTTCTGTCAGTTTTAGCTGACTTTATAAATAATGTATATCTGCAGATAATACCCTGGAGTCAAATAACTTTTAGCCAATAGGGCCTATTTTATGTATCTAGTCTTTTGGTAACTATAGTAACTATCAAAAGTATATAACCTGCTGTATTATGTACTCCACTCGAGATCATCAGAAACCTTCTGAGACTTTCTTCACTCCAAAGGGTATTTAAAAAACTTTGGCTTCCGGTGTCTAATGGTAAGACCTGTTTTAGGGCAACTGCTTTCTTTTGCGTAATAAACAAGTTTATTACCAAATATGCCACTTGTCCATGCAAGGATTAACTCACAACAGAGCGTGAGTCTCTCAGGATTAATGTATGGTGCGGGGGGTTGGACACAAGGCCAAGCAGTGGTTCCAACCAGCCAGCCATCACGGTAATCCCTGAGAGACCGCAACTCTGGAGTGTTAATCCTCTTGTAACATGGGGAAGAGAAATGGTTCAGCACTGTTTTTATATGTTTCTCTTCCTCATGTTACATTTGCATAAAAGTAATTTTAAAGTGCAAAATTACAAAGGTTCGGGGAGGATATTAAGGTTCCTACCATGGGGAGGAGAAAGGGAGTTGCACCTGACTGGAGAAAATACATGCTTAACTTTTTTATATTGTGACTGCAATGGTGAACAATTACTGATTACATGCAGATGTGATCAACATTTCAGAATATGTGCTCATTTTGACTGACAGTTTTGTAAACTGTGGCATCCTCTCCTTTTTTCTGCTATGTTTGATGTTTGGCTGCTGTGCATTATGAGGAAATGCATATATTTAAATGCAGAGGAGATCTGAGATCCAGCATTGTTGCTGCAATCCCTTGGCCAACCTACAGATGGTAGTACACTGAGGCTTACATCTTTTTAATCTGTGAATTTTACAGCCAGCATTGCACATTAATAACTTTGCCCCTTTCAACTGATTTACATGAAATTTAAAAGCACAGCCTCTGTGTCAGAACTCTTAATCCTGTAAATTCCATGTAGATTGGTTCAGGGAAGCAAAGTTACAGAGTGAAACAAATGCAAAAGTCTCAGTTTTTGAAAAGTTAAGACTTTCTTTGCCACCGACAACTAAAAAATAGGAGACTTTGAAACCTGAAACTTTCAGGTTTGATAGAGATTAGTCCAAGGTGTGTGCTTTTGTGGTTTTAGGTTCCACTGTTAAAGTAGTTTTAAAATATTTAATAAAAGACATGGAGGCAATCTGGAAAATAATATATGGCATACATTACTGTGTAGTTACTGAAAGGGTATGTGTTTCTGAGACAATAGACCAAGTTAAAAAAAAAAAAAACACATTGCATTGTCATATAGATGTTTTCAAGCTACTTATGATGGAACTACCAGAAATTTCATTTAAGCATATCTATTCTTGTTTGCCGGCCATCCATTGGTCAGCCATCAATTGCAGACTGAGACTGTTTTGATACAGGAAACTAACGTAGGGAACAGATTGTGGGTGCACTTTACCGTTGATTAGTTCTCAGGCAACCATGGATTACTTGAGAATTAATCAACGGTTACCTGATGCTGTTGGACCAGTCCTGTGCAAACCTTTCTTTTCCCCATGTTACAAGTCTCTTGCTAATCCAGCACTGCCAAAAATCAAATCAAGGCTAAGCACCCTAACACTTCTCTTTCAAGAAGTAAATTCTCCAGATCCCTCCTCTGTGACCCGCCACCACTTTTTCTATTCCTCAGAAACTAAATTTATGATCCAGTGCACCTTTCTGGACATCAATGCTAAAGCACTCTTTAGATCCTTATTGCCAGTACTACACAGATGTTCTCCAATTCTTTGTTTAAATTTATGACCAGTTTTCCCAATGTAAGATTTATGACATGTGCATGTAGCCAAATAAATTAGTCCTGCTGTATTACAGTCAATAAAAAATCTCTCAATTTAAAATCTTAGCCATATTCTTCACTGTAAATTCATCTCCATCTAACACTACAAAATTTGCAGTTCATACAATGATGTGTTCCCCTAGACAGATCGTATAAAGTACTTTACAAATGTGTTTTAAAGTGACTGTGTAATACTATCACCAATTGCTTTGCCACTTCTGAATATCATTTTTGGTTTTTGTGTACAAATATTCTGTAACCGTGCATCTGTATACAGTATGTGCCAATAGTCATTAATACTGTTGGTCACTAAATTGTGACTCCGTGTTGAATTAGCTCACAAAACATTGCTCATTGTTAAAGTGCTGTTTGGGTTTAAAGTGCCTCTTTTCCAAAAGTGCATCTCTAGCCATTTGTTTTACTTCTGTGAAGGTCTCATTCAGTCTATGAACATTAAAACCATGTTCTGCAACCCTTTCCTTTAAGTCTGTTGCATTCTGCTGGTTTACAAATCACAAGGTGCAAGTACCTGTCGATAATGATATGGTGCACATTTTATGAGAGCGCAAACAATGATTTCCTTTTTACTTTGTGAACAGAGCCCATGCTGTACTCCTCGCGTCATCTTTTTTAATGTAATGATGGGCCACATTTGTTTTCTCTTTTGAATGACTCTTGAAAATGTTCTAATATTCTGTATTAATATTAATTTTGTTTGCATTGATTTTGAATGGTCTCATTTGATGGTGGGGAGCAGAGGCTGATATCGTCCATTGACTCTAGTCACTTGAGTGATGTGATCATTTCAGGATCTCTATCTCCTGGTATCCTCCAGCTTGCCTCTTGCCACCAACCTCCCAGCCATCCCCCCACTGCAAGAGAGAACATTGTACCCAACCCATGAGCTGAAGTCAACTCTCAATAAAGCTAAGTTAAAAAATAAAATAATGAATCTCAATGTACTGTGTTACACTTTGGAAAAAAAAATCCAAATTACAAATATGTACTCAATGGTAAAATACTTAAATGTTCCAAGAAGGAACTCGATTTGGGGATTTGGGTAAATACTGGGTTAGCGACTATTGATCATACTCTCCACGTCTCAAATATTACTAACAGATTGTTAAGAACTATTAAGAAAATCTTTATTTCTAGAGACAAGGAGTGTTTAATGAAATTATACAAATCTTATATAATACCACACTTTGATTATAGTTCTCCCTTATGGAGCCCTTATTTGAAAAAAGAGATTTTGCTACTAGAAAAAACTCAAAGGAAAGTAACTAAATCCTTAGTCGGTTTCAAAAACAAAGATTATAGGCCTAGATTAAAGGAATTAGGTTTGTTTTCATTAGAGACTTGAAGAAGAAGAGGGGATTTACTTCTGACCTATAAAATCTTGCAAAATCCAGATTTGATGAAAATATGTGGTTTCAGCTTCAAAGATATATCAGTAAGGAATTTAAGATCTCGAAAGAAACAACTATACGTTTCTAGGGCAAAGACTGTCAAGAGACAAAAATTGTTTTCTATAAGATCATCTAAGATATGGAATTACCCACCTACGAATATTATTATGGCACCCTGTTTTAATCAGTTTAAGAGTAGATTACATAGATATTTGATCCTAAACCAGATGGGTAATTGACACTATGTAAAAAGACCCCACTAGGAGTGGGAGACAATTAAATGGGCCCTATAGCCTACTTTATCTTATTCTACCAAGTATTACCCATTGAAGAGCACCTGATGCCTTTAGTAGGACTTTAATGAACATAATATTTAGACACAGTCCAGCTTGTATTTCACATTAGTTCTGTATTTCTCCTCCTCAGTATTTATTCCTATAGTCATTTGCATGAATACAGGATCTTTGCTCTTGAAGAGTTCATCTAGTCCTGTTGTCTTCTCCTTACTTGAGGTCATAATGCACTGCTTGTGACATCACAGTTTCTCCCATGGAAACAGACTGTAATGTCACAACACGGTATTATGACTTGAAATAGGGAGTAAGCTACTTTATTTATATATTTATTTATTAGTTGTCTTGGACAACAACCTTTGAGCTACAAGCTCGTTTACAAAGGTTCCACATTGAATGATAGAGCAACTCACAACACGGTACATGAATACAAACAAATGAAAAATACAGAATAGTAATACAATTAGATGGTAACCTATATACATGAATAAAAAACAGTGCAAACACAGAGGGCACGCATACATTTAATTTAGGGCAATTACATGTGGCAAAATATACAAGAGTGGTGAGGGGAGGGCAGCAGGAATGGAGTGTTTGAAGGGTGAATAAGCCACCAGGAAGTAGCTTTCTTAGGAAGAGAAGGTTAGGGAGTGGTGATCAGTGATGGGGGAGCAGGAAAGCAGTGGGGAGAGGTTGGAGAGGTAGATGGACTCTAAGGAATAAAGATCATGTATTAATGCAGATTTCCAAAGTAATAAATAATCCAGAAGAGAAATCTATAGAACATATTTGGAATGCAAGCTGAATTGTACCTAATTATTATGTTTTTTAAAGTTTCTTTTGAGGCGTCAGCAGCTCTTTAAAATTAAAATAAGGGAGGGGGACTGGCCTGCTGTGATAGCTAGCAAGGAACCTGGTGAGGATGGTGGATGATTTTTGTATGCTGTATTGGAGTGGGGACGTGTAATGATGGCCAGTGACCACCCCACCCCCCCTACTGATATGGTGCCAGCACTGTGGTTCTCCTGGCCTCTGCTAGGGGTCCGTAGCATGCCAGACACACAATCCCCCACCCCGGAGAAGGAGAGAAGTCCCTAGGATGCTCAATCCTTCTCCCCTGGCCGGCCCTCTGATGTCCCGAGTCCATTCCTGAACCCAGGTCGTTGGCAACATAGATACATACATAGATACATAGACAGTGTCGGCAGATAAGGGCCTATGGCCCACCTAGTCTGCCCATTTGAGCTTGTAAGTTCAGTTTGTTTTCCTAGAAGTCTATTTCCCCTTACCCCTGACCTCTAGAGATTCCTTTATGTCTATCCCATGCATTCTTTAATCCGTGATTGTTTCAGCCCCCACCTTCTCTGGCAGGGTGTTCCTTATCCACCACCGTTCAGTGAAGAATTCTTTCTCATGTTTCCTCTGAATCGTCCTCCCTCAACTTCATCCCATGCCCTCTAGTCCTGAAACATCTTTTCGCTTAAAAATAGTGTTTTCCTACCCTGTTCCTCCCTGTGAGATACTTGTATGTCTCTATCATATCCCCCTCTCCTCCTCTCCTCCAGGGAGTACATGTTCAGTTCCTTCAACCTGTCTTCATAGGATTTGTGATGCAACCCATGCACCATCTTTGTTGCCCTCCTCTGAACCTTCTCTACCCTGTCTATGTCCTTACGTAGGTATGGTCTCCAGAACTGTACACTGTACTCCAGGGCCTCACTAGTGTCTTGTATAGCGAATTATGACCCTCCTTTCCTGCTGGTGATGCCCCTGCCTATACATCCCAGCATCCTATTTGCTTTACCTGATGCCTTGTCACACTGTTTCCCTACCTTGAGGTCATCAGAGATGACAACCCCAGATCACTTTCCTGCTTGGTGCATGCTATATCCTCACCCCCCAACTGATATATATTGTGCCAGGGTTTTGTCCCCATATGCATTATCTTGCACTTCTTTGCATTGAATTTCAACTGCCAAACCCTTGACCATTCTTCAAGTTTCTGCAGGTCCTTCTCATTCTGTCTACACCCTCTGGTGTGTGCTACTCTGTTACAGAGCTTTGTGTCATCAGCGAACAGTGAAATTCTGCCTTCTATATACGTGGTGCAATGTCACTGATGAAGATGTTGAATAGGACCGGTCCCAGCACTGATCCCTGTGGTACCCCACTGGTCACTCTTCCTCTGTGGAGTGACAGCCATTTACCACCACCCTCTGTGTCCTGCCACCCAGCCAGTTACCTACCCACCACACTACTGTCCTGCCCACACCCATATTCCCCAGTTTGTGTAATAGTCTTCTATGTGGCACAGTGTCAAAGGCCTTGCTGAAGTCCAGATAGGCCATGTCCACTGCCCTCCCTGATCCACCTCCCCAGTCACCCAGTCAAAAATTCAATGAGGTTGGTCTGACATGACCTCCCCTGGTGGAAACCATGCTGCCTTGGGTCCTGTAGTCCATTGACAACCAGATGTTCCACCAATCTCTCCTTCAGTAGTGCTTCCATGATCTTTCCCACTACAGGTGAGGCTGACTGGTCTGTAGTTCCCTGCTTCCTCTTTGTTCCCACTTTTGTATAAGGGACTACATCTGCTGTCCTCCAGTCTTTGGGTACCTCCCTGTTTCCAGTGATTGGCTGAACAGGATAGCCAGAGGTTCAGCCACCACCTCTCTTAGTTCTTTAAGGACCCTGGGTGCACCCCATCTAGCCCCATTGCTTTGTCAACTCTTATTACTTCCAGTTCCTTCAGGACCCTTTCTCGTGTAAAGGGACTTGTGTCCATTTCTGCACCATTCTCACCCCTTGTACTCCTTCAGACCCATTACCCCCTCTTCCTTAGTAAAGACTGAGCAGAAATACCTGTTCAATATGTCAGCTTTACTGTTGTCATCCTCCACTGCTCCCATCCTCCCCTTCAGTCTAACTGTCCTCCTTTGTCCTTCTTTTTCACTTATGTACCTGTAAAGGGTTTTGTCCCTTTAACCACTGATTTTGCAATGTGTTCTTCTGTCTGAGCTTTGGCTTCCCTTACTGACTTCCCTGCCTCCCTTTGTTTCTCCTGGTACTTCTCCCTATCCCTTCTGCCTGTGTCTTTTTTGTATTGCCTGAATGCAGTCTTTTGGCTTTCACTTTCTTTGCTACCTCTTTGGGAAGACCATAATGGTCTCCTCTTTCTTTCCTCTTGCTAACCTGCTTAATGCATATTCTGTTGTTCTTATAATCCCATTTTAAATACTGCCCACTGTTCCTCAATCCCTGATTCCTGTCCCATTCCCCTTAATGCCTCTTTCAAGCATCTCCCCATTTTCCCAAAGTCTGCCCCCTAAAATCCAGGATACGTGTTTTGTGTGGTTTGGTTCTGCTCTTTCTGTGATTTCAAACCACAATGACTGGTGGTCACTGTTACCCAGGTGCTCCCCACTGTTACCCCATCACACTGTCCCTGTTTGTGAGCACAAGGTCCAGTATTGCCTTCTGCCGAGTTGGTTCCATGACCAGTTGCTTGAGGAAGGCACCCTGAAGGAGTCCAGGATAAATCTGCTCCTAGTTGATGCTGCTGCTGGGATGCTCAGTCCACATCTGGTATATTGAAGTCTCCAACCAGTACTACCTCACCCTTGTCAGCCATCCTTTGGATGGCTAGCATCAACTCCCTATCTGTTTCTTCCTCCTGGGCTGGTGGTCTATAGACCACACCTGTCCAGAATAGCTGGCCCCATTTTCCTTTCCAGCTTAACCCACAGTATCTCTCCCCATTTTGTTCCTCCTGGATCTGTGTGGCCCTTATGTCATTTTTCACATACAGTGCCACTCCTCCTCCTTCCTGCCTGCTCTGTCTCTTCTGAATATGTTGTAGCCAGGTATGGCCATCTCCCAGTCATGGTTATCATTACACCAGGTTTCAGTGATGGCCACAATGTCCAGGTCTGACTGTACCATGACAGCCTCAGATCTTCCATCTTGTTGCTAAGGCTCCTGGCATTTGCACATGGCTTTCCATGATTTGACCTCCTAGACTGCTTCACTGTTCTCCAGCCCCTTCCTTGGTTGTCATTTATCCCTGGTTCTCCTTGCTGTCTGCCCTTCTGCTGAATTTTGCCCTTTTCTGCTTATCCACCTTTTGGACACTAATCTCCAACTTTTGCGCTGCTTTGCAGAGATGGCCTCCTCTGGTTCACTGGTTCCATTACTAGCTGTGGGGGTGAGCAAGTAGGTACCATCCTTGCTGGCCTGCCACCCCCTTTGCTAGTTTAAATGCATCAATGTAGCATTTAAACTTATCATTGAGTGCTTGGATTCCCTCCAGGATGGATGCAGGCAGTCAGGCTTGAACAAACCTCCATCCTCCAGATGGGTCCCCAGTCACCAATGAATCAAACCCTTCCTCACAGCACCAGTTCTTCAACCATGAGTTAAAGTTCCTGGTGCATGCACTCATGCTCTCCTTGCCTCTCACAGGTAGTACTTCTGAGAAAGTGACAGAAGTAGCTACTTGCTTGAGACCCTCCCCAGTTTCCTAAACTCTTCCTGAACTTCCTTTGGCTCCCCATTTGCCAAGTCATTAGTACCTAGGTGGATAATGACATCCAGCTCACCCTCCTGTCTTGCCTTCCAGTGATCCCCAGTATCTTCCTTCCATCCCTCCATGCCGTGGCACCTGGTGAGCACCTCACCTCCCTGTCCTCCCCTCCTGTGTTCCTAGCTGGATCCCTCTTATGATGGAGTCCCCCACCAGGATTCGCTTCCTCCTCCTCTTGGGGTCCCTGCTTTCCCCACTGAGGTCACCTCCTTGCCTAACCTCCACATCCTTTCCTTCCACTTCCCTGGGTACCTCTATTTGGTTGTCCTCATTTGCCAGTGTGGCATATGAGTTCTTGAGAGGAATAGGATCTGGGATGTGCCTCTGCAAGCAGATGAATGCCCTGCCACTGTGCCGATGGCTAGCAACATAGGCATCTTATTCCCCACCTCATGTGCCCACATGATAGCTAGCTATAAGCGTGGACTATTCCTGTTTATATCTACATAAAAGTGCAAAAAAATGCGTTAATGCTCTAGTTAGTGTTAAAGCCACAAAAGTAGGGAAATGTGGCATTAGGGTTTCCAGACTTAACACCCCGCCCGCACCCTGCATAAACCAACAGTTTTCAGAGGTGTGCCTTGGGGTCATCAGCCCAAATGCTCACCCCCATTCCATATGTAAATAAGCTGAGATGGGTACAGTATAGGAGAATGGGATGAGCGTTAGAGCTGTTGACTCCAAGGCAAACCCCCAATGACTATTGGTGTGTGCAGGGTGGGGGTGGAGTGTTAGGGTTAGAAACCCTAACACCACTTTTCCCTACTTTTGTGGCTTTAACACTAACTAGAGCATTAACACAGCTTTTTGCAATTTTATGTATATATAAACAGGAATAGTCTAAGTTTACAGCTAACTATCATGCATCCTTTTCACGAGGCAACCAGATATTCAGATCCACCATCCTCACCAGGTTCCATGCTATCTATTGCAGCAGGCCACTCCCCCTAACTAGAGCATTAATCCAGTTTTTGCAGTTTATTTATTATTTTCTGAGATAGTGTAATCGTTCCGTATTTTGCTGTGGGAGTGCAGGGTCCTTTGGATCCTGCGCTTCCATCCCTCCATAGATGCGTATATGTATGTAGCTGTGGAAGCGCAGGGCCCTCTGGGCCCTGTGCTTTCATTTATAGGACAACAGTGACCAAATTGTTAGCATAAGCATCTTATTTTTTTTTTTTTGTGTGTCGGCTCCCCGATCTCCCTGTAGGGACTCTGCTCCCACCTCCACAGCATCCCCATACCCAGGTTTACCCCCCCCCAGGCAAGGCCCCTGGGCTGGTGCCTCCCAAGGTGAATGGTAACTTGCCCTGGCTTACCCCCCAGGGTGGGGCCACAGGAGCAGGGCCCCACCCAGTGGACACATTAGGCAGTGGAGGCAGCGGAGCAGAGCATCCCCTACAGGGCCTGGATTTTGTATGCTGCATCGGGTGGGGATGTGTATGATGGCCGGTATTACTCCACCCCCCCCTACTGATATGGCTGCTGGCACAGTGGTTCCCCAGCTCTGCTAGGGGTCCATAGCATGCCAGACACAGCATCCCCACCCGCGGGAGAAGGAGAGCAGTCCCTTGAGATTCTCAATCCTTTCCCCTGGCCGGCCTTCTGATGTCCCGAGTCCATTCCCGAACCCGGATCGTCGGCAATGCAGATGAATGCCCTGCCACTGTGCGGTGGACCGGCAGCAGAGCATCTTATTACCCCACCTCATGTGCCACCTGGATGCAGAAAATTTTCGAATTCTGCTGTAACATAATTCTGCGCAACTGTAACATTCCACATCACAGATGCAAAAACATATTATGGGCAGGATTTGAAAAATGACAGCTGTGACATACATGAGATGGGGAAATAAGAAGGCTATGTTGACAATCTGGGCTCAAAATATTTTAAATTTCCAAAGTTACAAGTGGGCATAGTGAAATCGCAATGAATGGTCATAACTTTGGCATTTTTTCACATTTTGACCCCAAATTTTCAACATAGTATTTTTTTGACCTCATCTCATAAACCCCATAAATGAAATTTTCAAATCTGTGCTAAATGCCATTCTGTGCCACACGTAATAAAACACGTTTTGGATAGGATGTAAAAATAACAGCTGTACTGGTCATGATGTCGTGAAAAATGGCCATGTTAAAAATTTGGAGTCAAAATATTTTAAATGACCAAAGTTATGCACGTGTGTAGAAAATTTCAAAGAAGGCTCATAACTTGGGCATTTTAGGAATTCTTTCACCAGATTTTCAACATGGCCTTTTGGAACCCCACTTCATGAACACTGATGGTGAAATTTTGTTCTTGGTCCGAAAGGAGATTTTTGTGCAGCAACTGCAAAATCACCTTCTGGCCATTAACGGCTGACAGTGGCAGTGTTCATGAGGTGGGGGTCCCAAACAGCCATGTTAAAATTTGGTGAAAAATACCTTAAAATGCCAAAGTTATGAACATAAGTTCAAAACACAATTGAAATACATTTTATGGCACTTACCTTCACTCATCAGTTCGTGTTCGGCTTTGAAGATTGCAGGCGTGTCCTGGTCCACAGAAGATGACAGTGTACGACTTTCAGTATTAAGTATAGGTGGGTGGGGGTGTGGGGTGGTGGGTGCTCGGTGGGAGGGTTGGGATGGGTGGATTTGAACAGCAGGTATGATGATGGATGGATTTCAGGGTTTTAAAAATAAGATGTTGTGGGATAGTTTTCTCTTTTGTAGGAAAAACAATTTGGGGTTACTGGGGTGGGATCCCCAGTGTCCCACACTGCTAGCGGGGGATGCCGACATGGAGATTGGGTCCCCAGTGTCCAGCACTATGATAAAACAAGGGTCAGAGGGCATCAACACCAGTGCTGGATGTCCTGGTGTTGGATTATATAAATAAATAATATCAAAATATAGGGGGTGATGAATGGAGGGTGGGGAGCCACTAGACACCAGGGAAAAAAAATAATTAGGGGACAGTGATCGGCAGGTGAGGGTGCCACTAGACACCAGGGAAATGTGTGGCTCACAGCTGATATGGCAGCCAGCAGCACGACTTCAGCTGCAGAAGTCAAGAAATTCCCAGTGTTCTCATAAAGAGGGCACAGGGGAAGCGCTCCTCTCGCTAAGCTGGGCACCTGGGTTTTGGGTACCCAGTAAACATATTACTGGGCACAGTGTTAAAAAACAAATATAAGAATCTAGCTAAATGGCTCCCATTTAGCTAGGTTCTGATACTGTATTTGTTTTTAAAAATCGCAGCATTTGTATTTATTTTCCACGCTTGTCAGTTCCTGGAAATAATCAACAAGATGGCGGTTGGCACAGCACAAAAAAGATGTTTGGTGCTGTGCCAAACAAGTGACGTGAAAGCAAACCAGGCATTTGTGGCATCAAAATTTTACTTTCGCCACAAAACATTATCTCAAAACCCCTACTGCGCATGCGCAAGTCGGAAAACACTAAAATTTAAAGCCTTATAACTCTGGAACCCTTTTATATTTTTTCACCAGACCTGTCAAAGGTACTACCTTGGGACATGACACATGTCCCCTGCAAGTTTGGGGCAACAATTCTTTTCCACGTAGCCTGTAAGCGAGAGCAAAAAAAAAAACAACAATGTTAAGTATAGGAAACAATTTAGTTTTTTTCTTGAAATGATACATTTGTATCCCAAAAACCACACAAGCTGCTGTCATAAAAATTTCAACACATCAAGACCTTACCTCCTAGATAGCATATACAAAATTTCAGCTTATTTCTTTAAAGGGAGCCAAAGATATTAATGTTCAAATTTTGAGGTTCAACATTAAACAGGCTACTCAACCCTCACTATGGGGCGCTGCAGCACCCCTGTAATAAGGGATATGCCATGGTCGTGTGCTTAATATTATCTTTATCTGTACGAGTTGATGTTTGACCTTGTTGACCTCATGAGTGGCGGAGCATCCATATGTGGTGTATGCAGTTGGCCCCCCAAACATCATCTATAGATGATCGCCATTCGTAGTCGCAAAAAATTTCAGTAAAAATGTTTACATTTTGCCATTTTATATTGCACTTTCTTGTGGAGTGCCAGTTAATTCTACATGATGTTCCAGTCGGTTGCCATGGCAGAGAGAATTGTCCAAATGACTGGTCCAGGCACCAAGTGAAAATGACATGACTGGTCAGTCTATGCAGTGGGCAGTGCTAGCGCCCTGAACTGCACATCACGCATAAGTGAGTAAGCTGGGAGTTACTGTTGCTAGAGGCTGTGGCCTTGGGGTGTGTATGTGACAGAGCTGCATATGTTGCGTTTCAGGTGTCTGAGGATGAAGTAACAGAGTGCGCATGTATGAGGGACGACTAAACTGGTGGAACATTGCTAGTTGTTTTGAGCCTGGAGTTGTGCCTTTTTTTTTGTACACTTTCTTTATGCTCCCACATCACTGGCCACCAGGACTCTCTCCAGTGTAGTCTCTCAGCTTGGTCTTTCCCACCCTACCTGAAGTCCCCAGCCCTACCTCCGGTTTGGGCTATCCTAACACCTGCTCCTCCAGATCGCCAACCCCCCAGCTCTGAGCCCCGGGGTGAGACCACTGACTCTTACTGGTGCTCTATCTATAATCTAGTGGAGCGACCAGGGAGCGGAGGAGAGAACCGGACGCAGGCCGGAAGGCCCTGCTATGGGCGTGGGGGCCACCCACTGGACCCACCTACAACTACCATGCAGCCAGGGCTTCTTCCTTTTGTGCCCCCCCCCTTTGGCTCGGACATGCTATGCATTCCAGAGCATGCATGCACATTCCCACAGACATCATGCACATTCCCACAGACGTTCACAGGAATGCTGCTGCAGCCAATCCCCTGCCAGAGATCCCAAAAGGCTGCTGCACCCCCAGTCACCACTGGGAGTCACCAAAGCCTGGGATCTGCAACCCTCCTCCCTCCCAGAAGAGGAGAGCAGTCCTTCGGATGCTCAATCATCTCCTTCCCTGACAACTCAAGTCCGCTTCTGAACCCGGGTCACCGGCATGGTGCAAGGTGTGGCATCCAGTGCCTCAACCCTTAGCGCGACCGGGCCGGCTGGAGTTGTGCTGCAACTGTGACATAACAAAGACATCACTGGGGATATTATTTATGTGAGGCCTTGTACGGCAACACAGGGATTTCGATTAGCGATGTTTTTGTTTGTTATTTTAGTGAGACGTGTGGATGTACTCACATTAGAGACTGAATTGTGCAGAGTATAATTTTATGTCACTAACAGCTACTGGCAGTAAATAGATAAGACCAGTTTGTGATGCAGGCTGCTCTTTCATAAATTGCAGATTTAAGTATAGCAAGTAACATACAGTTTACCATGGTGGGCTGTCTTAACATTAAACCTGCAATTTGGCAGTGCAGCCATAAACAGAGCTGGCAATGTTATATCTTACTTTGAGAGGGCTCTTACAGTGAGTATACATATGGGACTAAGCAGGCATCAGGACCCGTGGAAAACTTCTAGCTAGCAGTCTCTGGCAAGGGACCACCCCACATCAGGTGACAGGTGTCGTACAGCGTCGGTATAAAGGGCAGTCCCCACGCCTGCCTTCCAGTTCTTTCTGCCATCGGCTTGAAAGTTCCTCACGGTAGAACAGCTCATCAGTTCATTCGTCGGTCCTAAAGTTTCAACTTTTTTGACCTTTTTTCCATGATTCCTACAATATCTGCTGTGTATGTCGTCCCTGATGCCCTCTGAATCGCTTAAGAACAAGTGCGACGTGTGGTTCCCAGCTTCCACACAAGGATGGCCCTCCTTGTGCCTCTTCTATCTAGGCCCGACCACCCGTGGAGAAGTGCTAGCACTGCCAGAAGTTCAACTCCAGTTACCATGAGAGAAGGCAGCAATCCCTGGAAGCCCAGCTCCTCAAGAGAAAATGGTCTCCATGGAAAAAGAGTTAAAAAGCTTAGATAGGCGTCCACTTCCCCCGAAGGCCACAAAAAGAAGCGTGACAAGGAGAAGCACCAGGAGTGGGAGTTGGCTTCCACAGCAGCCGTGACTTTGGCTGGAGTCGTGGCCCTAAAAGTAACATCGCTTCCAGGGGATCGCTCCTTGACAGCCATCTTGGTGGCTACCAAGATGGTGTCGCCCCACCCGTTGGGCTTGCGCTCGGGCCCTTCAGGAGCCTCCGAGGCAAAGGAGGCCTCCGCTCCCATCGAGTCCGCTTCTCCTTCCACGGCCTTCCGGTCAGAATAGGACCGGTAAGTTGGACGCCGGTCCTACCGATGCCCGCCCAGACAGGGGCTGCTAAGCCACTCACCTCTTTGGGTGATTGCCCAGCCCAACCCCTTCTGACAAGGCCACCACTCCTTCATGGCCATCCTTGGACAGGGAGTCCAATAAGTCGGACTCCGGCTCCTCAGACGTCTGCCAGACACTGCCGATAAGACGGCTGCCGGATCCTCCGATGACCGCCCGGTCAACCAGCCTGCGTCGGACCCTATCGTTATGTCTGACACCCCAGGCTCTCTACAACGCATAACCCCATTGCCTACTGAGGTCCCAGCATCCCCTCGGTTTACACCCAGGGATTTCAACCCTCCCTCCCCGGTTGAGACCGATGACCTTGGGACGCTGCTGTCAGGGGTTCCTCCACCTACGCCAGACCCTCTGACGCCAGATCCTCAGATGCCGGTCCTGAAGCCGGCCAAACAGATGCTGCCCTCTGGCGTTCCTTTGCCCGATGGAAGACCTGTTCCTCCGTCAGGACCGTCGGACCCTTTCAACGGTATTCCAACGCCGGGCCTGATGCCCGTGGGGCCGATGCTTCCTCCGTCTGGCCCGCCAGCAGGGCTTTTGCCAGGTTCTTCTGCTCCATCAAACCCCTGGCACTAGGGTACCGACACCGCAATACCCAGTGCCGCAGTACCTGGCGCTCAGTATCCGATGCCGCAGTACCCGATGCTGACACCTCAGTACCTGACACCGGGTTTCCCGCCATCGGGCTACGGATATTCCTTTTATGGGTACCCACTATACCCGTATCCCCCACCTCCTCCTCCGCTGCCCACTCTGCAGCCGCCGGCAGATCTGAAGGAGACCTTGTCCTCCTGGTGGGCTGAGGCCAAGGCTCAGCTCACCGAGGAGGTTGAGAGTCGTCTCCCAACATTGGTCCCTACACCGGACCCCCTACGTTGGAGACAGGAGACTACCTCCCCTTTACCCGATGCCAGAGGAGAACCTTCTAGCACCTGAGGTGGGGAGGACATGCGCCCCCAGGAGCTCCCTTGAGGAGTCGTTCCTCCCCCTCCCAGGGAGTCTTCTTCTTATTCCTCAGATACATCTGACTCAGACTCTCAGTCCGACCACTCTGATCATGGAGACGAACCTCATACTCCAGAACACCCAAGCCTGAGGGACCCTCCAGAGAACCCTTCCTTTCTGGAGCTCTTAAGGAAGATGCAGGAGACACGTCAGTGGCAATCAGTGGAGCCAGACCCACAGCGTAAGAAACTTGCTGCTCATTTGGATCTGCCCGAGACCGCTCCCACACTGATTCCATCCTGGATAGAGCCTCACGCCGATCTTGTTTCCACCATTTGGAAACAATCTTCCATGCTAGCCCCCCTTCTGAGGAAGGCAAATAGGCTATACCAGGCTCTGGAGGGTAGACTTCCTCAGTCTTCACTCCAAGGTTGTCATTAGTGCAGCCCACGGCCGCTCCGCCAACCCATAACATCTGATCTCGTCCCCACCTGACAAGGAATCCTGGCTTCTGAATTAGTACGGGAAGAATATTTACTCCTCTTCGACCCTAGGCATCAGTACCCTCAATTACTTAGTCCAAATGGGGGATTTCCAGAAGTCCATCCTTAGCCAGGTGGAATCCAAGCTGGACTCCCTACCTGATTCGCAAACTATGCAGGAACTGGGAGACCTAGTCCGTTCCGCTTGTTCATCCTGCAGACACATGCTTTGTGCCACATATGACGCGGTGGACACAGCTGACAGGAGCTCGGCTTTTGCCGTGGGCCTACGGTGTCATGCCTGGCTCCGTGTGTCAGGATTGGTCCCTGATGTACAGTCCGCTATACTGGATACTCCCTTCAGGGGTTCTGTGTTGTTCGGGGTGATGTCAAGGACATCATAACCGAACTGCAAGAGAAGGGCACTGCACTAAAGTCTGTCCAGACTTTGTACAGACCCCCTCAGGGGCAGCAATGTCCTTTTTGTCGCCAAACTCAACAAAAACAAAAGCCTCAGTGTAAGCACGCCAACAAATATCTGGCCCCTCCAGCAACCAACACCCCCCCAGCAAAATGTCCACAGGAGCCTCGGCTGTTGCACTGCCCCACACCTCCTGACTAACTGCCTCTCCCTCTGCCTCTGCCTCTGGCCATTCCAGAGGAACTAGTAGGGGGGAGATTCTCCTCCCATCTGCCGGGTTGGGAGAGGATAACATCGGATGCTTGGGTGCTCCAGCTAATATTGGCTGGACGCTCAATAGAGTTTCTGCAGAAACCTCCCTGAAAACCATCCCCTTAGTCATCTTACTCCCCGCAACATCTTTCTCTGGTTCTAGAGGAAATCATATCCCTTCTGTCGAAGGCGGCGATAGAGCCAGTCCCCACTCATCTTCGGGGGACAGGTTACTATTCCCATTTCTTTCTAGTTCCAAAGAAGATGGGAGACTTGAGGCCAGTTCTAGACCTCAGCTCTCTGAACGTGTTCATGGAGTACAAATGCTACAGAATGCTCTCCTTGTAGAGCTTTCTACCATTACTCTAGCCGGGACAGTGGCTATGTGCTCTAGACATGCAGGATGCGTACCTGCATATCACCATATACCCTTCCCATCACAAATACCTCTGTTTTTGTTTTCAGGGGGACCACTACCAATTCAAGGCCCTCCTATTTGGTCTCTCCTCGGCTCCCCGAGTGTTTACCAAATGCCTGCCGGTGGTAGCGGCCCACCTGCGTAGCCAGGCGTGCAGGTCTCCCATACCTGGACAATGGCTCCTGGTGGCCCGTCCAGGGACAAAGTCCTGCACTCCCCTTCCCTTACCCTGCTGGTTTTACCAGCCTAGGTATCACCATCAACCAGGCCAAGTCCCACTTGGTCCCTTGCCAACATCTCCAATTTATAGGCGATACTGGACACGACCACAGGCAAAGCCTTCTTGCCTCCAGACAGGGTTGAGACCCTTCAGAATCAGCCTCGTCTTCTGTCCGGTCGCAGATGGGTCGGAGCCAGGTCAGTCCTCTGCCTCCTCGGGCTAATGGCGGCTGCCATTCCGACAGTCTCGTTCGCTTGGCTCCATATGAGGATCTCTCAGTGGATGCTTCGGTCGCAATGAGACCAGACCATGGATGATCTAGACCAAGAGGTGCTTGTATCGGATCCCATGAGCAGGGACTTGCACTGGTGAATGGTTCAGGAGAACCTGTGTCTGGGAGTTCCTTTCTGCATCGCTTCTCCTTCCCAGACATTGTCAACAGATGCATCAGGGAAGGGCTGGGGTGCCACCTAGGGTCTCAAAGGACTCAGGAAACTGGTCCAGGTTCGAGCAGAATCTGTACATAAATGTGCTCAAACTGAGGGCAGTTCTTTATGCCTTCTAGGCTCTTCTTCCCTTCATGCTTCCCAGTCATCTTCTCATCCAATCAGACAACATGTGCATAGTCTGGTATCTCAACAAACAGGGAGGAACATGTTCCTATCCCCTGTGCTGGGAGGTGAGGAGAGTCTGGTATTGGGCAGCCCAGCACCACCTTCACCTGACCGCAGTTCATGTTCCGGGAGTGGAGAACACACTGGCAGATGAACTCAGTCAGTCCTCAGCCAGGACTCACGAATGGGAGTTAGATCAGCAGATCATAAATGACATCTTTCGGTGGTGGGGGATACCCCAGGTAGACCTGTTCGCCTCCTCCAAAATGCAAAACTTCCCGCCTTCTGCTCGCCCGCTCCAGGGCGAGACACTTTCTGGCAGAATGCTCTGTCTCTCTGTTGGAGGGACAGATTCATTTATGCCTTTCCTCCCATTCCTTTGATTCTGAGGGTCCTGAACAAACTCAGATCAGAAGGGGCTCGAATGATTCTCACTGTCCCCTTCTGGCCCAGGCAAGTTTGGTTCTCTCTTCTGCAACAGTTTTCAGAGGAACCGCCTCTTCCTCTGTCGCAGCAATTGGTGACCCAGGATCAGGGGACCCTTGTTCATGCAGGCCTCAAATCCCTTCATCTTCATGCATGGCTCCTGCAGACGTAGCTAAATCCCATTTTGGAGTCTCTCCTTTAGTAGCGGACATTTTGGTGGAGGCGAGAAAGCCTTCCACCAGGTCCACCTACACTATGAAGTGGAAACAATTTTCCATCTGGGCAGACTCTAAGGACTTAGAGCCTTTCTCGTGCCCAGCCATCAAAGTCCTGGACTACATGTGTCACCTCTTCGACCTGGGTCTCAGCCATTCCTCTTTAAAAGTCCACATGGCAGCTATTTCAGCCTACCATATTCCCTTTGGAGACAGGACTTTTACTCAGTTGGAAGTCTCTAAGACTTTTCTTGGAGGGTTCTCCTTGAGACCCCCTATTGCATTCCTGCCCTCCATGGGACTTGAATTTCTTCCTGGAAAGCTCATACTGCCTCCTTTGAGCCAGCAGCGGGAGCAGACTTAAGTTCTTCTCTTAGAAGACACTCTTCCTAGTGGCCATCACTTCTGCTCGGCACATTTCTGAGCTCCAAGCCTTGATGTGTAAATCCGTATTTGATTTTCCACAAAGAATGTGACTCTACGCACCAACCTAAGTTTCTCCCTAAGGTGGTAGCTGAATCTCGCTGAACCAATCTATTGAGCTACGGCTTTCTTTACATAACACTCCAGTCAGAGGTACCTCTTACATACTTTGGATGTTCACAGAATATTCAAATACTACACTCAGGATCTCAGGAAGACTGATCAGCTCTTTGTCTCTTTCGTTCACAAAGAGAAGGCAATGCTGTTTCTAAGCAATGCCTCTCAAAATGTTAGCAAATTGTATCACTTTCTGTTATGACAAGTACAATAAGACCCTTCTGGGTCAAGTCAGAGGTCACTCCACCAGAGGAGTAGCTACCTCTGCTGCTAGTTTCAAGAATGTGTCAGCGGCAGACATCTGTGCAGCTGCAACTTGGACTTCTGTCCATACCTTCACGAAACACTACAGTTTGGACATTGCCTTTTGCTGTAGAGCAGGCTTCGGGTTGGCTGTCCTACAAGGTCTCCTCTCATGAGACCTGTTCAGCCCTGAGGTTTTATGTTGTGGATAACAATCCTCCTCCCGAGTGTTTTTCCTTGTTCCAGACTGCTTGGGACTCAGTTCTGTATGTGAATACCTACTGCAAGATCCTCTCGAAGAAAAGTAGTACAGTTACATAGAACTTACTGTGACAGTAGATCTTCGAGAGAAGCTCTTGCAGTAGAGTATTACCTTCCTGCCCTCCGTCCCCGTAAGTCTCTTTGCTTCATTTCCATGGGGGAAATATCCTCTTCTCTATTGTGTTGCTTCTTTTAGCCTTTGGCGGGAATGAACTGGAAGGCGGGCGTGGGGGACAGCCCCTTTATGCCGACATCGCATGATGCCGGTCACCTGACATGGGGGCGATCCTCCGCCAGAGACTGCTAGCTAGAAGTTTTCCATGGGGTCCTGACGCCTGGCGGCTTAGTCCTATATGTGAATACCTACTGCAAGAGCCTCTCTTGAAGATCTACTGTTACGGTAAGTTCTTACGTAACTGTACTTTCCTTTACAAATGCCACTCATGGAGTATTACGGAAATGGGCAGTGTTGAGCATAATGCAAATTGAAATTGACTAAGCAGTCATTAGTGAAAGTATAGTTTTCTATACCACACTATGGTAACTGGGCAAGGGGTGAGGAAGCGCTTGTCATTCACATTTGCCCGTTCTTGCTCATGAATTCTAAACTAGTCCAGTGAATTGGGAGACTGTGATGAGTTCGTATATTGATGAAGGCTATGACAAGTTCACTGTTTAAATAAATTTGTTTTGAACAGTAGATTCATCATCGCTGCAAAATGAGAATTTATCAAATCCTTTTGAGGCTCACACCTATTGCATACATATATATTAAGTTCATGGATAGCAGTTTCTAATGTTTGGAGCCACGCTGGGAACAGTGTTTGTTATCTTTCCAGCTGTTGGCTGTTTATAATGTTAAACCTTGAGGGCAGTCATTAGGTACAGAAGTCACTCACATGCATCTGATGGTGGATAGAGGTAGGAAGAGAAAGAAAACAGAAGAACAGAGAAGAGCATATAATAATTCTGAAGGAATTCAAAAGAGTCTGTTTAAATACAAAGATTAGAAAGTACAGTATAGCTAACTGCCATGACCTATGCCCACAATTCTGGCTTCCTCTTGTCCAGCAACAGCCAGTCAAGAGGTTGGACATATTTTGAGGGTGAATAGTAGAGAATAGTAGAGTGTGTGTGTGATCAAAATCTAACATAAACCCTTGTCCGGGTTTACTTTTTGTGAGCTAGATCAAATATGCAACAGCTTTATTCCGGGTCAATTTTGGAGAATAAGCTTGAACATAAGAAGCCCTTTCAGGGCTCATTTTTTTGATAGGACCATTTCCAATATGTAATGTCCCTGTATGGCTAATCTGTGGAAGACAGGACTTAATCTACCAGTTAGCTCCCACTCCGTTGCCAGCCACTAATGTGGTGTTCTACCCTGCTGTTTTGAGGCTACTTGTTCTGACAGGTTGCTCATCCGGCATCCTCCCTCACAATCTTAGATGCACCCGCCCTGCTCCAAGAAACATTTTGATTTATTTTTATTTTTCTAATCGAGACAGGTGGGAACAGTGTCAGTGAAAATGAAGTGCTTGATGCAGGCTCTTGCATTAATGCCAGCAGCCCAGACTTCAAGATTTTGCTGCACGACTGAACCGAAGCTCTCGTTACACAGCAGACACCTCCCTACCTGCTCAAAGTGTGATCCTGGCTGATGCATTGCAACCTACAGGCCACCACCTCTCACTGCAAGGAGATAATGGCGGAGGAAGGTCTTCATTATTTTTGTTTATTATTTTTAGCTGTGAAAGACACACTGAGCCCGTGAGGTGAGGTTGTTTCTCAGACAGACAGAGAAGAGATAGTAGCTGTTATCCATATGCAATGTTCTATGTATTGTGTGTATTTGACCACCTGATACAATTGAACTGAGCCTTTATTGTTGCAGTGTGGCAATAGGGAGTTGGCGTTGGGTAGAATAGTAGGAGTATGCCATCACCCATAAAGAGCACCTTTCCTGGTGCTTGGTGCTTTACACAGCCACAAAGGCCTTACCTGGCTCTAGATCCCGTGGTATATATATATATATATATATATATATATATATATATATTTTCCATGTTGCCATTTTCAGGGTAGAAGGGATCATATTTTTTGCTCCGAGGACCCGAGCAGCTGATCCCTTCCACTTACTGGTTTGAAGACTCACATGCGCTGTTCCATATTCTGAGATCACAATGTGCTTGCAGGGGCATACTCCATAGGCATGTTTGGGCGCATCCCCACGCAAGCACATTGTGATGTCGGAATATGGAACAGCATGGGGGCGTGTCGCTAAACCAGGAAGTGAAAGGGATAGGCTGCTTGGGACTTTGGAGCAAAATACGATCCCTTCACTCCCAAAAATGGCAGCATGGAAAATGATTTTCATACCGCTGGACCCGGAGCCAGGTAAGGCTGCTTTGTGGCATTTGAGGGGGTGGTATTCTGTAACAGAGCACTGAAGATGCTCTTTAAAAAGATTGGCATAGTGCTGCAGGTAAATGGGGGCTGGAAGAAAATTTTTTGTGAAAGTGCTCTAAATGCTATAGCCTCCCACCCCCACCACCACCACCAGTTTGAGCTCTGGAATGGAACAAATTCATTCATTCTGATCAATAAACGTGCTTCCTGGTACTACTGTCCTTATTTTGCCTCTTGTAGTGTGGGAGGGATGGCGCGGATGGATGCTGTGCTGTGGAACGGAAGTTATTTATTTATTAAAGTTGATAACCGAGAGAAGCACGCATGAGCCAAAGCTCGATTCCAGATGTGACCTGGGGAAGGGTGAGTGGAGTATAGTACATACATGAGAAGCAGGCAGGTTAACATTGGACATTGCAGGAAGGTTACAAAAGCCTGAGTAGAAGACAGGAACAATGTTACAGCCAAGCATGCAGGTTACAAAGGTGCCTGAGGGGGTATTTAGCCTGAGGATGCAATAAAATACAAGCTTGAAATAAACTGAAAGGTCAACAAAGGTAAACAAAACAAATGAAAATAGCAGTAGATTACTTTATAAAAAACTTAATTTAAAACAGTGTATCATAATTGAAAACTAAACATAATTTAAAACAAAAACAGGAGGAAATACAAGGGGGGTACACATGGTGGATGCAGGACAGAAAAGAGCATAAGGAGAATTTAGAGCAAAAGGCAGACTAGGGGGATTTAGGGATCAAACAGATGAACTAGAGTTAGTCATGGTTAGCCAGCACAAGAGGGTTAATCAGGAGGATGGCAGGAGCAGGGGGGAATGGGAGTGCAGTACAGTGAGCGTTTAATGAGGTTTAGTGAGAGTAGTGAGTGGAGAGAGGAGGGAAGAGAATTCCATAGATGAGGGAAGAAGAAGGAGAAGGCGGACGTACCAGAGTTCGAGTGGGGGCAGGGGATGGTGAAAGAGTGAGGATCACGTGAATGGAGGGAATAGTTGGACTGCATATTTAGCATCAATTTCTGGGAAAAGTTTAGTTTAGCACACAAACTGCACACAAACTTCATTGCTCGTCAGTCGTTACAGGCATTCAAAGTTAGACCGTAGACCCAAACTTCAACATTTTGGTGTGTGTGTTGGGGAGAGGGGATTCCTTTTGACAAATAACTTATTTTGCTTGCTTTTGTTAACACTGGATCCCACAACTTGACATGTGTGCTGCAGGTGTACTATTATGCTGTAATCACCTGTGGACATTGTTGGGATTCGGCTAGGAATACACAACACTCGGATACCCAAGGAAACCTACCAGCTTTGTGTAATTACAAAAACTGATAAAAAACAAAAGATAGTTAACTGCTCCTACTGTATGAGTGGAATGCTGAACCGAAAAGGATGTCTTGCTTTCCTGCTCTTGTAGTGATCAGCTGCAGCAGGTGAGGACAGAGTATGTCTGTGGCAGCCTGGATCCATTGAATATCATGCCTGTATGGTACCAGTAATGCAAACAGGGAAATGTACCCTTAAAGGAGAAGACTCCTGTATATTTATGATTTGGATATGCCTGATGTTTTTATTATACATTACATCAAGTATTGTACATATGTCAATAAGAGATCAGTCATTTCTTCTGTTGCAACACATATGTAGAGTTTGAGGCTCTGACACAAGGTAGTAAAATGTCAAGCAAGCCTCCATTTACATGCAAATAGGTAAGCTTGAATACAGCCCCTCCCATTCCTGATGTCACTGCAGCAACAGTGCAGAACAAAACCTAAGGGTATCGATGCTGTCTAGCCTGATTTTAGTTTAAGTTTGCAATGGCTTAAGGCAGTTCTGTCATGCAACTCACACAGGAGTAGTACTTGTTGCCTTAATACTGTATGTATGAAGCAAATAATACATCTAATAGTATTTCATTCACAGGAAACAAAATATGTTTATCTGTACTGCTCATTTCTCTCTGTGAGACAGTTGTAACATGTTGTAGAGAGCAGTAGACTGAATCAGTCAATCAATCAGTCAATCAATCAATCGAGCAGTCAGTCAGTCACTCTGTATTGAACCAGGTGAACACCCTTGAGAAGATTCATTACAAGGTGTGCCTGGGCAGTTTACCAAAGGATTACAAAAAATTGAATTATACACATCCCCTTTCAGCAGCCTAAAAGTGGAGAGCTAGATCATTTATTTTAGAAAGTGCATTGTTTTACATTTCAAATGCTCCTTAAATCTGAGTTTCTGACTGGGCATACCAAGACACAGAATGCATATGACATGGGAGAGTGAGCTAAGCAAATACAGAGTGGTACAAACACTGAGACTGATTAGTTTCTTTACCTACAATAGCTGAGGTGTAGCATCTGATTCAGTGAGGACATCCTACTTCAAATGCTGGCATTACAAAATGGCGAGGGCTGCCACAGCTTATCCTTAGTACCTTGAAAGTGAAGTGCTGTAGCGCTCACATCACTGCTAATGATTTATAATGGAATTGGGGCACTTTTAAAGTCATGGACCTGAGGAGTCATCACAGTTTCCAAGGAGGTTAGGGGAACTTCTTAAGGGTTAGAGAGTAAGGGACTCTAGTAGGATTTGAACCAGAGTCTCCCAGTGCTTGTGCCTGTGCTTTAACCACTAGATTACCCTTCTTCCATATGCCACAGCTGATGCTTTCCTGGTAACCTATTCCTTGTTATAGCTGAATTCTTTATTGCCTTACAGCAGTCATCCAATCACTGACTGCCTAGTTACAAAGGGAAAGGGGCATATTTGCAAGATTGTTTCTCACTGCTGGTGTCAATCAAAACAGAGAATGCTAACACACACACACAGCATAATACAACAGCTGTATAATACCACTTAAAACCTTGCTTGTACACCCAGAGTCATTTATTGGTAAACTGTTTTGCTAACAGAAACAGTAACACAACACATACAGGCACTTCCTTATATGAATACTGTATATACCTCAAATCTGTGCTGCATCACACTCACATGGTCCTAGTCCCTATTAGACCTGCACTTCAGGATGTGCACAACACTTAAAGGTTTCCTCCATTACTCAAGTGGGAACCAAACATTGTGGGTTTGGTTTACTGGTGGAACTGCATTTAGTGCAGCACCATTATCTGTTCCTCTGATGACATCATCCTCCAGCAACATTGATTGGTAAAATGGAGGACAAACACATTGATAACTTCTGGGGGCTATATATTTTTATTTATAATCTAGATTTGGACAGCAATAGGACTGCTGGCAACTGGAGGAGGCACACAACAGTTACACATAAGGAGCTGGGAAAATATTGGTGTGGAACTATGGTACACTTCCCCTTTAAATAAATAAATCTAGACATACATAATAACTAGGAGAGTGTGTGCAAAACAATTCATTGCCAGATAGTAGAAGCTGAAATGTATGAAATGTGCATTAGAGATACCCTGTGCTGTGGTTTCCAACTACCAACTCCAGAGCCTAGTATGTAAATCAATAACAGTTTTACTTTCCCCCAACACTCAGCCCCCCACGAAGTAGTCCTTGAACCTATTTAATTCTGCTTATGCTGTTAAATGTGTGTGTGTGTGTGTGTGTGTGTGAGATCGGATCATAGCTACTCTATTTAGTCATGCTACATTTTGAGAGAACTGTGATTTTTCCTGTATCACACAGCTCAGGTTTAAAGAAACTCTGAGACAAACATTTTATATTTATAAGACAGCATTACTGTGTTGCATGTCATTGTGATTCAGAAAGTTATTTAAAAACATGTAAACATAGTATATTCTTATGTATGTAAGGAAAACGTTTGGTCAGCATGTGTCACCTGAAGTTGTGCAGGGTCTAACAAGTTGATGTGTGCCCCAAGTTCCATAAAGGCTGGCTTAAAATTATTCAGTTGAGATGACTTCTATGCTGGATTTCCCAGGCAAAATCTGGGAAAACTTTATTCAGTCAGAAGCTGAGACCACCCACTTCAAATTCTTTTTTCCCCCACAGGGTTTTTTTTAATCACAGACAACAGTGGCAGATCAATGTCAATATTTACAACTTTCCAGTATCTCTTGTGTTCTTTGGTCTTTGGTGATGCAGTGTCCTTGAGTTTGACAGAGACAGTGAGTCATCATTCACAAAGAGTTAAAGAGTACCTTTCATGGCACTGGTGCTTACAGACAGAAAGGAAGCTTACCTGCCCCCGAGTTCGCCGCAGTATAAAACACATTTTAATATGGTGCCATTGTCGGGAATGGAGGGATTGTATTTTAGTTTCGAGCGCAGTCGCTGATCCTCCACTTTCCTGGTTTCTTAGATGCACCACACGCTGTACTTATTAGACATCACACTGCAGCATGGGACGCACTATGGCACGCCCGCGCCAGCACAGTGTGATGTCAGAATAGGGTGCAGTGTGGGGCATATCTACAAAATGGAAAGTGGAGGGGATCGGCGCTCGCTCCCAGAGCTAAAATACTATCCTCCATCCTCGACAATGGCACCGCATTAAATGTGTTTTATCCTACTACCTAACTCGAGGCAAGCTTCCTTTCTGTCTGTGAGGGGCATGTTGTAACGAGTATGAAAGGTGCTCTTTAAAGGACAATGTCCATTTACAAGGCTGTGAAGCTGTAACAGAAGGGGGAAAAAACATATTTGTAGATGCTCCCTCCCTCATTTACATCAGAAGTGAAAGTATAAAAAGTGTAATAACACAGTCCAAATCCATAACTGAAATATACACTATCGAGCACAGCAGGTTATCTCTCTCTCTCTCTCTCTCTCTGTCTCCCTCGATTTGAGGCGTTTGACTGTTGGTCTGACTGGTTTGCCAAATCCATCTGCCTTGCCCTTCCTCCTGCACTGCAGTGTGAATTACAGCACACTGCCCCCCAGGCTGATGCTGTTTTGGGGAGTTAATTGTTATTTGATTTTACTTTTAGTAATGTGATAGACTGAAACTGTGATATGACTGGGAAACAAAAAAATGCATAACTTCTCTTTTCAAGAAAACTATTCATGAGGAAAGTGTACATGGAAATAATTCATCTAATGACAGTCTGCCACCGTCAGTGGAAAACAGTGCTTCATCCTCATCACATGATTTGTCTGAACATCATGAAGATTAAACAAACGGGGAATACCCGTGGCCTTCAATTTGGACTACGGAAATGTGGCGGGAGCAACAGAAAACTTATCCTTGGATTGGCTGCAGTAATGGTAGGGTTGGCTGCAATATCTGCTCAAGTGTTGGGGTTCTCAGCACCTTTAAGAATATGCAAGGAGGCCGGCCCAGTGACATGGAGGGCTGAGGCGCTGGGCGCCTTACCTCCTGCCATGCTGATGATCTGTGTTTGGTGACGAGCACGGATTGCCGGGGTTCAGTTGGGGGGCTGGGAGTGGATTGAGCGGCTGTCTGGCAGCTCTCCTCTCCCAGATGAGGGAGGTAGGCCTTCCCGGCTCTTGGCTGTCTCTGTGTGGAGGCTGGGTAGTGCCGAGTAATAGGGGGCCTGGCACTAGGCCAGGGGTGGGTGGATCGAGGTCAGTGCCAGTTCCACTGCGCATGCACACCTCCATGCACATGTGTGACCATGTCACTGGATCCTTGGGGCCATAAAGGGAGAACATGAAGGAAAAACACCCTCTGGAGACTTAATGGACTGACCCCCCCCAGGTGCCACACTGGTGGCTGGGTACATGCCATAGTCCCCCCTGGGGGGGCATCGGCATAAGGTAAGTCCCTGGGAAGATGGGTGATGGGACTGGGGGGGTCATCGGATGGGACTGGGGGGTTGTCGGATGGGGTCTCTGGGGGGCAAACGAGGAGCAGAAATAGAATATATATAAAAAAAAAAGGAATATGCAAGGAGTCAGTATATCTGGTGAATAGTGCTTGTTCAAAGTTTCATTCAGTAGATTAGACTAAGCAACCAAATTAAAATCCTTGCGGAAAAAAATTTGCAGCACCAACAGTCAAAAGCACATGCTGCTGCAAATAGATTACGTGACAAGTCATAGAACAAACTGTTGAGAAAATGTGCAATAATTTGAATGCATCAAGGTTTGAAACCACTTGTGCTACTTTCAATCTGCATATTACTTCACCAAAAATGATAGGCTGCTCTCTAATCTCTTCAGCTTGTTAGAGCTTCAGAAGATAAATGGCACTGATATTGAAGTGGGTTGCATTCTAGATACAGTGCTACAAAAATAATTGACCATGTTGCATCTGAAATGTGAAAGAAAAATGTCAGCACCTTGTAAGTAACTACTACAAAATTTATATATTCATTGATGAATCAACGAGCCTGAATAGCAAGTCGGCACTTATTATGCATCTGAAGTGTTAAAGTGACAAAAACAAGGAGCCACATTTCGTGTTCATCGATCTGATTGAATTGTCAGATCAAACAGTTGACACTATACTTGAGCAGTTATTGAATGTGTTTAGACAAATACGGATTCCGTGATCATTACTTGAAACAACACCTGGTAGCATTTACAAGTGACGGGGCAAGTGTCATGCTTGGCAGAAGATCCAAAGTAGCTCAAAGAATCCTTGCAAAATACACTGATGTTATTGTCTGGCACTGCTTGAATCACAGGCTGGAGTTAGCAGTAGGTGATGCAGCCTCAGAAACAAGTGGCATAAATCATTTCCAGTCATTTATGGACAAATTACATTCAGGGCAGAATATTCAGACTGCGTCAGGCTGTGGCGCAAGCCTGGGCGCTGCGCAGGGGCATTGACAGGGTGATATTCAACGGGCTGCGCCATGGCACAGCATCATTGAATATCGCCCATGGCCACCCGCAGTGCACATGGCGAGTGGCACTGCGCAAGTGGCCAGAGGGAGCAGGGGATGCGCAAGTGTGTTGCGATAGGTGCAACCACCATGATATTCAAAATTGCACATGCAAATGGGTCCATAATGTATGCAAGGCACAAATGTGGCCATTTGCATGTCATTATGGCCCCATTTGCATGCAGGTGCGCCGATCCCCGGCGACTTGCGCCTGGCGCCCTGCCAAGCTGTAGCCGTCGGGGACCAATGCCCCCTGTACATCGTGGAAAAGTGCCCCAATGCCCGATCGTGGGCATGTGTATATGTAAGAACACGTCCAATATCCCTGGTGGTCCAGTGGACGGCTTGTAGCCTGATGGCGGGCATTATATATTTAAAACAGTTAACTCTCTTCCTGGTGGTCCAGTGGACCAATTGCAGCCCGATCGCGGGTGTCAGTAATATTCCATGACGATCCAATCCAACCCTGGTGGTCCAGTGGTACCCCTCCCCACCTGCCCACTGAGTCCCAGCACCCCACCCCTCCAGTCAGCGGCAGGCGGCAGCTCCCCACCAACGCCACCCGCTGCCCGCCGACTGACTCCGTCTGGTGGGCTACGCATACTGTCCACAAAGCGTGAGTCCAATGGGCGTGCAGCCTGCATCGCATTACACAACCAGATACTGTATGTGAATGGATCCATTCAGGGCAGGAAGCAACTAAAAGACACCTTTTCTTTGGTAGCATATCAGAACAGTCTCTCACAAGTTCTTTTCCAAAAGCAGCTGAAACACACAAAGAACCTCCTTGGACCCACTGAGAAAAGCAGTCCCTTCCACTTCACTGGGAGTAGAAATCAGGAAATTCTGCTGTAGAAAGGTCTCCACCACTTCACTGGAAGCTGGAAATTGTACTCCACACTAGGGTGAGACGTTCTGGGCCCTCAACTCAGAGCCCACTGGCAAACCTCCTGCCACTCTAACTCCACACTGAGACTCCACTTCAACTAACTGAACATTCTAAGGCTCCCCAGAGCAGCTGTACACAAAGGTTATGCTGCTGCGAGGTTCTAAATGACATAATCACTCTTCTCTCAGGCAAGCTGAGTAAACAATGATGTCATTGTGTAAGGAGCCCCTAATGAGTTCCCTACCAGCTGCTTGCTACCTGCTTAACACTAGTTCCGATAGGATTCTAGTAACCCCAGGGGACTGAGTGGTTACACTCACCGCAACCAGACCATTGGCTATCCACAGCCAGTACACAGTCAAGTACCAGGCCATCCTACCTCCATGCTCCCTACGGGGAGGTTGTGCAAGTCCTCCCCTACCTTGTGCTATCTATTTATTTCAGTGGCTCCAAGAAGCTACCTGAAGCATGTCCTACCAGACAACATTGGTGACCACTATATCCAGAGTCAGGACTGCCAACTTGCCTTCCCCCCAGCCCTCTAGGGGAAAAATCTATCTCATCTATGCTGCAGTACCTACCAGGTGCCCCAACCCAAAAACATTTGCACCAACACACCTGTAAATGAAAAAGGCTAGACATTGTTTTATACAGTTACACGAGCCTAACAATTCTACACAAAGAGGACTCCAGTGAGTCCCAAAAATCCTCTTCAGGTCTTCTTGTCTTCTTCAGGAACACCTGCAAAGAAAACACTGCAAAAATGCATTTCTGCACACAACTACAACCTGTAAAGCCAAAACAGTGACCAAAACCCTCCCACTGACCCCTAACGTGGATAGGGCTCTGAAGATAAGCCTGAGAGCCAGCAGTGATGAGACTTGGTCTCTGCCTGGGCCGCTCCTCATACCCCATTTCTGTTGTCCTATATCCCGGCCTTTATAAGAGATAAGAATATTGGAATTTATCCTTTGTGGTTAACCCCCCCTCCTTCCAACAAATTAATTTGATAAATTTTATAGAACAAACACAGCAGTCAGGAATCTGTTTCTTCTGTTCTTGGTTGTTAAAGTTTTTATTAACTATTTTGGTTAATCATTATGTATAAATATGATAAATTGTATATGGAAGTTATGGGATCATATAGTTTGAGCGATATGGTATGTGGCATTTGGATGAATGGGTTTACTCCCACAAGGTATATTATAGATTGAGGACTTCGTTGAAATGTACCTGAAGATAAAAAAGAAAAAAGTGAGAGTACATTCTTAAGTAGAATTGATTATCATAATATAACATGTACCATTTATATAAATGAGATCTTAACTATTCTGTATGCAATGTATATCTAGTAATAATATTCAATAAACTATGCAGTTTAAAAAAAAAACCTCCACTGGATACTGCACAAGCCCAAAATGCATTTTCAAATAGATTTTCTATACGAGTACAAAAATAGAAAACATAATAATGTTTACAGAAACATTGGGGGGGGGGCTGCAAAGCTGAAATCTAGGGAGGAGTCCAGAGTGCCAAGGCACTACAAATAGAGTCTCTCCTAGGCCGGAGCCTGCTGAAGCACAGTTCTGGGATAGGAACAAGGCCTACTAGCACTGCAGTCCAGATCAAGAAAGTCAGTTGATGAATAAAGTTCCAAGGACATCCTCAATTGAAGGAAAACAGTCAAATAAAAATGAAAAAGAGTACCTTACCAGTTTCTAGGCGACAAAAGGATGCCAACATCACCTCTCTGGCCTGCAGCCTGATGATCTTCGGCTGCTAGGTAGACGAAATCTTCAGATCAGATGCTTCCACAACTTCTACTGGACCCAGACTGGAAATCTTCTCCGACTGCATGGTTGACAAACCTGGATGTTGTTGCAGATGAACCTGGATGCTGCAGGAGCCTAACCTGGATCACCAGAAGAAAGGCACCTCCATCCTGGGTTGCTGCCTCTTTGGTGGCAGATTGCTGGGCTGGCATGGTTGCATTCACTTTTGGCAAGCGGGCACAATTTCAGATGAATTGCTCCAATTCAAAGGTAGTACCACTCAGGATGTGGAGCATAAACTGTTACCACATCTGGACACACCATAGGAACATTGTAGAATGTCTCTTGGCCAGCTTTGTCCACTACTGTCACAGAGCCAATTAAAAAGGTCCTGCCATGCTTCCAGAATTGCAGTCTCTCATTACACTCCTTAATTCGGACCCACTTGTTTACTCTAAGGTGCAGGTTGGCACAAGCTTCCTCCCACAACCAGGCATGCCTGTTTTTCTCAATTTCTTCCCAGATTTGGCGAGAGAAGAAAGGGTATGAAGGTCCAAACCCAGCCACAGCTCATCTATGAACAGTTCTCTTTTCTTTGATACTTTTAACCAACTCCAAACCAGAAGCATGGCTTGAGGGTGGCCAGTCCTGGCTGAGCCAGTTTTAGCACACAGTGCAGAGTAAAACCAGTCTACCTCTGCACTTGGGCACATCTCTAGAGCCTTCCTCCATATAGACATCAGGAGGTTCCACAGATGCCAATGCCAGTGGTGACTCACTGGGTCCCACTGCAGCCATTGAAGGCATCTTCTTCCACACACATTCTGCCCAGGAGCTGGTGATTGCACCAGCCCCTGAAACTGTCCACCCTTCACTGTCCTCAGAGGCACTGACCTCCCAACAACACGTTTCCTCCACCTCAAATTCTCCCACGAGGCTTGGACTTGGGCCTTCCACCCAAGGATCTGCTGAACCTGCAGCTGCAGCGTCCAACTCCACACTCTGTGTCATGGAACATTCAACTTCTTCTGGGCCTTACAAAGCATTGACACAGACGGTGTCCAAGAACTCCCTGACAAACTGTATGGGGTCTCTCTGACTGCACCCAGCCTGCTGCTGCTGCCCTGATCGACAGAGTCTCCTGCCAATGTCCAAATTGGAGCTAAACAGATGTGTTTTGTTTTAGCTACCATTGTACCACCTGACTTGCTCATCCCAAATTGCTTCGGCAATCTCTGCAATGTGAATGTGGCAATCTCTCCCTGGCTTCAGGCATACAACACACATATTAACTGGAAAGTTCGGCAAAGCTACATCGGCTAGTGCTTGAAAATGCTCAAAATTAGCTAGCTCTTGTTCTTGCTTGGCTACCCACACCCTGGCATGGAGCAAGTAGTGAGGGGTTACTAGCCATGTTCTGCAAATTAACATACAATTCCCAAATTACTGCTTTTGCAATCACTGAGATTTGGCTCTAACACACTGGTACAGTTCACTAACAGGCTGCCTGGCTGCTGCATTTGTATTCCAAGACACTTAGCAAAACCACTTGAAACTTTGTTTAGATTTGAAAACACTGGTCTAAAATGGTGCTGCGTTATTTACACTGCTGACTACACCCCAACACGGAAACTGCAACTTTTCATCACACTCAGTTTAAAATTGCTAGGATTCTGGCAGGATCTTTTGCGTTTCAACTGATTTTCTCACAGCACAAATTCACTTTACTTTTTCTCAATCCATTACATTTACTAGCACTTGGACCAGAGGGATTGTTTGCCTTAAAGTTCACTCTCTTTGAAAACAGCACATTCACACACACCGTCCAAGATTTTCATGTTCACAAAACTCTGTCTTTCAGTACTTTCGCTGTATTTGCTCTTACAGTTCTTACACAGTTTTCCGACCTTTAGCACCACAGTCATTTGCTTTTGCACAGGGTACTTACAGGCAGCAGCTGGTTTCCACCATCAATGTTATACGGCCTGCTGCCGACTCAAGGAAAGCCTCTGGGGTGAAATAGGCTGGCGATCCCACCGATCGTAGCTACGATCACCTCGATCACTCTCCAGTTGGTCGAAATACAGGCTGAGCCTGGATTTTCCGCTAAAAGTTTGAAAAAACTGCTGGTTCAGTGGTGCTTCTGCTGTAAGCGATTCCTACTGCTGCTACATGAACTACATGCTGCTCACACACTGCAGGCTGCTCCTGTTCGAAGGTTCCACAACTCTGAGACTCAGGCAAGGGCGGGGCTTAGGTACACTGGGACCAATCACACAATGTCATGCAAATGAGCTATCTCTCTCACTCGCTCTCTCTGCCACACTCCTGCATAGTGATCGTCGAATAGGCAAAATTTAAACGGCAAACTGTCACTTTTTTGGGGGGCTGGCAGTTTCAGTGGGGTAAGCATTTCAAGGCATTTTCACTCAGTACTTCGTGCATTTTCTTTAGCGACTCCCCCTATTTTGACTGTACACATTTGAAACTTCTGAGCACTTAGAAAACACTGACCTTTAAGTTCACAAATACTTTTCTCTGGAAATTTGTAACTTTTAAAGAGTTTTTTAAGCACTTTAACCATAAGGCAAGGGCGATCATTGCTCAGTTTCAACAGTTCACATCTTCAAGCTAAACACACAAGCAGCATATTTTCACTTTCCTTTTCAAAGAAACTCAGGCAGCAAAAGATTTTCAGGTGGCATGTTTCTTGTGCAACATTGCTTTCTGGTAACCGATCTTCTGTTTGGTGTACTATCACCAGACAGGAAGATCCTAGACATACCCTCAGCATTACTTCTAACCCCAAAACATATTTCTTTGGACGAACCTTCATTTTTTGTAACTGTTGCCCAGATTAAATATCACCAGATGAACTCCCATTTTTTAATAACCCCTGTGCCACTTATAACAAATAGGACACCCCCCATAAAACCTGGCACTGGTACCCACATATGGCATATCATTTACTTTTAACATAAACTTTAAAAGTTGGTACCACCCTTGGCGTTAGGATGTATACCAGGTTCATTTCTAGAGGAAGAGGGCTGGGGGTACAAGAACAAAACACAATGAACCTTTTGTAAAATTAGAACCCAGGTCCAGGGTGGAGGTTGCTAGGCATATGCTAGATCTAAACTGCTGAGGGGGCCCCAGTAAATCCAACACTAGAAGCAAGAATCAGAACGTCCAGAACAGGAAGTGGGATTCTGCAATGTGGCTTTATTTTAACAGATGGTAAAACTAAAGCAGGTAGTGGACCCCCATGGGTCGGTCAAGGCAGGACAGGTACATTTCACAAACTCTCCTTGCATGCAGTACAGTTCGAGAACACAAGATACATCTTCCCATTTCCAGATGGTACACATAGTGGATACCTGGCCTCGCACCCGAACATTTTTCTCCCATGAGTGTACACATGTGAAACTAAACCACACACTCTGAGCTCTTCTTCAAAAATAGGTGCAATTTAGTGAAACTCAGCCATGCACCTAAACCTGCAGCACTGGCCTTTGCTCAGGTAAAAACTGTCGCCCTTGTGGCCCTTTATAAACCAGTTAGCCCTGCCTTGTAAGCATCCAGATGGCATTCCTCCCACCTTTTGCTCCAGCTGACAGTCTCTGCCATTCCTTTATGGTTACACTATTGAAACCCCATTCCCCACTGAAATGCTAGAGGTCCCACATTTTCCATTTTTTGTCACTCACTGGGGTGACCACAGTACAAATTCACTCTCCTGGGTGAACATGTTGCAGAACTTCACTCTCCTGGGTGAACTAGGGGCACAGACAGGTGCAATCTAGCCTTATCTATGAGCACACACCCCCCAGAAACAGTTCCCCTAAATGTGTGGAGAACTTACTAACATACTAACATACTATTTGCGAGCAGATTAGGCCTTACAGTCTATCGAGTCTGCTCAAACCTCAGATCCCTAGTTGGGTGCCGAGGCCCTCCCCTCCCTTGTGTTCCAGAAACCCCTATCATCCATCCCCACCCCCCTGGGACAGGCCATCATCTGATACATCCACTTTCTGTGTCTGTCCCACCCTCTCTTGAAGCCCTCCACTGTGGATCTCTGAACCAGCTCCCCAGGCAGTGCATTCCAAGGGTCCACCACCCTCTCAGTGAAAAACCTCCTCCTCTTTCCCCTCACCCTTCCACCTTCCAACTTCAAACCATGCCCTCTGGTGATACCTCCCTGCTTTAGTCTAAAGATCCCCTCCATGTTTACCCTATTTATTCCCTTGAGGTACCTGAAGACCTCAGTCATGTCCCCCGTCTGTCCTCTCCTCCAATGAAAACAGGCAGAGCTCCTCATATGTCAAATCCCCTAGCCCTCGTATCATCTTAGTTGCCCTCCTCTGTACCCTCTCCAGGAGCTGTATGTCCCTCTTCAAGTGTGGTCTCCAGTACTGTACACAGTACTCAAGGTGTGGTCTAACCAGTCCATTGTACAGTGGCAGAATCACTTCCTTGCTCCTAGAAGTGATCCCCCTTACGATGCATCCCAACATCCTGTTTGCCTTGCTAGCCGCTCTCCTGCACTGCTCAGAGTTATTCTTACATGCATCCACCATGACCCCTAGGTCTTTTTCCCCTATTGAGGCCTCCAGCGCCTCCCCTCCCAGGGTGTACCTGTGTTTAGGGTTTCCCTGCCCAAGATGCAGCACCTCACACTTGATGATATTGAAATTTAATTTCCATGTGTGAGCCCAGCTTTCCAGGGTGTCCAGGTCCCCTTGCAGGGTCAACCTCCCCTCTTTTCCCTCAACTACTGCTCTCATCTTGGAGTCATCAGCGAAGAGACTCATTTCGCACCCTATACCCTCCCTGATGTCCGATATGTATGCATTAAACAGGATCGGACCCAGGACCGAGCCCTGCGGTACCCCACTACCAACCTCTCTAGGGTTCGAGAGCTCCCCACAGACCACTACTCTCTGGGTACGTCCAGCTAGCCAGTTTTCAATCCATCTGACCATCAAAGGGCCTACTCCTAACCCCATCAATTTCTCCACCAGACCATTGTGGGGGACAGAGTCAAATGCCTTGCTGAAGTCCAAGAATAATACATTCACATGCTTTCCCCTCTCCAGTTCTGATGTTGCCCATTCGTAGAGACTCCACAAGATTGGTTTGACATGATCTACCTGGCACAGACCCATGTTTCCGACTATCCAGACCTCCCACCTCCTCCAAGTACACCCCAATCGTTCCTTTAGTATCATCTCCAATAACTTCCCCACCGGGGTCAAACTGATGGGTCTATAGTTACCTGGTGCTTCCCTCGACCCCCTTTATGGATTGGCACCACATGTGCCTCTCGCCAATCCCTAGGTACCCTCCCTGTGTCAAGTGACCTGTTGAAGAGCTCCGTCCAGGTACAGCCAGTATGTCCACCAATTCCATAGTACTCTCAGATGAATGCCATCCATCGGGATATTTTGTCTTTCTTTTGAGGGCCTTGAGGGCTAACCACACCCTTTTGGCGGAGATAGCATCTTCCATCTCCTCCACCTTACTGGCCTTTTATCCTTATCCAGATGTGACACCCTGGGTACCTCTCCTCCCTCCCTCTTGCTCCATTTCTGTTGTTCTCTGATCCCCTCACTGCCGCTTCTATACCCATAATGCCTTGCTTTGTAGATATCCCTTCCCCCTCCCTAGTAAACACAGAGGCAAAGTACTCGTTAAATACCTCTGCCTGGTCCCTCACCTCTTCCACCCACCCTCCTTCTGATCTCAATCTGCTGAGATGGCCCTTAGTTTTTCTCCGCTCCCCAACGTACCAGAAGAACCCCTTTTCCCCTCCATGTATCCCCTGTGCCAGCCGCTGCTCTTTACTGGGCTTTGCTCCCCTCACCATCTGGGTGACTTTTCTAGATGCAAGATGGTACATTTCCTTATCCCTATCCCCTCTTGTTGTTTTCTATTTTTTATAGGCCGCCTTCTTTTTTCTGACTGCTACCTGTACCTCACTGGACCACCAGCATGGTTTATGTGACCTTGCTCCCTTACGTTTCAACTTAGTGCAGATCCTGACTGCCTCATGAAGTCCCCGTTTTATGACCTCCCATCTCCTTACCACACTTGTCATTGATGCAATCCCCTTCAAGTGATCCTTGAGAATATTTCCCATGCCCACAAAGTCTGCCCCCTGAAGTCCACTGCCAGTGTCCTAGATCTCCCCCCCCATGCTTATTTGAAACCAGACAGTATTGTGGTCGCTCCCAGTCAGAGGGTCCTCTACAACCAGGTCCCTTACCAGATCCCCATCTGCCAGAACCACGTCCAGGACATGCCCCTCCCTTGTGGGCTCCATCACATGCTGTGTTAAGAACACATCCTGGAAGCCATCCAGCAGCCTCTGCTCCTTGGCCACCTTAGAGGACATGGTTCCCCAGTTTGTACCTGGCATATTAAGGTCCCCATCAACACCCTCCTTCCCCTTTTGGTCCACTGGGCAATGATGTTGTCCAGCAAACCATTCTCTAGAACATCACTTGTCCCAGGGGCCTATATACTACACCCAGCTTGACCTTATCTCCTGCTGAGAGTTGTAAGTGACCCATAAGACCTCCACGTTTCCCTCTGCCTCTTCTACCCTAGCAATTTCTATGTCATCTCTAATGAACTAGCCACTCCACCCCTCTACCCTCCTTTCTATCCTTCCTAAGCATAGTGTACCCCATGCGTTTAGGTCCCAGTCATGGTTTTTGTTGGCCCACGTCTCCGTGACCACTGCCACATCCACCCCAACTTCGAACAGCATGGCCTGGAACTCTGGCAACTTGTTTCCCAAGCTCCTGGCATTTACTAACACCAACACCAACCCCAACCCCTTATCCCTGATCCCCTTTGTTGAACCCCACCCAGGTTCCTTATACTTCCATCCTCCCTCTGCTCCTCCTGAAACCTCCACCCCCAGTCTGTTTCCCCCCTCCCCCCTTGGGTTTGAAGGCTACTCCCCTCATCTGGAGGAGAGGGCTTCTGGTCAGCCCCTCCCTTATCCCTTCTCCCCTCACAAGTTTAAACTCCACCTTTCTTGAATGTAGTCAGCCATTCCCACTGACCAGTTACTCCTTTCACTGGGCACAGAGCAACTAAAAGACACCTTTTCTTTGGTACCATATCAGAACAGTCTCTCACAAGTTATTTTCCAAAAGCAGCTGAAACACACAAAAGATTTTCAGGGGATTGCCCCTTGGACCCACTGAGAAAAGCAGTTCCTTCCACTTCACTGGGAGTAGAAATCAGGAAATCCTGCTGTAGGACGGTCTCCACCACTTCACTAGAAGCTGGGAATTGTACTCCACACTAGGGTGACAGGTTCTGGGCCTTCAACTCAGAGCCCACTGGCAGACCTCCTGCCATTCTAATGCCACACTGAGCAGTGTTCCCGTTAAGGCTGCATATCTGGGGTGCGCTGTACTCTCTCCAAAAATTGTCAGAGGTACAAATTAAATTACAAGGGTTCACTGTACCATTTGTACAACATTTTTGTGGGGTACATACACTGCAAACAGAATTATGGGGGTACAGTGTACCCCCTTCACACAAAGTGTACTTGAATTTCATAATTTTTACGTGAATCATGTACAGTTAGGGGTAAATGGAAACACTGACACTGAGACTCTACTGACAACTAACTGAACATTCTAAAGCTCCTCAGAGCAGCTGTACACACAAAAGGATTATGCTGCTGCGAGAGTTCTAAATGACAGAATCACTCTTCTCTCAGACTAGCTGAGTAAACAGTGCTGCCATTTTTTTACTATGTGTAAAACACATTTGACACTTCCTTTCCAGCCAATCAGAATGTTTAATTTTCCTTACCCATTTTATAAGAAGCCCTGATGAGCTCCCTACCAGCTACCTGCTTAACACTAATTCTAATAGGATTCTAGTAACCCCGGGACTGGGTGGTTACACTGATATGGTTGTGAGTGTTTGAAATTGGCTAGGCTGTACCTTCAGTTTAGGTATCACATTTCAGCAGGGGATTAGGGAGGTTTAAACTTCAAGTGTGTTCCTAACTGACATTCAGTGGGATTCCCCATTTTGAATGAGCAGAACTAGGAGAATCTGTTTGCTGGTAAGATTGTGAGTGTTTGAAACTGGCTAGGGATGTGCCTTCAGTTCAGGAATCACATTTCAGCAGGGGATTAGGGATGTTTATAATTCATTGTGTTCCTAGCTGACATTCACTGGGATTCCCCATTTTGTATCCACAGGACTAGGAGAATCAGTTTGCTGGTAAGACTGTGAGTGTTTGAAATTGGGTAGGGCTGTACCTGCAGTTCAGGTATCACATTTCAGCAGGGGATTAAGAAGGATTAAAATTCAAGTTTGTTCCTAACTGACATTCAGTGGGATTTCCCATTTTGCATGAGCAGGACTAGGAGAATCTGTTTGCTGTTAAGTTAAACTAAAGCTGCGTTTTTGCCCTGTAGTTTGCAGAATAAAGTCTTTTTTTTTATCTGATTGTTTTTATAGACACAGAGTACCTAAGGAACTACCCCAACCCCCGTTCCCCAACTGCTCCACCTTTACAGTGGAATGCCAGGTCACACCTACTTAGAGATGCAGGAACAGTTAGGCAGCACAGCACAAGCAATAGACTAGCTGATATATAAGCAGAATTACAAAGGGTGTAGCTAGCAACTAGGTCCACAAGGGCACATACCTGTACAAGATGAGGAGAGAGAGAAGCTGTAAGTCCCTACAGCAGGGGGGAGAGAGGGAGAGAAGGAGAAGAAAAAAAGGGTAGGAGGAGAGGCATATTAGCAAGCACAGGATGATGCAAGGAGTGGTACAGTGCTCTGGCTGAGGTGCAGCACTCTTCAGAAAAATATTCTGGGTACTGTAGTGCTGCCCCATTTTCAGGCACCCCTCTGGGCTGAGGGAGGAGATCACCAGTCTCTGGGTCGATCTGGCAGAAATACTGGGGACCTTCGCCCCCACCCAGAGGCCACCAGGTCCCCAGCCAGTACCATAACAGCCACCCAGGCAGATGGCAGGATGGACTACAGTGGACTCAGGAAGGTTCAGGGAAGGGGGCAGAGACACATCCTCGATTCAATCCAGCTCATGAACCCCTACACAGTGTTGGAGGAATAGGACAGCTCTGTAAGGGAACCCAAAGCTGAGCCCAGGTAGGAGGTGAGGGTCCTCCAGCAGGGAGACCCAGTGGCGGGTGGAAGAGAACCCCAGTTGAAGAAGTTACCCTGTTAGAGGAATCAGTTTTCTGGTGAATGGATCTGGGCACAGATAGTAAAGAGGAAAAGGAGATAAAGTGCCTTCCGGGAGGAACTCGGAGGAGGTGGCGTTATCCAGGGGACCGGCTGAAGCTGTAGCAAAGAAGGAGGAGGCTGGAGGTCATTATCCACCTGGGGACAAATGACCTATCCAAGGATCAGGCAAGCTTGAAGCAGGCCTGAAGGAAGACTTTACAGTGCTAGGAGGGTACCTGGGGAAGGTAGCACTCTGTGACATTTTGAGGTGCTGCCAGTCCACCGCCTGAGGGGTGAGAGAAATCTCCATATTAGAAACTTCAACACATGATTGAAAGGCTGGTGCAACAAGAAGGGTGTGGCTTCATTGGGGACTGGGGACCCAACTGGAGTGATGCAGCCATGTACAGTGGGGCCGGACTGCATTTGTCCAGCAAGGTGAAGGCAGCCCTCAATTGATGGTTTCAATGCTTTGCTGAGGAACGTTTAAACTAGCCAGGGGGGAGGGCAACAGGAGCAGGGATACTCAGGCAGCTCACCCCCACATGGTAGAGAAAGCAGAACAATGGAGCAGGAAGAGGAGTTAATATCAAGGTCATCGGGGTCAGGTAGAAAGGGAGTAGGAAAGGAATCGGGAACACAAGAGAAAAATATCAGGAAACAAGAGAAGATGCAGGGGACCAAAAACAGGAAGAGAGAGAGGTCAGGCAGTAAAACTTGGAAGGTCATGGTGACAAATGCACGCAGCCTGGGAAATAAAGTCTCAGTCATGGAGGCCTTAATAACTGAAGCAGACCTGGACATAGTAGCAATAACTGAAACCTGGTACACAGCTAATCATCTCATCAGTGGGAAACAAATGCATGAGGATATGTTCTATTCAGGAGGGATCAGGGCAAAAGGGAGGAGGTAGCCCTGTATGTCAGAGGTGTATAGTGCAACATAAGGTACAGGGTAGGCAGGGAGGCCGAGACACTGTGGGTCACCCTTCAACCTGGAAATGGCACAGCAGTATGCACAGGGGTGATATACAGGCCTCCAGGACAGGGAGAGGAACTGGACAAGGAGCTAGTGGAGGAAATACATGAGATGAAAATAAAAGGTGAAATCCTACTGATAGGGGATTTTAATATGCCAGACATGGATTGGAACACCAGGGTAGCTACTTCAGCCAGAAGCAGAAGCATCCTTGACTCACTCAAGGAGGCTGGACTCAGGCAGCTTGTGCTTGATCCCACCAGAGACAGGGCAATTCTGGATCTAGTAATGACCAACGGGGATCGAATTGCAGATGTCCAGGTAGAAGGGCAACTAGGATCCAGCAATCACAACATTGGGTGGTTCAGCATAGGGACAGAGACTCACTCAAGTCATACTAGGACAAAGGTTTTGGATTTCAAAAATGCTGACTTCGCTGAAATGGGGAGGAGTATTAAAAGAGCTCTGGAGAGAATGGGGCAAGAGGGGGAGTTCAAGAACAGTGGGAGTGCCTAAAGGAAGCCATACTGGAAGTAACAAACCAATGCATCAGATTGGTATCCAAAGGCAAGAGAAGGAGAAAGCCACTGTGGTTCTCGAGAGGTGGCAGAAAAAGTCAGGGCAAAAGGAAAGGGTTCAGAAATATAAGGTGACTCAAAGCGAGGAGGACAGGAGGAGTACCTAGGTGTCTAGAGAAGCGGGAAAGGCAGTAAGGAGCAAAGGCATGGACTGAGAAAGGTTTAGCACAGTCAAGTTAAGAAGGGGACAAGACATTCTTCAGGTACATCAGCAAAGAAGGAAAACAAGGTGGGGTTGCTAGGCTCAAGGAAGAGGGAGGAAATGCAAGGAGGGTGACGTAGGTGTGAAGGCAGAACTACTAAATAAATATTTCTGTTCAGTATTCACAGAAGAGGGACAGGGGCCACAGCATGAACTGTGATTGCCAAGGGGTGAAGAGGTGGACAGTAGTCCATCCACATTGGAAAGAGTCGCGCAGGAGCTCACTAAATTGAAGATGGACAAAGTAATGGGACCAGATGGCATACACCCAAGGATATTAAGAGAACTGCAAAGGGAGATAGCAGAACCTTTGGCAGCCATGTTCACCAAGTCATTCAATAAAGGGGTGGTACCAGAGGATTGGAGGAGGGCACATGTAGTACCTCTACACAAATCCGGCAGCAGGGAGGAGGTGGGGAACCATAGGCTGGTCAGCCTCACCTCAGTAGTGGGGAAGAACATGGAGAAATTGCTTAAAGAAAGGATAGTGAGGCATCTGGAAGCCATCAGAGCCCAGGATCATAGGCAACATGGATTCATAATGGGAAGGTCATGTCACACAAATCTGGTTGATTTCTTCGACTGGGTGACAAAGGAAGTAAATCAGGGAGGGGCAGTAGACGTCTCCTACTTTAATTTCAGCAAAGCCTTTGACACTGTCCCACATAGGAGGCTGATCAACAAGCTGGGTAGGCTGGGCATGGGGGACAGGTTGTTAAACTGGATTAGAAACTGGCTAACAGACAGAAGGCAGAGGGTGGTGGTAAATGGGGTGCAGTCTGGGGAGAGGGGGGGTGACCAGTGGGGTGCCTCAGGGATCGGTCCTGGCGCCAGTCCTGTACAATGTTTTCATTAGCAACATTGCAGATGGGCTGGAAGGAAAGTCCACCTGTTTGCAGATGACACCAAGATCTGTAACAGAGTGGATACCCCAGAGGGGGTGGAGAAAATGAGGAGGGACCTGGGGAAGCTGGAAAAATGGTCTGAGGACTGGCAACTGAAGTTTAATTCAAAGAAGTGCAAAATTATGCACCTGGGACACAGAAACCCTGGGGACAGCTACAGGATGGGGGGCGGGGTTGCTGACAGTCACAAAGGAGGAAAGGGACCTGGGGGTTATTATTTCAGATGACCTGAAAATGTCAAAGCAGAGTACTAAGGCAGCTGGGAGGGTCAGTGGCATGCTGCGGTGCATAGGCAGGGGTATCACCAGCAGAGGGAGGGAGGTAGTGATGCCATTATATAAAACCATGGTCAGGCCTCACATGGAGTACTGTGTGCAGTTCTGAAGGCTGCACCTTCATAAGGACATTAACAGGCTGGAGATGGTCCAGAGAAGGGCAACTAAGATGGTACAGGGCTTGCAATACAAGACTTATGAGGAGAGATTAAGGTACCTCAATATGTACTCGCTGGAAGAAAGGAGGGAAAGAGGGGACATGAAAGAAACATTCAAGTACCTAAAAGGTATAAACAAGGTGCCGGGGGAGACATTTTCCATTACAGGAGGAATAGGAACAAGGGGTCATGACATGAAATCGGAAGGTGGGAGGTTAAGATATAAAAATAGATTTGTATCTTTGACTTTCCAATATAGAGCTGCTACTACCTGGAATGAACTTCCATTGCCGTTGAGAACTCAAGACTTGACTATAGCTAAATTTAATTCTGCTATGAAGCAAGAATGATGTGTTCAATCTGTATGTAACAGATGATCAGTATTGCCTGAAGATGTTTTATAGTGCTATGACACAAATTGTCATTCTGTACTATGTAATTTATTGTCCTGTTTTATGTGCAGCTTTTATTGCTCGTTTATTTTATTGTAACTTGTATTGACATCTAAACAGGTGCATCTTGTAAAGAGGGTTATTGTCACCCTAATGGTGTTTGAAGTTGTCTTCATATTCCTGTATAAATAAAAATGTTACTACTACTACTACTAAGAGAGAATGTGAGGAAGTTCTTCTTCACAGAGAGGGTGGTGGACACATGGAATGTTCTGCCTCAGGAGGTGGTGGAAGCGAGCACTGTGGATGGATTCAAGCATGCTTAGGACAGACATAGGGGAACCATAGAGGCACAGCAGCGGGTGGGTTGGAAGCAGTAATCCAGTACAAGGGTTTACGAGCAGGCTTGATGGGCCAGGTGGTCCTTGTCTGCTGACAATTTCTATATTTCTATGTAAGGAGGAGCCAGTACATTGGAAAGGCTGGTTGTTGGATCCAAAGACATGATGAGGCTGTGACCACTGCTTTTACCTCTCTTCGTCTCCTTCTTAGATTCATTTGGATCCCTCATCAGCAGTTCCATCCTCTTCATCAGAGCATCCAGTTTTGTCAGAACTTATTTATGCAAAATTATTTTACCATGTGAACAATACAGAGAAAAAGAAGTCACATTTACAAACGACGGGGATTGAAGGTTGAGAGGTATGGAATCAGTGTAATGTAAGCAAAGTTCTTCAAGGAGTTTTAAATGTCTTTACAGTGACTGTGTCAGGCTCTTCAGATATTAAAGGAGTAGTAGTAGTAGTAAAGTCAATATTTGCAAAAACGTAAGTTGTGCAGAGTGTTTTAATTTTGTGTGTGTGCAGACCTGGTGTCGCTTTCCTTTTGTTTGCTGTTAAGAGTGTTTTCTAAATTAGGCTGCTAGTTATTTGGTAGTTTTATAGCACCTGGGGATCTCCATCTCAGCAAGGTTTATAACTCTTCTTTTTCCTACAATGCATCCTGTCCCATGTGACAGTGATGTGTCCAGGACCAATCATTCAGCAAGTTCTAGAGATAGGAGCCTGATGTTCTGGCCTCCACTAAATAGCTCTAATTCAGTATTTTTATTTTCTATGTGTGTGTCAGGTTTATCCAGCAGGAGTAACTGTTTTGCTTTTAAAACTTTTAATTTAGTCAAACTACACACAGCCATAAAAGCTAAGAAATCACCCCAGATTATCAGTGCTATAAATAATTATTAAATACTCTAGCTTTTCTTACAGAATAACTCACTGAGCCCTCAAGTATTTGATAAACTGTAAATGTAGCCATTAGTGCTCACTGGATAAGGTAAGTTACACAGTTCCGCTGTTGTAAACTGACCTTAAAAGAGAGCTTGCTGAATCCATGGTCCCCACTACATCACTGGCTAATGAGACAGGAGGCATTGTAGGAACAAGAAGAGCAATTAACCATGCTGAGATGGAGATCCCCAGAGGCCGCAAAACTACCATAAAACTAGCAGGCTAATTTAGAAAAAAAAACTCCTAATAGCAGACAAAGGAAGGCACACTCTAGGACTACACACATAAATCAAAACACTCTTTATAATATAGGTTTTTGATAATTCTAAGGGTAAAGTGTAAGTTCCTCAACTGTTTACATGCTTCCATCTGGGCTGGAAGACTGGAAGGTCTTGAGTTTTAGCCCCTGTGCAAAGAACTTGAGTTAATAGCCATAATAACATTATAGTGTAGTATTTGAAGGAGCCAAGACATTGGAGTGGCAGCCATTGGAGACAAAGCCCCCCATTCAGAGCCAGCCAGATGCATGCACAGAACAGAGCACTGCATGTACAACTTGGGCTGGCCGGCCGGCTCTGGTGCCATATTCAAATGCAGTGCACGATCCGAACAGACCGCACAAGCTGTTTGAATATTAGACCTGGGTTGTGTGCTGCACAGCAAGGGGTCACCATGTTCTGTGCAGCGCAGCCAGGATGCGGGCCTGATGACCACCCATAGGGGTACTGCATGGCGCACACTGGTGTGCACTGCATCCCCCATGGGCGATATTCAGCCCAAATACGCAGATGAGCCCATTGGGCATGCACGGTGCAATGGGTCCATTTGTATGCCCATTATGGGTTCATCTGCATGTGTGCACCGCCATGGAGTGCACTGGGCCAGTCCCCACCAGCCCCATCCTCATTCATATCTACATCCCACCCAGTGTCTTTGGTAGTGTAGTGATTCCCTCCCCAGCCCTGGTCACATTTGCAATAAAAATAAACCCCAGTCCCCTATCCCCTGTAATGTAGTGATCCCCCTCCCCAGCCCCATTTACATATAAAATTGTAATAAAGCCCCAATCGCCTATTCCTGGTAGTCTAGTGGTTCCCTCCCCAGCCCGTTCACATATAAAATTGTAATAAAAAGCCCGATCGCCCGTTTCCTGGTAGTCTAGTGGTCCCCCACTCCCCAAGCCTGATCATCATAACAATTGAAACGACCCCAGTCTTCTTAACCCTAAAGATTTTTTCAATTGTGCACACCCAAATTACATTTTACTCACTTCGTTTCAAAAATGAAGAGTACAATACATACTGTGTAAAATCTTATCAGGAGCACTGGGTATGTGGCTCGAGCGATGGTGTTTTAATCATGTCTCTGATATATAAAATGAAGTTTTTGTCATTTGAAATCTTTACTGACATTGCATATACTGTTGCTTTTTATAAAATGGGCTTGTAAAAATAAGCATTCTGATTGGCTGAAATGAAGTTTCATATATGTTTTACACACAGAGAAAAAAAAGTACAGGTCAATAAATCAATGCCCCTAAATGGAATGTTAAGATATGTCAGTGGAACATTCATTTTTTAAAGGCCGCCACTGTTTTTAGTCTTGGTAAGTGAGGAATGTCTTGATGACAATCCCGCTCCCAACCTCATCTCTGCTAGAACTCAAAATCGGAGAGCAGCATCGTTTTATCGTGCATAAAGCATTCTTCTAGTTCGGGGAGACTGAAGCTTGCTGCTGCACAAAACTGGAAATAGACCAGAACGGGACGCCGTCTCATGGCAAACTGTGCTTCTGTCCCACTACATTTAACTAAAACAAAACAAATCTGCATCCCTTATTCCTTTTTTACTTTTAATTGCGAAGTGGCGAACCTGTCGGGAGAACCTGTTACTTCCTCTCCTAACCACACTTGTTCTCTCGATCGGGATCTGGGGGTGGGGGCGCCACAACAATACAAATGTTAATGTGTCAGAAGACAATGATGTCATCACCTAGTAGGTGGAAGGACTATTTTATCTCAAATTAACACAGTGATTTCAGTTTTTTCAGTTCAGTAATATTTTTAAGGTGACAAATATAAAAAAAGAACCGTTTTATAAATGCAATAAAAACACTCCAGGGTCTGTGCTGAACAGATATTACGCACTTCAGGGGCTGAAGGCACTTGGCGGGCCTCGTGCCTTACTGCGCCCCTGGGCATGCAGTAATATCTGTTCAACACACACCCTGTTGTGTCTTATTGTTTACACAATGGTAATACATCAAGATAAGAAATCCTTGTCTGAATTTATAATTAAACACTGTAGCCATTTCAAACAGTCAGATCGAAGATTAGTTGTTCTGTAGGGGGCTGGGGGGCAGGGTCTTCTGTTCAAGTTGCAAAGTAACAAGTATAATACCTGCTGCAGTGATAGGTGACTGTACTTGATAAGTAGCATTTAGTCAGGTGTTTGAAGGGTGGCTGGAGTGGGAGTTTAAGCTTTAGTTTTGAAAAATTTTTTTAAAGAAAATAAAAAGCCAGTTATTTTGATAGTGATATTGGTTGTTTGTCACAAGTCAAAAAGGGATTTAAAAGCAGCCAAATTGTGTCAAAATGACCCTCAAAATGCACCAGAATGCATCTAAAACCTGATTGCTTCTGGGGGCCTAGGCGGTTTGCAGACCACCGGCCTGTGGGGGCTTGGGGGAGAACATTGTTTGGGCAGACCCAACCCTTCTAAATTTAGCAGTACACCACTGGGGAGTACGTAACTCATGCTGCCATATTGTGGATAGCAAGACCAGAAGCAGCCCGTTGACATCTGCATGGTTTAAGTGGTGTGCTACATTTCGGGTGGATTTTTCCTGTTATACCTGAGGTACAAGGAGCAAGTGACTCACCTGACAGCATTAAATCCCCACCTACACCTGAACAGCAGAAGTCATTAAAATGTACTTTTCCTTTTGTTACAGATTCAGCTACAGCCCATATCTGAAGGCACCACCACTATGTTTGTCTTTATCTCATGGTAAGTGCATGCCAGCGTGTGGGTCAGCCTAAGCTACCAGGGCAGGGGTAGGGTATGGCAGGCAGTTCAAAAAAAAAAAAAAGTTTCAACACATCCTAGTTTGGGCTTCTCCTGCAGGCGAGGTTGGCTGTAGATACTGCCTGGTGCAAGGCTGCTGCAAGAGCTATCTGGCGGAGGACATGCAGACAGGGTTGCTACCGTGAGGAGCAGGCTGCTGGGGTATCTACTGCAGTGGGGGATTTACTGTTGACCATGCTGCATGGGAGTTCTGAAGTAGGCAGAGACAGACCAAACTAAAGCATTTTTCCCCTCTCGAAACTGTTCCCTGTGGCCACTGTTAAATGGTCCCTAATAGGGTTCCCTACATTGATGTATTGGTGAAGGGGTGCCAGCAAGAGGAGAGCAGGTGGTGTGCATACTGGTCAGTAGGCAGGAAGGGTGGTCCTGTGGAGGTCCATCTGCAGGGGTGGTCATCTGAAGGGTACATGTTTGGGTATCCCTTCTCTCCAACACTGCCCTTCGTTGGAAGGAGGCGCAGTGCAGGTCCATGCGTGGGAAGGCCCTTGGGTGGGAAAGAGGGTGCAAGTCACTCTATGAGTATTGGGTTGCAGAACTGTGCATACAGGGGAGAGGTACAGGCCACCAAGTGGGTAGAGGGGTTCCATGTCAATGCATGGAAAGGGGAAGGGTTGTAGGCCCCTGCAGGGAGAATGGTTGTAGGGGCGCTCAGCTGGACCATGGGTGGGAATGGTGGTCTGTGTGGGTCCAACTGCAGTGAGGGTGGTCATCTGGTCACATTTTGACCATCTCTCCTCCACCTACCACTGTAGCATTACCTTTTTGCTGGGTAATGGGGAGGGGTGCAATGCCCTCCATGGGATGGGGGTGCTCCCTAGCTCCCTGCCCTGACAGTTCCGTCTTCCTCTGCAACCTTGGAAACTACCCCCTCCCTCCACAAGCCAACACTAACCACCGCACACCACCTCCATTCTCCATGCCCCCTCCATCCACAGTCCCCCTCTCCCCAACACCATCGCTCCTTCTACAGTACCCTCCAACAACCACTCTCTCCACAGTCCCACATCACCATCACCACTCTCACTGCCTCCATGGCCCCTCGGGCACACCAGCAACACGAATTCGGAAGTGGACTCAGTTTACCAGGGGTTAGCCGGGGAAGGATTAAGCATCCAAGGGACTGCTCTCCTATCCCAGGAAGAGAGGGCTTGCTTACCTGGCTTCTGACTGCCACCGGGTGGGGGACTGGTGGTAGTGCAGGCTAGGACGGCAAGGAAGGGAGGGCTGTGGTCTGATGATGCATGTACTTCTCCACATGCATGCTTCAAGTCAGTTGCAGTAGGGATGGGATAAAAGTGGAAAATGGGAGTTGGGTCTTGCCGATGCCCTCCACAGCTGTTTGCAGACCCATGCTACCACCTGGACCACAATGGTCCAAAGTGGATTGTGTCTCGGGGATGGCCTCCTGACCCTGACCCTGCCATGGTGGCAATCTGTTGGGTTGCTTGGCCATAAGGTTGGTTCCAGAAAAGGCAGGAACTGGCATGTGGGGAGGGGGACAGGGCTGATAAGCCGCCTCTGGTATCCCACTGAGGAGATAAACATACTGAAAAACTGACTTGGACCTCACATTGGTAACAAGGTACTGCTTAACTGTGTAACCCCTAGGTGGCGCTATCCCAAGGGCTACTATCCCTGCCTGCTTGGCTAGTTGCAGGTTAAGGGGCCTGGATACTGAAACGGGTGCCTCCACCCAGAGGACAGGGTTGTTAGTAGCAAGGCTAACCTGGGTACAGCGTTCTGGGACACTGTAAGCCCCCTCCTTCCCCTCTAGTGGCCTAGACAATATGCAACAAACACTTTCACAGTAGCCCCTATTCAGCATACAAATCCCCACACTGTCTGCATGTACCACCAGGGCTGGTTCCACCAGTTCGACCCTGGAGACCCCCTGTAAAATAAGGTTAGACACAGCAAACAACAACAGTACAGTGCTTTTAGTACAAACTGGAACCACAGTCAGATTAAATGCAAAAAGAGTTAGATCTGATTTATTCAGGGAACTTGAACAAAGGAGGGGCGTAATCAGGTTGATTGATTCTAAAACTGATCTAGTCAGGCAATTATGCATGCACTTTTTAGTCCCTGCACAGTCACATGCTCTGGGTACCCAGTTGGAAGTAAGGTAGGCTAGCCTGGAACATTGCCCAGGGTAGGCCGGTTTCGCAGCTGGTCGGGGCCCCGTGATGAAAAGAAAAGGCATGCACAACCACACACAATTTGCAATCCAGAGCCAGGAGGCTCAGTTCATGAAAGGAAGACAACAATGCAATCAGATGACAACACTTGAGATTTAGCTGTTGTTGCAGGGAGCTACCCTGATTGTTACTCATGCTACCCAATGCAAGACACAGGAGGGACGAAATGGAGACTGCAGGTTGACAACTGGTATACCAGGAGAAGCAAGGCCCACATGAATCACTGAGGTGTCATTCCTGTTCGAGAGGTTGAGCAGGGGGCTGATCCCCGGGCAAGTCACTCGTCGATGGTGTTCTCTGCACCTGAAGTAGCTGACTGCGCCAGTGTGGCAGAGCCCAGGCCAGGTAAAACAGTTCAGAAATCAGTCTGGGAAGGATGGATGCAGCTTCCAGCAAGCATGGCACAATTAAACAGTGGGGAACCAAATTAGACTCACTAACTGCACACAGTGCATTTATAGTAAAGCAATCACCATACCACAAAGCGGATAGCAGTCCAGCAGCAATATCAGTGTCTCTGAGCAGAACCGGGAGTTCTATGGTGAATGGATGTCCTGACAGGCCGATCGCGTACAGCAAATCTTCAGTCTTCTTCAGGTTTAAGCCTAGTCACACTTCAGTGGCTCTTCTCTCACTCAGTTTGGATACAGTCCGGATTATTTACAGATTCCCTCTACAGGGACAGCAGGCAGACAGGCCAGACTCAGCCTTTCCACCAATCTCCCGCGTGAACTACACAGTAGCAGTTGCTCAAATCTCTCAAGCTGTTTACTGTTTCAACCCTCAAACAGACTGACTCTCTGCAGCAGGCAGCTTTGGAATTTCCCTTCGGTCCAAAAGGTTCGATTCGTTGATTCATCTGTCTGTCAAAGCAAGGGCTCCCCCTCCAGGTGTATTTAGGTGCCAAAGTCTCAAAACTTTAATTCCTAGAGAAATTCACTCCCACAAGACCCCTGGGGGCAGACTCTATTTTAGGGCCCCCAAAGGTACTGATTGGTCTAAATAAGCAGTCCAGGACCAAGATGGTGGTGATAAACAGAACTGTCCGTGCTGCAAAGAATACAGGTTAGACAAACTACAATATCACTGCTATTATAATAGATAATCAGCAAATAGGTACAGCTTCTAACAGAGCTCCCTCTGCGCAACTAGCGATGGCAGAACGGAGCGATTATCTGGCAGCCCAGGTGGGACTCAAGCTTAGAAACACTCAGCCCCACACAGATTAATTATACACTGCAATATAGGCAGCTCTTAAAGAGACAGGAGACAGAGACTGTAAAGGCACTCACATGCAATAGCTTTTAAACGGTTAAGACACAGGACACCAGCCTGGCAGTGGGCATTTAGGCACACCCAAGGAAGACTTTCGGGAACCCCCATTTGTAGGGGGGTTACAACTGCAATTGTAGAAGTGAGAAAGAAGTAAGTGCCACAGCTGGGACTGGAATCCAGGTCTGCTCAGAATATCATTCTGCTGCACTATCCAGCTGTGCTACCAGGACAGTTGGAACCTGAGGCTCCCCAGGGACACTCATCTTTTTCTTAAATGCATGCCCTGAAGCTACACAAATTACATAGAAACATAGAAGTTGACGGCAGATAAGGACCGCCTGGCCCACCTAGTCTGCCCATTTCCCTACCTAACGGATAAGCTGCAGATCCTAGTTAACCAACAGCCTACTCCCCTACCCCCCACTAGAATTGCCTTATGTCTGTCCCATGCATTCTTGAAGTCCCCCACTGTTTTTGACTCTATGACCTCCTCAGGAAGGCTGTTCCATGTATCCACAACTCTCTCTGTGAAGAAATACTTCCTCACATTACCTCTGAGCCGTCCCCTCTATCTTCAAATTGTGCCCCCTTGTTTTTGCACATCTCTTTTTCTGAAAGATGCTACCCTCTTGGACTTTGTTGATTCCCTTGAGGTATTTGAAAGTTTCTATCTTGTCCCCCCCTCCCTCCTTTCCTCTGAGGCTATACATCTTTAGTTCCTTTAGTCTTTCTTCATATGTCTTCTGATGCAGACCCTGCATCATTTTGGTTGCTCCTCTGGACAGCCTCCAACCTGTCTATGTCTTTATGGAGATGGGGTCTCCAGAACTGTACACAGTACTCAGATGTGGTCTTACCAACTGTCTGTACAGTGGGCCAACAACTTTCTGTTTCTACTGGTGATGCTCTCCCTATGCATCCCAGTATCCCCAGCCCTCCTTACTGCCTTCTCACATTGCTGGCCCACCTTTGGTTGTCTGATATGACTACCCCCAGGTCCCTTACCATTTTTGTTGTTGTCAGTATCTCACCCCCCATTGTGTACACTTCCCCTGGGTTTTTGTTTCCCAGGTGCATTACTTTGCACATCTTTGCACTGAATCTAAGCTGCCATACATTTGACCATTCCTCCAACCTTGCCAAGTCCCTTTTCTTCCTTTCCACCCCACCTTGTGTATCAACCCTGTTGCAGATCTTTGTATCATCTGCAAAGAGACATACTTTCCTTTCCAGTCCCTCTGCAATGTCACTTATAAAGATATTAAAAAGGACCGGCCCCAGTACTGAACAGTGCGGTACCCAACTAGTAACCCTCCTTTCTTCACCGTGGACTCCATTTACTATTATCCACTGTGTCCTGTTGTCCAACCAGTGTTTTACCCAGGCTACCACCCTAGGACCCACTCCCAGGCTGGCTAATTTGTTTATTAATCTTTTGTGCGGGACTGTGTCAAATGCCTTGCTAAAGTCTAGGTAGGCCATGTCCACAGCCCCTCCCTGCTCTAATGCTTTGGTCACCCAGTCAAAGAAATCAATAAGATTTGTCTGACATGACCTTCCCGCTGTAAATCCATGCTACCTTGGGTCCTATGCCCCACTGGCCTCTAGGTACTCAACAATTCTTTCCTTCAGAAGTGATTCCAACATTTTCCCTACCACTGAGGTCAAACTGACAGGTCTGTAGTTTCCTGTCTCTGTCTTGCTCCCACTTTTGTGAAGGAGAATCACATCCGCCCTCCTCCAGTCCTCAGGTACCACCCATCCTCCCATGATTTATTAAAAAGGGTAGTCAGTGGTGTTACTTAGTTCTTTTAAAATTCTGGGGTGAATCCCATCAGGCCCCATTGCTTTATCCACCTTCAGTTTTAAGAGTTCTTTCGGAACCCTTTCTTCTGTGAAAGGACTAATATCAACCCCCCTATCAGAGTGCTTCTATTGACCGGATTAGGTATTTCCCCTGCTTTTCCATTGTGAATACTGAGCAGAAGTATTCATTCAGTATCCCTGCTTTTTCACTGTATCTCTGCCCAACCACCTTCCTCTTTGTTCAGTCTCAGTATCCCTGCCTTGGTCTTTCTTTTCTCTCCTAATGTACCTATAAAAGCTTTATCCCCTTCTTAACTTGAGTTGGCTGTCTTTTCCTTGGTTTGGGCCTTTGCTATTCTGACTGCCTTACCACTTCCTTCTGCTTTAACTGGTACAGTTCTCTGTCCTCCTCTTCTGTGTTTCCTTATACTTCCTGAATGCTATCTTTTTTTCCCTTACCTTCCCCGCCACTTCTTTTGAGAACCATAGTGTTTTTTTCCTTTGTTTTGATTTGTTAATTTGCTTCACACAAAGGCTTGTTGCCTCTGTGATGGCCGTTTTGATGTTTCCCCATTGTTGCTCCACCCCATCTTCTTGCCTGTTTGCTAGTGCTTTTCTGAGGCACTCTCCCATTTTGACAGAATCAGCCCTCCTGAAGTTCAGTACCTTCACTTTTGTGTGAACCACACTGTTGGGTGGTCACTTGTTCCCAGATGGCTACCCACTTCAACATCAGAGATCCTCTCTCCATCCCCATTGAGAGTACCAGGTCTAAGATTGCTCTCTCCCGAGTGGGTTCCAAAACTAGCTGTCTGAGGCATGCCCCCATAGGGCATCGAGAATGGCCCTGCTCTTGGATGTGGCTGCAGCAAAGGTGGTCCAGTTAACATCTGGCATATTCAGGTCCCCATCAGCAATATCTCCCCTTTCTCTGCCATCCCATGGATGCCTTCTATCATTTCCTTGTCCATTTCCTCCCCGAGACGGGGGTCTGTATACAACTCCTATGTGGATTGTGGAGCCATTTCCAGTCTCCAGGGTGACCCATATGCCTCCTCTCCTCTCCTCCCTGTTTACCCTTTAGTTCTGTTGCTTTGATTCCTTCCCTTACATATAGAGCTACTCCTCCTCCTTTTCTTCCCTCCCTGTCCCTCCTGTAGATTGTGTACCCTGGTATGTTGACATCCCAGTCATGGTTCTCTGTGTCCCATGTTTCTGTGACTGCCACAATATCCAGGCATCCCTCTTCCATCAAGGCCACCATTTCAGGGAGCTTTTTACCTAGACTATGGGCAATGGTACGTGACCCTCCATTTTTATGGCTTTATTCTTTTCCCCATCCCTATCCCTACTGCCTTTGTCTTTTCTCCATTTCCTACTCTTCTCCCTATCGACTGCTCTATTTTGGTGTTTACCTCACTAATTACCCTGATTTTTTTTGGGGCTAGGATTTCCTTCTCCTTCAGTGCCTCCCCCCCTTGGCTAGTTTAAATGTTTGCCACTGAAGCATTTAAACCTATCACCTAGGATCCTGGTTACCTTCCAGGATAGATACAGATCATCACGCCTGTATAGGCCTGCATCCCTCCAGGTGGCGCCCCAGTCCCCAATAAAGACAAATCCCTGAGCGCTGCACCAGCTTTTCAAACAGTCATTGAATCTCATGGTGCAGAGTGCCCTAGCCTCATCCATGCCATAGACAGGTAGCACTTCCCAGAAAGTTACTGTGTGTGCTACTTGTCCATGGCCCTCCTCAACTCCACAAACCCTGTTGCACTGCTCTGATCCCATTCTCAGCCAGGTCATTCGTCCTAGATGGATAATAAAATCCAGCCCCTCCCCTGCCACTGCTCCCACGATCCTGAAGATTCATTTCCTGTCCCTCCAAGCCTTAGCGCTGGGCAGGCACCTACCTCCTTTCCTCCCTCCCCCAGTTCCCCCCCCAACAACTGAGTCCTCCACCAGGAGTTGTTCTTCCTGTGGGGTCCTGGGCCACCCTCCTGTGGGTCTCCATTGTGGAGGTTCCCAGCATCCTCCTTGGTCTCCTGCAGGTGGTTCCATAGAGGAACCATGCTTCGCCAGAGTGGCGAATGAATTGTGGAGAGGCACAACTGGAAGGATGCGCCTCTGTTCCACCACCCTCACCCTCTCTGAGCCCACCGTGTTCCAACCACTCCTCTTTCTTGGCAACCTCTGAGGTAGTGGCGGTGGCCTGGGTGGTCCCTGGGTGGGGGAGCAGGTTTCCCGAATCCTTGCAAGGTCAGCATGGAGACGAGCAACCTCTTCCCTCAGACCAGAAAGGTGCCTGCAAATAGGGCAGCAACGCAGTTTCCAGTTTCGCAATTAGAATGACATCTTTATTCTCAAGGAGTGTGCTATGCATATGTTTCAAACACAGTTTTAGAAGTGAGAAAGAAATAGGTGCCCCAGCTGGGATTTGAAATCAGGTCTGCTCAAAATACTATTCTATTGCACTAACAGGCTGTGCTACCAGGACAACTGGAATCCCAGCCAGGGCACTTTTTTTTCCCCCATTTCTAAAACTGTGTTTCAAACATATATGGACGGTGTACTCCTTGATAATAAAGATGTACTACTTTATAATAGTATGCACTCCTATTTTGTGCTTACAAGCCCCACTGTTCAGTCATGGAAGCAACATTGTCAGAGGGAGATTCCCCGGCAAACAGTGCACAGACAACTGTTAGTGGGTGCTCGACTGGCAATTCATTTATTGTACATATCACACTGCTTTTCTTTTTCACTTTTAACATTTATATTTTTATAGCATTCCTCCATCTTTCCATGTCATTCATCATACATTCCAACATTTATATTTGTTAAATCACATATTTCACTTGCCTTCAGTCAATTTTTTCTCCGGTTGTCTTCTTGGGGTCCGGACGCTTTAAAGCCCGATACTCCTGATCTTCTTTTCTCTTGCAAACTGTCTGTTGTCCTTCATCTTCTTAACTATCTGTTGTCCTTCATCTTCTTGGGGTCTGGATGCTTGAAGCCCAATACCCTTCTCCTGTTCCCTTGCTACCCTCTCTTTTTCCCAGCTGCGATGGCAACTGGCCTCATATTATTGCTTCCTTACTCATACTCATTTTTGCTTGCCAGCCACATCTGGGCATCTGTGCCCGCCCATGGATCTTACGTGGCCCCCTTCCCACCCCCATTTTCATTTTCTTCAAAATGTCCTTCTTGCACCAACTTCCCTCTTGAAGCCTTTTACTTCTCCATCTTGTAGCCCTTTTTTGTCACTATTCCTTGCACCCTTTCCTTTTCGATCTGTTGCCCTCCTTTGGCAACCCATTCTTACCATTCTTGCTCCTTGCCCTTGTTGCCCTCTTTCGGCGACCCTTTCTTTGTCCCCTTGCTCTTTTTCCCCTATTGTCCTCTTTCGGCAACCTGTTCCTTTCATGCCCTCTTTCGGCAATCCTGCCCCCGGAAGTCCTCCTTGCCCAGGCATCTCTTTTCCTTGATGGCCTCTTTCACCAACCCCTTCAACTGGGGCTCACTTCCCATCTCCTGTCACCCTTTTTCGTGACCCGGTGTCCCTTCCCTTTTTACCTATCAGTGTCTCTTTCCCCTTTTGACCCACTTCCAAGGCAGGTGGGTGGATGCTAACTTCTGAAACCCAGCAAAAGAGGGAGACCCCCTCCTCTGCTGGCTCCTAAATACCCCCAGACCACCCCCACTTCCTCCCCTGCCCAATCCTCACCTGTTTACCTGTCCTGTCATATTTGTCATGGCAGGCATGACATCACGACCCCTCCCCTTTTACCTGAGCCCTCCATCCTATCTCCTTCTTACCATCCCCCCAACCCCTCAACCTGATTCTCCTCCTAGTTTGCCCCCATATCCCCCTCCTGCCTGTTTTCCTGGAATCCCTCTGACAATTTAGGTTGTCCTTTAAGGGCAACCGCATTTGTCAGAGGGAGATTCCCCGGAGAACAATGCACAGACAACTGTTGGTGGGTGCTCAACTGGCAATTCATTTATTGTATATATCACACAATGCTTTTCTTTTCACTTTTAACATTTATATTTTTTATAGCATTCGTTTATCTTTCCATGTTATTCATCATACATTCCAGCATTTACATTTGTTAAATCACATATTTCACTAGCCTTTAGTCAATTTTTTCTCCGGTTGTCTTCTCGGGGTCCAGACATTTTAAAGCCCGATACCCCTTGATCTTCTTTTCTCTTGCAAACTTTTTGTTGTCCTTTGTCTTCTTAACTGTCTGTTGTCCTTCATCTTCTTGGGGTCTGGATGCTTGAAAGCCCAATACCCCTTCTCCTATTCCCCTTGCTGCCTTCTCTTTTCCCAGCTGCCGATGGCAACTGGCCCTCGTCTTATTACTTCCTTACTCATACTCCTTTTTTGCTTGCCTCCACGTCCGGGCATCTGTGCCTGGCCCATGGATCTTATGTGCCCCCCTTCCCACCCCCATTTTCATTTTCTTCAAAAATTTCCACTAGACCATCTCCAGCTTATGCGATGTAACGATGGGCTCCCCTCCCTCCCCTCTTTTCCAAAATTTCTATGCTATCTCCCAATTGTAGCAAATATGCCATCCCACTGTCAAAGCGCACCCCGTCCCACCTGTACATCCCTGGATTGGAAAAAACAATGTTTTTATAGGCTATGTATGTTCCCCCAACCCCCTTTAACCAAGCTGCCACTTGCCTGTTAATCCTTTTCCTGGCCCGTTCCACCCCTTTTATGTCTCTGGCCTGCCGCCAAACCATCCAGGGTGCCATTTCCCAGCATGCTATCCTTGTCTGTGGCCAAAACTGTTGAATTGCCCCCAAATTCTTATCATTTCTTTGCACAAAAATCCCCACGGTTGCTCTCCCAGGTCATTACCTCCCAAATGTATTATTAGCAGATCTGGTCTCTGCCACTTTGCTTCAACTCCTCCAGGTTGGCATGATCTGCCCACCATGCCTCCCCGTACTCCTTCCAGTAAACCATCTCTTTGTCAGGGTCTTGCCCTGGTTGTTTCCCACCCACTGATTAGCAGCCCACCTCTCTGCCCAATAAATATAGGAATGCCTAGTATCCAGACCTGCCTGCACCTTTCCTGACCTGTGAAAAACAAAACACACATATTAAACCATTTTCCTTACATATGTCTTATAGCAGTTTGACCTCCACCTGCCTGCTTTTTAATTTCTTCCTCGATCCACCTTTTCTGCTAGCCTGGATGCAGCTCAATCCTAAATGAATGAGAGGAGTATCTCTGTGTGTTCTTCCCCAAGTGTGCCATTCCTTCTCTAAACCCCGTTACCTGAAACACGTCACTGGTTTACCATCGTATGTGTAAAGAACTGCCTACCCACTACTTTGCCTTTCCCTTGTATTTCCATAGAAAGGCAACTGGATATGTTGCCTTGGCCTCTTGTCTATCCAATACAATCTCTGCCCCATCCCCTCTGGTCAGTCTTGGAACATCTAAGCCAAATTGTTACCTCTCCTGCTCCCAGTGTATTTCCTTTTCCACAAACCTCCTATGCCATCCCTTTTGTTGGCCACCACTACTTCACTGACCCTGATCGCCCTCTTGCCATCACTGTAAAATGGCTCCTAAATGCAGGCTTCGAAGTCTGATGTACAGATATCCCCCAGGGCCCCTACCAGGCCTTCAAGTTTATTCCCTGCAGTGGGTTTCCACGCATCTGCCTTCCCTCCTTTTAACCGCTGCCACCCCATCAACATGCACCGAACCACTTTAAACTTATTCGGTTCAGCCCAACTTTCTGTGCTACAGGCTCATCCTATCCCGGCTAACTGTACCCCCATTGTCCCACTAGCCATTCCTGACGCCCGCTTTTTTACCTTGTATCTTGTTCCCTGGTCCTGTGAAACTGGCTCACTTACCTTGAACCCTTCCTTCTCCCGGAACTCATAATACGCCCCCTCACCCCTTCATATGCCCTCAGCGTGTTGGCAGACCAGGAGCTCCTGTATAACAGTTGGGCTCCTTCCAGCCAGCTTCTCACACTCTCTCTGATATCAGTGTTCTTTGTGCAGCCGCTTGTGGTGCCACGGACCTGAACCTCTCTAGCTGTAAATGGGAAAGGCTGTCAGCTATGTCATTTTTAACCTCCTCTATATGCTTGGCTTTAAATGACATGTTTAACTTGAATCCCTTCAGCACTAGTTGTCTCAAGACTCTGTTTGCTGTCACAGAGGGTCCTCCCTGCCGATTGATAACTTCCACCACAGCTCTATTATCACAACAAAACATGATCTTTCTGTTCATAGGTGTTCCCCCACGTCACTGCGTCACCCATATTGGAAAAATCTCAGGTAATGTTATGTCCTTCAATGGTTCTGAGGCAGTATAGCACAGTGGTTTAAGGCTCTGAGCTGCAAATCTGGAGACCTAGCTTGAATCCCACAGCCCCACTTGCATACTGTGTGACCCTGAGCAAGTCACTTAACTTCCTGTGCTCCCAGGTTGCACCTGTAAACAAGCTTTCAGCTTAGTGTGTCTCATCGGGTTAAACAATTGGAAAAAAATAGCCCCTTTCCCTCCAAGACTCAGGCCATGGTTCTGCTATCCATCTCCCGAAATTTGCCCCCATGCCAATAGAATTAGATGCGTCTGTGTATAAGTCCAAATCATATTACCTAGCCACTCCCTTCTGCCAGAATGTGACCCCATTGTAGTCTTTTAAAATTGCTCACACACCTCCAGGTCCTGCGTTAACCCATCGTGAAATGTCCACCCAATGGTGGGTGTCCCCCCCGCGTTGCCCTGGCTAATCTCCTGGTAGAATGCCTCCTGGGCGCCACCTCCCTGCAGCAAAATTCAAGTGCCCCAACAGTTGTTGAACCTGACTCAAGGGGACCCTCCTCCTCCTCTTCTTCTTAACCTCCTGTAGTAGTTCCCTGAGCCTAGCCACCTTCTGCTGGGGCAACCTGAAGACCTGCTCTTCTGCACTTACCTTGATCCCCAGGAATTCCAGTTTTTCTAGCTGGTCCTTCCATTTCCTTCTGCAAGTGGCACCCTATCCTCCTGCACATGTCCTCAAAATCTAGGAGCATTGTCCTTGTCTCTTCTTCTCTCTCCCCACCAGCAGAAAATCATCCAGATAATGAACTGCTGCCTTGTGCCCGTACTTTGCCCCAAATGCCCATTGCATCCAGGAACTGAAAGCCTAGAACTTTGCACAGGCTGTGGAACAGTGCATGGGCATTGCCTTGTCAAAATAAAAGAACCCCTAGAAGCAAAATCCCAACAGGTCCCAATCTTCTTTCCTGAGAGGTTGCAGCCGGAAAGCCAACTCAGTATCAGTCTTTGCTAGCCATGCTCCCTCCTTCGCTCTAACCAATTCCACTGCTTGTTCCAGTGTCGCATACGAGACTGTGCTACATTCCCCTGGCATGTGGTCATTCACCGATGTCCCCTCCGGATATGACAGGTGGTGAATAAGCCTAAATTCCTCTTGTTGCTTCTTGGGCACCAAGCTCATGGGAAACCCAGATGAGGTAATGGAGGGGTCCAAATGGCCCTCTATCCTCCCCGCCTCAATTTCCTTCCTTATTTTCTTTTAAAGCTATGTCCTCTTTACATTTATTGATGTCAAGTTCTTGGACCGCATGCTCTTTCTCCCCCCTTGATACTCTAAACTGAATCCCCTTTCGAAGCCTTCCACTAGCATCTTCCCTGCCTTCCCTTCTGGGTATCCCTTCATCCATTCTTTACTACCTCCACCCTTATTGGAGTTGTAGCAACCCAACCCCTTCATTGTTTCCAAACCTCTCTCATTGATTCCCATGCCCCCATATCCAAACCCCTCTTCCTTGAAATCCCTCCCTCCCATTCTGGTAACCCCTCCTTCCTGAAAGAGCTGCCCGCTTCCCATTGCCTGCTTTTTCTGTCCCCAGTGCTCTGCAGTGCATTGCTGGATGTTGCCCAGCGATTTCGAACAAAACATGTCTGACCTTGCAATTGTTCCATGAACACAATGCTTTGTTGAATCCCAGCACGTTTTTCCTTTCCCCATTTCCCCTTGTCTACTCCCTCTTGTGTCCCTCCATTATCCTGACAGGCTCCTCACCCATAGCTTGGAATAGTGGAATCCCATCTCAAGTCTCCCTGGCCACCATCCTCTGACAAACCTTTGTTATACTTTAGCCAACCCACCCCCATCCTTGCCTTATAGGCGTCCTTTATAGTGGAGGCGTCACGTGAGCAACAGAATGGCTAATTCCAGCTTCCTCTCAAGTAGGATAGTGGTGAATAAAGAAAACCTCGCCTGCCATGCCTTTATGTCTTTTCCCTTATAACACTCCCTCCACCTTTTTCCCTGTGATTGCCCAATGCCGCATCTCGGATTTTCCACCGTTTCCTTTTTCGTGTACCTCTTTAGCAGACTCCTTAACCACCAACGCGAATATATCTACATATTCCCTTTCCATATTTTTTCATTAATTGTTAAAGACATGATCTCCCATTGTCATACCCGCAATCCCATCATTGCCCACTCTAGCTTTTGTATTGACTCATTCCCCAGTTGCCTTAAGGTCCTGCAACGCCTTTTCCATTTTTTCCACCCCCTTTTCCCCATGTTATCCAGTATACCTTCTAAATATTCTGTCAGATCCCCCTCTGGGGTCTGCTCCCCCTTATCCTTACCACTCGAGCCCTTCTCTGCATCCAGTTCTTCCACCTGCTCTTGCTCCGGCACCTGTCTTGGTGTTCTTTTTTCTGCTGGGATCTTCCCGGAACCCCCAGCTGGTGTCTTCCATTTTCCCGCTGGTTCATTGACCTCCTTCTGCTTAGCTGCCTCACTTAGCTCATTTATCTTCTCCATCAGGCTCTTCCCTGGTCCTTTCCTGTTCCTCGCCCTTGCGGCCTCTTCCTCCACTTCCTTCCTCCGCGCCATATCCAGCATCTCCGTCACCTTTCTCATCATTTCCGCCACCTGCTCCATCATCTGTATGCTTGTAATCTCTCCATTTCCTGCCATCCTGAATAAATAAATACTTGTGGGGGATATACAACAAAACAATGTTATCCACTGCCTTAGTCCTATTCCTTCTAACTTATTTCGTATTATATATATTTTTTTCTTTCATTAAAAACCCTCTTGTCTGTGCTGTGAAACCATTTTCTTGTCCATCCCCCCCCCACCAATTACCACAGCCGGTATCATATAGTGCCTCTTTAAATTTAATCCGTCCACCTCCCCCAAGTTCAGGAGATCAACATTAACCCCCCGACCTCCAGCACTATTCTACTCAGATTACTCGCACTTTGGACTCCATGCCACCAGAGCAACCTGTCTATTTGTTGTTTTTAAAACATTTTATTTTTTGCCCACCTTTTCTTTAGACCCGAGGGGAAACGCATTTTCCTGGTGCCCCCATTCTCAGAACTACAAATGTGGCGTGGAGGTCTTGGCCGCACATGCTCACTACAGTTATGTCATGGTGCTCCTGGCCGCACATGCGCCCCATCTCTATTTCCTTTTGCACATGCGTGGCCTACTACGTTTCTTCACGCCAGGGCTGCAGTCTCCTCCTACCTTAAGTGCTCTCCCATGTCCCATGAAATGTACCGACTGTATCCCGCCGTTCGTTCATCCTCCTTCGCTACCATGCCTTCCTTTTGCGCTCCTGTTGCCCAATTATGCCAGCCTACCCGCACGCTTCCCCATCATTTTGCTTGACCTCATGGTGCCACGCCGCCCTGATGCTCACGCCCTGAGGGCTCCTTGGATCTGCCAACTCATCTCCTTGTGGCACCAGCATCTCATTCGGCTCTTCTCAGCCAAACACCTCCCGATCCAGGAGACAAAGGAACCAGTCCCTGAATGGCCCTGCAGCATACCCGCCTGCCCCCCACACCCCATTGTGGCCACCACCAGCTGCATGTAAATGCCCCTCCCAGAGCAACCAAAGCGCCACAATCATGGCCCCCAGTGGCCCCTGACAAAACCACCTCCTCAAGCAGGACCAGCCTCCCTTCCTGGATGGCACAATTCCGCAGCTGCAGCCACCCATGGCCCCCGGCAGCCTGGCCTCCGTCAATCAGGACAAGCACCACTCTGGTACAGCAAATATTTTTCTTTGTTATAGCTACCCCCGATTGCCCAGATCTCCATTTAGCCAAGTGAGCGCCCTTCCAGGACCAACCCAGAATTTTAGGTGGAAAGGCAAATGAAAACAGACCAAGACCCTCCTACCGGTAGAACTTACCTTTACAAATCCTAAACAATGCCAAATACTCTCTTAAAGATATTGTTAAATATACTCCTTTTTCTTCGAAATTAACTAAACAGTATAGTGTACAGAGCCTATTGAGTTGCTTCCCAGCCCCTGCAGGCCCCTGTTATGCCCCTGTCCAAACAAACCCACCATGTGGCCGGGCCTACCATTCCCTACTAACCTTACCTTGAATCCAAAATCCTGCCAGAAGAAGTGCTGAGCCTGCTAACTTCCAAACCCAGCAAAGAGGGAGACCCTGCTCCTCTGCTGGCTCCTAAATACCCCTAGACCACTCCCGTTCCTCCTGCCCAATTCTCACCTGTTTACCTGTCCTGTCATATTTGTCATGGCAGGCATGACATCAGACCCCTCCACTTTTACCTGAGCCCTCCATCCTATCTCCTTCTTACCATATCACACCCCTCAACCTGGTCCTCCTCCTAGTATGCCCCCCCATATCCCCCCATGCCTCTTTTCCTGGAATTCCCCTGACAATTTAGGTTGTTCTTTAAGGGCAACTGCATATGTTAAGGAGGGACAGAGGAAAATTTTGAGGCAAGACTGAGGATGTCACTGAGAACAAGGGGCACTTGCGAGGTATGCAAGGAGTGGACTAAAGAGGGAGAGAGAGAGAGAGAGAGAGAGGATCAGGCTGTCAGTGATGAGAAGGGGGGCAGAGTGAAGTGTCAGCAGTGCATGTGAGGCAGTGTGGTGTCTCAGTGGCTGTGGTATAGTGCAGTGTCTCAGTACATGTGACAGCTCATTGTCGGCATCACACTTGGTATGACATGGTCTCTGCAGTGCATGTAGCACAGCGTGGTGTCAGAATCGCATGGTGCACAGTCCTGTGTCAGCAGTGCATAGTGCACAACCTGGTGTCCGCATCCCACATGGCACAATGCATGTGTTGACATTGCATGTAGCACAGGCACAGTGCAGTGTCGGCATCACATAGGCATAGCATGGTGTCAGCAGTGCACATGACACAGCACAGTGTCGGTATGGCACTTGGTATTTTTGTCCAAGCAGTGCATGTGGCACAACAAAGTGTTAGCAGTGCACATGGTATGGCACACTGACAGCATTGCATGGTGCACGGCACAGTGTCGACAGTGCATATGGCACAGCACGGTGTCTGCATAGTGAAGTGGCCGCAGTGCATGTGAAGTGTTGGCTGTGCACATGACACAGCACAGCGTGTTGTGAGCAGTACATGTGGCACAGCAAAGTGTCAGCAGCACCACACATGGCACAGCACTGCATCAGCATTCAGTGTGGCACAGTGTGGTGTCTGAACTGCACGTGGCACCACACAGTGTTGGGAGAGCATGTAGCACAGTGCGGCGACACCAGTGTACGTGGTACAGCACAGTGCCACAAGTAAAGAAAAATACAACAAGAAAGGAATTAAACCTAAATGGTTACAAAAAAGAACACTGAAACACATTAGGAGAAAAAAATAAAGCCTATGGCATTTATAAAAAACAGCCTACAGAAGGAAACTGGGAAAAGTTTAAAAATCTGCAAAACAACTTGCAAAAATACCATAAACAAATCCAAATGTAAATATGAAAAAACTAACTGTACAGGCAAACAAAAGAACAGTAAACAATGTTATGGTTACATTAACTCACTCAGAAAAACAGAAGGGCCTGAATATTCAAAGCAGTTGTGCATGGTGCAACAGGGTTGCGCATGCGCAACAGCGGAAATGCACCATAGAGCGATATTCAGTGGGAGCAACTGCGCAGCGCAAATAGCAGTTCGCCAGTGTGCAATAGTAATGTATGCATGCGCAAGGGCAGGGGGCGTACCCATGAATATGTGGCACAGTGCGATATTCAACCCCCGACCAATGACGCAAGTGAGGAGCAAGTGCCAGTTGCAGGGAGCAAGTAGAAGGAGGGCACTTGCACCAGAGGGGAACAGGACAAAGGGAGACAGACAGGCTGTCTGAGAGAGGAAGAAGGAGACAGGAGAGAGAGAGAAAGAGAGAGAGCGAGAGTGAGAGAGACCAGGAGAGAGAGAGTGAGAGAGAGAGAGAGAGGTAGAGACAGACAGAGGCCGACGGAGGGTGAGAGGGTGGGCGCCATACAGAGCCACCAGACCCAAGGGAGCAACACAGGCACCCACAGGGTGGTTGACAGTGCCTGCAGGCAGAAGCCAGCCAGGGCAGGGAATGCAGGAGGGGGTCCAGTCAAGCGACAGGCACTGCCCACAGAGCCGGAGGGGGCCAGTGGAGCTGGATGCTCAGGGGGTGACAGGACAACAGGGCCAGTAATGAGGGTTGTGAGGAGGCAGGAGGCTGAGTAATGTGGCCGTGGAAGGGCCTGTCGGTATGCCTGGAACCGGTGGCACCGCCCCGATCGTTTAGAGACCCACGCTGACACAGAGATTGTGGGCTGTTATCACCTGAACATGGGATTCTGAGGCAGCTGTGAGCTGTGCAGTGAGGAGATGCAGGCACCCACTGGACGGAGCCACGCCCTGACAGTGGAGACAAGGTTACAGCTGTCACGTGCCTGCTCGCCACAGGCACCTTCCAGAGACCAACAGGAGACACCACAGGCATAACCCAGTCGACCACGTCATGGCTCTTCACACAGTTCTTCAATGCCCTGCTGCCACATGCACTTCCCAGCACACAGGTGGAGCGTACAGCAACCATGCAGGAGTTCCACAGGGTAGCTCGTATGCCAGGCATGCTAGGAGCCATTGACTGCACCCATGTGGGCATCTGCATGCCACCTGGCATGGAGAGGTAGCCTACATCAAAGGAAGGCTACCCAGCATCAACTGGCAGGCAGTGTCACGATGCCAGGGGCACATAACCAGTGTCTGTGCCACACAGTCTGGGGAGCACATGATACCTACATCTGGCACAGCTTGGCACTGTGCCACAGGTTCGAGAGGTGACATCCCACAGGACATCTAGTGGGTGAGTATGGTGAGACCATGGGCAGCAGGGTACAGCAGGGTGTGGAAGTGGGGCGGTCAGGGTGGGGAAATTGCCATGTGTGACTGGGAGGGGCATAGGGCACAGTAACAGGGGTCACTGGGTTAACCTTTCCTCTCTCTCACCCTCTCTCCCCACACACAGGTGACAGTGGCTACCCACTCAGGCCCTGGCTTCTCACCCCCTATGGGCACCCATCATCCCCAGCGGAAGAGCAGTACAGTGAGGCACATGCCAGCATGCAGAACATCATTGAGTGTGTGTTCAGGATGCTGAAGGCACGTTTCCGTTGCCTTGACAGGTGTGTTGGTGCCCTCAGTACAGCCCCTCAAGGCTCACGGCCTATTCCTGGCCTGCTGCATGCGTACAACATGGCCATTGACCATGGAATAGCTGTCAAGGCCGACGAGGGGAACAGCAGTGGGGACGACTCTGGTGTTGGGCCGGGAGGTGGTAGGCAGCCCCCCCCAGGGTGGAAGGATCCCCGGCTAATGCGGCTGGCACACCACCGTCGAGACACAATAGTTCAGGAGCACTATGTTGCACACAGGTAGGTGGACAAACACACGTGCACAGAACTGACACAGTGGCAGGGCACACAGCCATGTGTGGGCATAGCCAGGGCCATGCACACACAGGCACAGTGCAGTGGCGAAGCAGTGCCACAAGACCACACGCAACACCACACTACACAGCACCGTACAGCATCACACACACACATACAGTGACACCTGCATGCACACGACCATGCACCAACACGTGGCGTGGATCAGACACAGGGCACGGTGCACATGCACAACCGGTGTTGAGATGGCATCATCACACACACGCCACATAGGCCAGCGGCTGGGCAGGTGTGCACAGGCAGCATGTGGCGCACCACATGGCTGCCCACGACCGTGCCATGCACACACACACAATGACCATGTGCACACACAGGGCGGTGGCTGCAGACAGCTGACAGGGGTGTGCACATCAGGTCTGCCAGCGTAGTCACATGGCTGCCGTGGACACGGGGATGGCTGCACTGTGGCCACCCAGCAGTCGCAGGCTGCGTGACGGCCACGGGGGAGGTCTGCAACCACCCTCAAGGGTGGTACTGCGAGACCGCGACTGAGTCCTTGCAGGGGTCTGCGGGCTCCCAAACAGGCCCACACCAGGCGTGCCTGGGATGCCCACAGCAGAGCCTGGCATCAACACAGATAGGGTCGCCTGACGCTGGGGCCGTGGGGTGGACATTGCACTCCATGGTGTCTGTGTCAGTCAGCTATGCCCTATGGCAGTCAGTGGGGCAAGGCTGACCAAGATCGCATTGGCAATGTGGTCCAGAGCTGCAGTCGTGTCTTCCCGCAGATGTTGACTGGCCTCCAGGACCTGCGCAGTGCCCCTCTCGCACTGCTCGGCTGTCTGACACACCTTTGCACGGAGTGCTCGCACCCCACCCACGAGCAGCACCTGTTGTTCCATGGAGGCCTGGAGCAATCGGGTCTGCTTGGCCAAGGGATCGGCGACCTGGGGCACATGGGCATGGTGCCGACCCACCGGTGTCGTATGACCACACTGCATGACCCCCCACTCAGGTGGGAGCTGCACAGCGTGGCCCTCATGGGGATGGGCAATGTCAGGTGCCCCGATGGTAGACGCAGTGCCCGGCCCCCCAGCATCTTCAGCCATCTGCTGCTGCCACCCCACTGGCCTCTGTGCACTGGCCAGTGCCTGTGCAGGTGCCCTGCCATACTGTGCCTATGCACACAGCAGTACCAGGATAAGTGGCGGGCAGCTGTTCAACCACAAACAGGCCAGCAGCCGTGCAGCCAGTGCTGGTGTTTGGTATGGGTGACTCCCTCTGACAAGCCCCCTGCCGTCCAGGACAATAGTCTGATCATCATCAGTGTTGGACCCTCCTGATCTGTGTCTCCACGCAGAGCATGCCATGGGCTGGCATCTCACTGGAACACAGCCAGGGCCTCGTTCGCCACCATGCCTGGGACATCCGGCTGGAAGGCGGTGTCGGTCCGCAGCCTATCGGGGCCCCAGATGCCCATGGAGCTGGATGGCCAGTCCTCTGGGGCTGGGTGGGCTACCACAACAGCTGCAGGTACCCCAGCCACCACATGCTGGTGAGCTGGTGCTGTAGGGGAACACAGATGCGTTAGAGCTGCTGACCCGACAGGCCCCCCCTCCCCCAACCTGCCAGACCTACCATGCAGTGATGGGTTCCCTCCAGTATGGAAGCCACCGCCCAGCACACCCTCCACTGCAGTATGCTGCATGATGGCCGCCACCATCTCCTTCTGTGGTGTGAGCTGTGTCACGGTGGCCTGGCCCCCACCTGTGGCTGACCTGGTGGCCCGGATGGTCACCATCTTCTCCTTTATCTGATGCTTGTCAGTGCCCACCTTTTTCTTGCACTCCTGTGCAGGCCACTGGTGGCTGCCCTGCTAGTTCACAGCCTCCGCCCACTCCTCCCAGGCCACAGCCCTGGCCTGGGGTATGCCAGTGGCGCCACTCAGCATTGGCTCCCTGTCAAGGTACACCTTGAACAGGGCATCTGCCTCTGCTCTCGTAAAGTTGGGCCTGCACTTCCAGGCAGGCCCACACTCCTCACCCTCCTCGTGCTTGGACATGTTGCTACCTGTGGACATGGACATGTGGTTAGTGGCTGCAGCAGCTCACCCTGGCCATCAAGCACCCTGTGCTGGCCTTCCCCTTGACAGGCGCATCCTACCTATGATGGTTGCAATACCGGTCCATGGCCTGTGATGTTGTGCGGCGCTTTTATAGCGCATCGCATGCAAATGAGCCGATGCACAATTATAATGACATGCAAATGTCCTCATTGCACCATGGATAGGCTGATGAGCTAATATGCATATGTCGGCTGAATATCGCACTGTTGCACATTGCACAATGGACTCGCTCCAGTGCATGTCATTGTGCAATGCTGTGACATGCACAGTATGGACTTGCCAGTGCTCATGTGCAATGGCATATGCTGCCACCTATTGTGCAGCATGTGCTGTAGGGTCCATCACGCCCATGCTCCATGGGCCTTATGGCGCTCGAGTGCTATACATCCTATAGTGCTCGGGTGCCATTGAGTCTATGGCACTCGGGCACCATTGGGCCTATGGTGCTCGGGCCATCTTCATGGCCCTATTGCTCAATATGTATTATGGGCCCAATAGCGCTCCCGCCACATTTTGCGTGCTGATCCCTGACCCGTGCCATGCCCTATGCCCCCAGAGACCTCTGCCCCATGTGCTGGTGTGGCCATGCCCATGACGTATATCCCCGGGATGCGTGATTGCCGCAGACAGTGCATCTCTGGAGCGAGGCACACATCCCGGCTCACATTGTGCACGCGGGCTACTGGGCCCATTTTGCCTTCTACAATGCTGACTGACCATGCCACTTCATGCAGTGCCCTGTGCCTGCAATTAGAGCCAGGTCAAGCTGGTGAACCTGGTGGCCCAGGTGGAAGCCCATGCTGCTGGCCTGTTTGGCCAGCAGCCCCTCACTAGACACAGGACAGAGGTGTGGCATGACATTGCCAACGGGCTTGTCCAGGCAACCAGTGTGCTATGCACCAGGGAGCAGTGTCGCCACCGGTATGGGGACCTGGTACGGAGGAACCTGGAAAGGCTGAGGGCGCTGCAGGCATGCATCTGGAAGGGGGCTGTGCCATGGCCAGGTAAGTGGGCCCTGACTGCATCTGTACAAGTCCACTGTTCCATGGGGCTGGCAGGGCTGCATGCCATGGGGGTGGTTGCAGTGTGCCTGCGGCTGGCATTGCCAGCCACTGTGTGCACTGCACAACTGCCCAGTGGCCCTGCCAGGCTGGGTTGCACTCTATGCATGGGTGTTGGGGGCAATGGGCCCATGTTGTGGCTGTGTTCTGATGTGTGCCTGTCTGTATTCCCATCCTAGGACCGGAGGAGAGCCAGGGTTGCTGGGGCTCCTGGTGGTCTGCAGCAGGCCCATCGACAGCTGGAGGAGGCTCAGCCAGGCATGCAGTGCTGGGACAAGCTCACAGAGCACCACGGGGAGCAGGGTACGCACTGTGCAGTCCCATGTTTTTGTGCAGGGGGCGCGGGGGATGGAGGTATTGCCTTGGTCCCCTGTGCCATGTGCCATGGCAGCTGTGTTCAAGCACATGGTGCAGTGTCCAGTGGCACATGAGGCAGCCATTGCATGTGTGTGGTAGCTGTTGGTGGGCCGAGTGTGCGTCCGGCCATCACTTGTGCCGCTACGGTTCCACTGTAGCACCATGCCACCTGTCTGCCGCTGTGCTGTGGGGTGGCCCCTGGGCAGAGGATTCCAGTGCTGTGCACTGCTGTGGCTTGCCGAGTTGGCGGCAGGCATAGGCCCACCCACTGCAGGTGGCCAGAGTGCCACTCCAGGGGTGTGTGCTCCTACTGTCTGCTGTGCGCAGAGGGGGCAGGAGTGCTTTGTCATGCACTGATCACCTGTCCCTTCCTCTGCCATAGGTGTTCAGAGGGGTTCCAGGCTCCCACTCCACTGTCATTTGCTGCGACAAATAATACTAATAACCTCACATACTATGGAAATTGCTGACCAGACCAGGTGGATCTTGCTCTGAGACTGGCACAGGGGGAGGTGCCAGGCGCTGGCTGGCCATGGCCGGCCATGAAGAACACCAGCTCCCATCCCGCCTCTGTCCTCCCTTCCCCTACCTTCCCCATCCACATGTACAGACCCTGTTCCCTGACCCCTTCTCCTCTACGCCTACCCTCTCCTCTGTTTATTGTGTTCTGTTCAGCTGTGTTGCTTTCTTCCATTATATTTGTTACCTGTTTACCCTTCTGTGTCCGTGTCTGCTTTGCAGCTGGCGAGTGGGTCCATGCTGCAGTCATGTGGTAGGTGGCCGTGTGGTGCACCTATATCATTGGGTGGTGCATGCATGGTGTTGGCACGCCTCTCAGTCAGTGGGTGTGCCTTGGCGTGGCCCTGGGACAGCAGTTCGGCATGTGGTGTGTGTGTGTGTGTGTGTGTGTGTGTGTGTGTGGTGGGTGCCATATGTTGAGGTGTGGCTTATCGTTGGCTGGGCGGCCGCATGCCTTCCGGTGTGTGGTGGACTAATTTGCCCACCCCTGTACGTCAGTGCCGCCTGTGCCCTGCGTCCTCCATGGGGGGGCTGCCAGCTGCATGCTTGCACTCCATGTGCATTGGTGACCTGTGTGCTGGTTGTGTCCTTGCCAGTGTTCCTGGCCTGGTGCTCCCGCCTTCCTGCACTGTTCCACCCCCCTTCCCCTTTGCCTCTCTCCCTGCTGTGCTTCTGGTTGTTCCTGCTGTGCCTTGGCACATCTTTCTCTGCCCCTTGGCATCCCTGGTTGCGCTATGGCACATATCCGGTTGCTCTCTGGTGCACCTCTCACTGCACCATAGATATTCAGATGTGTTGCGCTGGCACACGTTGCGGTGCACAACCGTTGAATATCACAGTCACTGCACCATTGTGCAGTTGACTTGCACTGCTCTGGGGTTGTGCATGCCTTTGGCACATTTCTGAATATCCAGCCCAAGACATATTAATTACAATAGTAGAAAACAACAAATTAATAATGGAACCACTTGAAATAGCAAACAATTTCAATTAATATTTCTATTCCATTTATAACACAAGTAGTCATATTAGTGTACAAAGAGATATGGATTGTAGCACAAACTAATTAACAATTAACCTAGAAGACATTAAATTAAAAATTTAAGGACTTGGGCCTGCCTGGTGGCACTGAAGGTTGAGGTGCTGGATGCCATACCTCGCACCATGCTGGCTACCTGTGTTCAAGAATGAGCGCGGGCCACTAGGGGTTGGCAGGGGAGAAGGATTGAGCATCCCAGGGACTGCTCTCCTTCTCCGGGGAGGTGGACTTCAGTGGTCAACGAATGCCTGGCCCCTAGTAGAGGCTGGGGGGTGGCACGCTGATGCTGTCAAAATGAGGTGGACACCTGGCGGATTATGCATGGGAGTGTGTGCGCTGCCGCCACTGGCATCATTGCACGCTCTGCCTCTAGGAGAAAAATACCGGAGGAGGAAAATAGGTTGCTCAGTGGATGGCGGAGGGGCCTTGCAGGTCCCACCCGACTAGCCACAGTGCTAGCCACACTGGATTCAGTCTTCAGTGGGTGTTGGAGCCCCACCGGGGGGGGGGAGACCTGGAGGTAATGGTCAGGTGCCGGCTGGTGGACGTCGGGGGACAGGACTGGGGGCTCCCTCCAGAGACGGAGCCGAACAACAAAGTGATAAAATGATAGCTAAAAAAAATTCAAGGACTCAAACCTCATGGTGCACCAGGACTTGATAATATCACCCCAAAAATGCTAATTCTAATGAAAACCACTATTTACTTACACCTTAACATTTTATTTGAGACAACACTGAATACAAGTCAGATTCCCAAGGACTGGAGAGTAGCAAAAATCACACCAACATACAACAAGCATTTGTCAATGCCGAACGTTCGCTTGCAGGTATTTGCAGTGGTGTTTGGCATGTATGGTGCTTTACCCTAACGCCCTGTGCGATTGCTGGTATTTGCACAATAAAACTTCAGCATGACATTTTTGTTACCCCCATTGTGCGCTACATAGGCGGAAACATGTTTTGGGCAGGATGTGAAAAATGACAGCTGTACTGCTCATAAGGAAGTGTGGTAAAATGGCAATGTTGAAAATCTGGAGTGGAAATATTGAAAATTCGCAAACCTACAAGCTTGCGTGGGAACTGTGCAACGCACACTCGTAAAACAGTCATTGTTAGGAATTTTTTCACCAAATTTGCAACATTGGCATTTTAAAACCTCTGCTAATGAACAGTGTCACTGTGATTTTCTTACTGTGTCCCATAAATTGATTTCTCACACCGACTGCGCCATTGTCCACTACATGGGCGGAAACACGTTTTGGGCAGGATGTGAAAAATGACAGCTGTACTGCTCATAAGGAGGAGTGGTAAAATGGCAATATTGAAAATCTGGAGTGAAAATATTGAAAATTCGCAAACTTACGAGCGTGCATAGGAACTGCGCAATGAACACTCGTAAAACAGTCATTTTTAGGAATTTTTTCACCAAATTTTCAACATAGCCATTTTAAGACCTCTGCTCATGAACAGTGTCACTGTGATTTTGTTAATGTGTCCCATACATTGAGTTCGCACACCGACTGCGTCATTGTGCGCTACATGGGCGGAAACACGTTTTGGGCAGGATGTGAAAAATGACAGCTGCACTGCTTATGAGGAGGTGTGGTAAAATGGCAATGTTGAAAATCTGGAGTGCAAATATTGAAAATTCGCAAACGTAGGAGCGTGCGTAGGAACTGTGCAACACACGCTCGTCAAACAGTCATTTTAAGGAATTTTTTCACCAAATTTTCAACATAGCCATTTTAAGACCTCTGCTCATGAACAGTGTCACTGTGATTTTCTTAATGTGTCCACACATTGATTTTGCACACCGACTGTGCCATTGTGCGCTACATGGCGGAAACACGTTTTGGGCAGGATGTGAAAAATGACAGCTGTACTCCTCATAAGGAGGTGTGGTAAAATGGCAATGTTGAAAATCTGGAGTGAAAATATTGAAAATTCGCTAACTTACGAGCCTGCGTAGGAACTGCGCAATGCAGGCTCGTAAAACAGTCATTTTTTGGAATTTGTGCACCAAATTTTCAACATGGGGTTTTTGGGACCCCTTCTCATGAATGATGTCACTGTCATGGTGTTATTCGGGCCCAAAGGGTGATTTCTCACAGTGACTGCACAGTGACTGCAAAATCACCCTTCAGGCCTGAATAATGCCATGACAGTGAAATCATTCATGAGAAGGGTCCCAAAACCCCATGTTGGTAATTGGTAAAAATCAAAAAATGCCTGAGATATACAATAAAGTTGAAACCCCTATCTAGCCCATTATACAGCTTACGGCATTTCCTCAGTTCGCGGTCGGATTTGAAGAGTGCAGGCGTGTTCCCGGTCCACTGAAGATCGTCGCCGCTGAGCTCGGAGGCAAGGATGGGGTGAGGGGTGTGGGGTGAGGGGGAGGCAGGGTGCGCAGTGGGTGAGTGCTGGGTTGTGGGAGGGGCGGGAGACTGCGTGGGACTGTTTTACTTTACAGGTTTTTGATTGATGACATGGGACATTTGCCACGCTGGGGTGGGCTCCCAGCGTGGCACAAGATGGCTGGGGGGCGAGGAGCCGGCCGGAGATTGGGCACCCGTCGGCAAACAATGGGATGTTGCCACTGAGGTGGGCTCCCAGCAGCAGAAGGATGGCTTGAGGGGGGCCGTGGAGCCGATGGGGATTGGGCACCCTGTCGGCAAACAACATGGGAGGTTTGCCACGCTGGGTGGGCTTCCAGCATGGCAAAGGATTTGGGCGGCGTGACGCGGGGGGCAGTGTGACGGTGCTCTGTGTGACAGCAGTGGTTTTCTTTGAGGGAAGACCACTACTGTCATCACAGCTCCCACCCATTGTACCAGGACGCCACACCTGCTCAACCTGAGCAGTGGATTTAATGGGAGAGGCACACCTCCAAAGTGTGCTATTCTCCCAAAACATTCCTTGTGCATGTGCGCAAGCGAACGTAAAAAGAGATGTACAAATGACATAAAAAACTACAGAGCTATACGTCTGACACCAGCCATATGTAAAACTATCGAGTCCCTAATCAAAGAAATGAACGAATGTCGTTAGTATGCTGACATTTGTCTATTCTAGTCTTATAATGTTCTGTTTCTTTTCTTTGATGTGAATGGAACCACAGGACATTGCTGAAAATGGGAATTTAACCCAAGAATATGTTTCCTGTATAAAAATAAAATCTTATCATCAAGAAATGATACAGGAACACATGGCTACAAAGTCATCTTTTGATGAACATCAACATGGTTTCAGGCGGGGAGATCTTGTGCCACCCAGACTTGATGTGTTTTATGAACATGTCAATAAGAACTTAGACCAAGGTGAACCAGAAGATGTGATCCTATTGGATTTTAGCAGAGCTTTTGACTCTGTGCACAACGGCAGTTGTAGATAAATTAACAATACTAGAATCAAAAAGGGATTATAGCATGAATAGATAAAAAACTGGCTAAGGGAAAGAACCCAGTGCATCTCAATAAAGGGGTATTTATCTACCGAAGGGAGAGTCACAAGTGGGGTCCCACAGGGATCCATTCTGGGACCAATTATTTTCCTACTATTCATATCTGACTTAGATGACGGTGTTGTGAACCATATGGTTAAATATGCAGATGATGCTAAATTAGGCCCCTGTGGAACCATGGAACAAACAAATTCTATTCAGAATTATTTAGACTCAGTATTAGTCTGGACACAACAGTGGGGTAGTCACTAAACAGCAGTAAATGTAGCATCATACACATGGGAGAAAAACAATCCAACGTTTGACTAAGCTCTAAACAATATTAAGTTGAAATCAGCTATTATTGACAAAGACCTTGGCATAGTTATTGACTCCAATTTCACATTCAAAGAGCAGTGTTCAAACACAGTCTCCAAAGCAAATCAAACAGTAGGTGCAATAAAAGAAACATTAAAAACTGATCATCAGAAATATTCCTCCCCCGTACGGGTCCTACGTGAGACCTCAGTTGGACTACTGTAGTCAGGTCTGGAGACCCTACTGGAGGAGGGATGTGGAAAAGTTAGAGAAAGTGAGGTGCATGTATACCAAGTCCATCAGTGGTTTAACATCATTATCATATGAGTCAAGATTAAAACAACTAAAATTGCACAGTTTGGAAACAAGAAGAAAACAGGGCGATGTCTTGTTTTATTATGACATTATAAATGACCAAAACCTGATGAGCGAATTAAAGGGATTTAAAAACATTGATTCAGTTACAGGGGCACCCACTGCAGGTGTCACGTCAAAGTTAGAACCAACAAAAGAAAGTATTTTTATACACAAAGGACTTCAGACTTATGGAACAAACTGCCAGAACACATACCGGTAATTGTAAGTAGAAATAAGGATATTTTTAAGAGACACTTAGACAAATACATAAATGAAGGAGGAAACGTGAACTTTTGTAGTACAGTTTAAAGAAGCTACTTATGGGCCTAACAGCTTTTTTTTGCTCCTAGCATCATTAGTGACATTAGTAACAAGTACTGCTACCACAGTGCCATGTGCATTGCAGACATCGCAGTGTGCCACATGGTCTGCTGTCATTGATCTGCACCACGTGGTTTGTCCTCACAAAGCTGTATTATGTGCACTGCTGTCACTGCACTGTGCCACATGCACTGCAGTCACTGTGCACGTGCACGTGTACTACTTTCACTGAATTGTTTCACATGTATGGCTCACACTGCACCCGTGCAACATGTGCTGCCAACACTGCACTGTGCCATGTGTGCCACCATTACTGTGCCACGTTAACTGCCCTTGCTGCGCTGTGCTACATGCACTGCTGCAATTGCAGTGTGCCACATGCACTGCCAGCACTGGTGCCCAGTGGCAACCCCATCTCTCTATCCTATGGTACATGATCCATGGTGTCCTGTGGCATTTATGTACATCACCCCATGCCAGCATAATCCATGGTGTGCAGTGACTGTCCCCCATCCAGTATGATGACTGGCACTGCCCTTCTCTGTATGCCTTCTTCTGCCACGGTCTTAATTTTATGTTTTCAATGAAGTTCAGAAAACCAGTCATGGAGTAAGGGAGGATGGGGCTATGCTGGTCATTGTCTTTTGGGAAGGGGTAACACTGGACCTGGGGATGGCTCTGCTGCAGGGAGTGTTTGAGGGTTGGAGGCTGGTCCTAGTGTAGGGTGGCGGTGATGGGTGGTAATTCAGCTACAGGGAGGGTGGTAAGGAGGCTGGTCGAGCTGCAGGGACAGTTGGCTAAGATGGAGTGGCTGGTGTGGGGGTGTTCAAGCAGCAATGAGAGTGGTCAGAGCAGAGGGTCCATGGACTTAAAGGGCAGTACAGTGGCATGAAGGGCTGGGGTTGGTCCAGCTGAAGGGAGGATGGTTGGGGAGTAGTGGTGAAGGCTTGTCCTTGCATCATGTGGTGATGGCGATTCTACTACAGGGGGAACAGGGGCAAGCCTGACACCAGGGTGGATGGGTTCTGGAGCCTGCCACCAGGCCTGAGTGGGTTGGTGGGATGAAGTACATCCCCATGTGTGGGATGGGGTGGTTGCATGTGGGATATCATAGAGGTACACGTGGCAAGCATTCGAGGACGACATCTAGGACTTTGAGGCGTATATATCTGCACCCGTGAGCTGCTCTGTGCCTGTGCCAGACAAGCACCTGCCTCCCTTAATCAGAGCACCCTCTCTGGTGCTTGGCCGCCCCCAGCCCTGCACCAGCTTCTGCCTCCCCAAAGCAGGCCAACCCACATCCCCCTTGTAGTCCACCCTCCCTGAAGCTATCCCTCCCCCTGGATTGGGTGGTAACAGAACCACAAAGAAAACAAGGTGTTTTATCTCATATGGGTTAAACACACTTATCTGCTATCAAGAACCCTCTTCAGACATCCACCCACCAAGCCCGTCCACACAAATACATCCCATCCCTCCATGCAGAATGTTTCTGATTCCCTCTTAGCCTGTCAAGTCCCATTGTGCAGGGACACAACTGTCCAATGGCTATAAAAAAAAACAAATTCTGTCCAAAGACTACTCACATGGCCCCAGGATTACTAAGAGGGAAAAGACATACTGGATATGCAAAACATTTTAACACCACCAATCCTCAGTGCATCATTTGCATGTGTCATATATGCTAGTGTCTAGGGCTGTGCAGGGAGGGATAGTGTCAGACTGTAGAGGAAAGTGTCTGGACAACTCATATAATGTGGATGGGTGGATGTGCCATGAGTCTGAGAGGGGTGTCAGTCCCACTCCCCTTTGCAGCTGAACCCCCAACAGACTGGTAATGAGCACAGCTGGAACCCTCATTCCAAAGCACAGACACTACCCTGCAGCTGGACCACCTTTCCCACAGACCAGCAATCCTGAGCTGACCCCCCATTCCCTCATCCCCAAGCTGGAACCCCTTCTTCCCACACACAAACCATCCCCTGCAGTAGAACCCCAACATACTAGCGTGTGCCCCTCTTAAACAGCATAAACCCCATCCAGCACAACTCCTTGTAGCTGACTCCCCAGAACAGACTGGCATAGCTGGAAACCCTCATTTCACAGACCAGCCACCATCCCATAGCTGCCCCCCTTCCCACAGGCCACCAACCCCCTGCAGCTGCCCCTCCCCAGCTGGAACTTCCCTTCCCACAGACCAGTAGAACCCCCCCGACATACTAGCTGTGTGTTCCCCTCCCAGCAGGAACCCCATTCCACAGTCCCCCTTGCAGCTGACACCTCAGAACAGACTGGCAGTGAGCCTCCCACAAACAGCTGGAAGAAACAGCAACCCCTGCAGCTGACCCCCAGTTCCATCTGTTATCTGGATCCCCCTTCCCACAGATCAGCCATCCCACCTGCAGCAGACCCCTCTAACATACTAGCGTGCCCCCCTCATACAGCAGAACCTCCTATCCTGGGCCAGCCGCGCAGGTGGTAGCACTACTGCTCACAATGCCGGTGATCTGGGTTCAGGGAATGAGCCCGGGACTTGAAGGGCTGGCCAGGGAGGAGGCTGAGCGCCCAAGGGACCACCTGCCTCTAGGGAAGGAGGGGCTGAGGCTCAGCTCGACTGGCCCCAAGCTGGAGGCCTGGGCAGCAAGCACCAAGCCATGTAGAGGGGAGGCGTGATGGATGTCAGCGGTTACACCTGATGTTGGAGTGCATGTCTCGTCCACAAAACAAGGAAAATCAACTCCTTGAGCACTGGGAAGACAGAGCGCTCAGTGCAGATCCCACAGCTCTCTCCTGCCTGTCCTGCTGGGACCCAACGAAACCAGAAAGTTCGGGGTGTATGGGCCCTACTTCATCCCCACTTGGGGGGGAATAACCACGGCTCCATGGGGTACCCACAGGCTCCAGGTAGTGAAGAAGCAGGGACAGACACCATAGTGACTCCCGATGGTGCGGGGCTTGGGGAGCAGGGGGTCATCGATGCTCCGGGCACTTCCCCACCCTCTCCCCTGGAGAAGGAGAGCAGTCCTTGGGACACTCTGTCCTTCTCCCCGGCCGGCTCTCCAGTGACCCTGGTCTGTTTCCAAACCCAGGTCACCGGCGTCGCATGCGGAAATCCAACCGCTGCTCCAATGGGCTGGCCCTAAAATGCCTATGTTGAAAATTTGGTGATGGAAGTCCATAAAATGACGATGTTACAAGCATGCATTATGCCATTTCCATGCACCCTTGTAACTTCGCAAATTTGCAATATTTTCATGCCAGATTTTCAACACTGGCATTTTTTCACACCTCCTTATGAACAGTACAGCTGCCATTTTTCACATCTTGCCCAAAGTGTGTTTTCTCACCTGTGGTGCACAATGGCGTGGTCGCTATGGGAAATCAACTTTTGGGACACATTAACAAAATCACAGTGCCTCACATGATGAGAGGTCCCAAAATGCCTATGTTGACAATGTGGTTAAAAAAATCCCCAAAATAATTGGGTTACGGACATGTGTTGCACAGTTTCTATGCCTGCTCATGACTTCACCAATTTTGCACATTTACACTCCAGATTTTCAAAGTTGCCATTTTTTTACGCCTCCTCATGAACAATACAGTTGTCATTTTTCACACCCTGCCCAAAATGTGTCTGCATGCCTGTGTCGCCAACTGGCATAGTCGCTGTGCAAAACCACCTTTCGGCTAACAAACTGATAGTGCCGCTCTTCATGAGGTGGGGTCACAAAAAGCCCATGTTGAAAATTGGGAGTGAAAATACCAACAAACGCCTACATCATTAGGGTTTCCAACTGTAACACCCCACCCTGTAGAGACTGACAGGCGTCAGGGGTGTGACTTGGGATCATTGGCTGTAATGCTCATGCCATTCCGCCCACCCCACCCGCTGCCAGTCACAGGCATCGAAATGTGCCTTGGAGTCTTTGGCCCTAAAGTACACCCCATTCACCTATACTGCACCTATCTCAGCGTATTTCATAGATACATAGATACATAGACAGTGTCGGCAGATAAGGGCCTTTGGCCCACCCATTCTGCCCATTTGAGCTTGTAAGTTCAGTTTATGTTTTCCTAGAAGTCTGTTGCCCCTTAGCCCTGACCTCCACAATTCCTTTATGTCTATCCCATGCATTCTTAAATCCCGTGATTGTTTCAGCCCCCACCACTTCCTCTGGCAGGGTGTTCCCTTGTCCACCACCCGTTCTGTAAAGAAATTCTTCCTCACGCTTCCTCTGAATCGTCCTCCCTCCAACTTCATCCCATGCCCTCTAGTCCTGGAACATTTTTCTGCTTAAAATAGTGTATTCCTGCACCCTGTTCCTCCCTGTAAGATACTTGTATGTCTCTATCATATCTCTCTCCCTCCTCTTCTCCAGGCGTACATATTCAGTTCCTTCAACCTGTCCTCATAGAACTTGTGATGCAATCCATGTACCATCTTTGTTGCCCTCCTCTGAACCTTCTCTACCCTGTATATGTCCTTATGTAGGTAAGGTCTCCAGAACTGTACACTGTACTCCAGGTGGGGCTTCACTAGTGTCTTGTATAGTGGAATTATGACCTCCCTTTTTCTGCTGGTGATGCCCCTGCCTATGCATCCCAGCATCCTATTTGCTTTACCTGCTGCCTTGTCACATTGTTTCCTCACCTTGAGGTCATCAGAGATGATAACCCCAAGATCCCTTTCCTGCTTGGTGCATGCTATATCCTCACCCCCAACTGATATATTGTGCCAGGGTTTTTGTGCCCCATATGCATTATCTTGCACTTCTTTGCATTGAATTTCAACTGCCAAACCTCTGACCATTCTTCAAGTTTCTGCAGGTCCCTTCTCATTCTGTCTACACCCTCTGGTGTGTCTACTCTGTTACAGAGCTTTGTGTCATCAGCGAACAGTGAAATTCTGCCTTCTAAGTCCTCGCCAATGTCACTGATGAAGATGTTGAATAGGACCGGTCCCAGCACTGATCCCTGTGGTACTCCACTGGTCACTCTTCCTCTGTGGAGTGACAGCCATTTACCACCACCCTCTGTGTCCTGCTGCCCAGCCAGTTACCTACCCACCACACTAGTGTCCTACCCACACCCATATTCCCAGTTTGTGCAATAGTCTCTATGTGGCACAGTGTCAAAGGCCTTGCTGAAGTCCAGATAGGCCATGTCCACTGCCCTCCCTGATCCACCTCCCTAGTCACCCAGTCAAAGAATTCAACGAGATTGGTCTGAGCGGCCGCCCCCTGGTGAAACCATGCTGTCTTGGGTCCTGTAGTCCATTGACAACCGGATGTTCCACCAGTCTCTCCTTCAGTAGTGCTTCCATGATCTTCCCCACTACCGAGGTGAGGCTGACTGGTCTGTAGTTTCCCGCTTCCTCATTGTTCCCACTTTTGTATAAGGGGACTACATTTGTTGTCCTCCAGTCTTTGGGTAGTTTCCCTGTTTCCAGTGATCGGCTAAACAGGATAGCCAGAGGTTCAGCCACCACCTCTCTTAGTTCTTTAAGGACCCTGGGGTGCACCCCATCTAGCCCCATTGCTTTATCAACTCTTATTACTTCCAGTTCCTTCAGGACCCTTTCTCGAGTAAAGGGACTTGTGTCCATTTCTGCACCATTCTCACCCCTTGTACTCCCTTCAGACCCATTACCCTCCTCTTCCTCAGTAAAGACTGAGCAGAAATACCTGTTCAGTATGTATCTATGTAACTAAAATGGTGCAGGATCTGCATCAGAAACCATATGAAGAGAGACTGAGAGAGCTTAATATGTATACCCTTGATGAAAGGAGGGGCAGGGGGGGACATGATAGAAATGTTCAAGTACCTCAAGGGAATCAACAAAGTCCAGGAGGGTAGCATCTTTCAGAAAAAGAGATGAGTAAGAACAAGGGGGCACCATTTAAAGATAGAGGAGGGATGGCACAGGGGTAATGTGAGGACATTTTTTTTCACGGAGAGAGTGGTGGATGCATGGAACCGCCTTCCTGGGGAGGTTGTTGGATCTAAAACAGTGGGGGAATTCAAATATGTGTGGAACAGACATAAGGCAATTGTAGTGGGGGGTGGCAGGAAGTAGGCTGTTGGTTAACTAGAATCTGCATCTTATCCAGTAGATAGGGAAATGGGCAGTCTGGGTAGGCCAAGTGGTCCTTGTTTGCCGTCAAAGTCTATGTTTCTATGTCTATGTAATATGTCAGCTTTACTGTTGTCATCCTCCACGCCGCCTCCATCCTCCATCTTCAGTCTTACTACCCTTCCCTTTGCCTTTCTTTTTTCACTTATGTACCTCTACCCCTGATTTTGCAATGTGTTCTTCTGTCTGAGCTTTGGCTTCCCTTACTGACCTCCCTGCCTCCCTTTGCTTCTCCTGGTACTTCTCCTGTTCCCTTCTGCCTGTGTCTTTCTGTATTCCTGAATGCAATCTTTTTGGCTTTCACTTTCTTTTATACCTCTTTGGAAAACCATAATGGTATCCTCTTCCTTTTTCTTTTTCCTCGTGCTAACCTGCTTAATGCATAATTCTGTTGCTCTTGTAATCCCATTTTAAATACTGCCCATTGTTCCTCAACCCCTGATTCCTGCCCCATTCCCTTAATGCCTCTTTCAAGTATCTCCCCATTTTCCCAAAGTCTGCCCCCCTAAAATCCAGGATACGTGTTTTTGTGTGGTTTGGTTCTGCTCTTTCTGTGATTTCAAACCACAATGACTGGTGGTCACTGTTCCCCAGGTGCTCCTCCACTGTTCCCCCCATCACACTGTCCTTGTTTGTGAGCACAAGGTCCAGTATTGCCTTCTGCCGACTTGGTTCCATGACCAGTTGCTTGAGGAAGGCACCCTGAAGGGAGTCCAGGATAAATCTGCTCCTAGTTGATGCTGCTGCTGGGATGCTCCAGTCCACATCTGGAATATTGAAGTCTCCAACCAGCACTACCGCACCCCTGTCTGCCATCCTTTGGATGGCTATCATCAGCTCCCTATCTGTTTCTCCCTCCTGGGCTGGTGATCTATAGACCACAACTGTGCGGATGGGTTCTTCCTGGATCTCTGTGGCCCTTATGGAAAGGGGTAAGTATAAGGCCCAAAGACCCCAAAGCACACCACGACACTTGTCAGTGTCTACAGGGTAGGGTGAGGTTAAATGGCATGTGCATTATAGCTGATGACCCAAAGGCACACCCCAACGTCCGTCAGTCTCTGCAGGGTGGGGTGGGTTACGCTAGTTCAATACTTCACTGCCATTCCTATTTTGCATCTCTAACTGCTGCACTACAATGCCAGCGAGACATTCAGCATTGACAAATGCTTGTTCTATACACTACTTAAATTAAGCAAAGTGCTCTGAGCGGAAGAACAAAACAGGAAGGCAAGGTAGTGCGGGCATGGAATGGGATTGGAATGAGGGTTGACTGGAAAGAAATATCAACAGCGAGTCACTCACTGAGACAGACAGTGTAGATGAATGTAGTTGCTTGATGCTTACTGTTTGTATTTTTTTTAAACACTGCAAGTTGTCTTGTCCTAGGCTGTCACAAGCAATGCACTGGCAGCCGGCCGCAGGACACTGGGTGGGTCAGTCACGAGTCACCCCTCATTCACTCCTTTCCACACAAAATCTCCTCTGTCTCAACAGCCCCCACACAGGCTCCTCTTATTTTGTTTTCCTTTACAATCTTTTTTTTTTTTAAAGCTTTCTTATGTTTTTCTTGTGTGTTTGAAGCCAGCTGGCTTACTGGACACTGGGTCAGTCACCCTTCCTTCACGCCGAGTCCTTTCCACACAAAATATCCTCTCTCCCAACAGCCCCCACAGTTGGGCTCATCTTATTTTGTTTTCCTTACAATCTTTTTTTTTTTTAAGCTTTCTTATTTTTTTATGTTTGCTTACACGCATGTAAAAGAAACATAGTGCCATCATCCGAGTTTTCCAGAGGTGTGTCATCCTCTTCCAATTCAGTCAGTGTGTTTGCAGGCACAGTCGGAGTGCGCCAATCACTGCTCCAGCTGTCTATGACAGCTGAAAATGCAGTGGCATACAGTTGAAAGGGAGAGCTCCGCTTCAGTGAGCAGAGCTCCCCGCTAAGCTGCGCCGCCGCATATTGCATGCAGCCGCCCCCACACACATACTGTATAGCCGACAGGGTGTCCAATGCCCCATCGGCTCACGCCCTCAAAAAAGCTTTCCTGGTGCCACGCTGGGGCCCATCCCAGCATGGCATGTCGTCGTATGGCCGGACGGGGTGCCCAATCCCCCATGGCTCCAACCCCAAACAGCCTCCCAGCTGCTATGCTGGGAGCCCACCCCAGCGTGGCACAAGCCCATGGCCGACAGGTGCCCAATCCCCGTCGGCTCCAGGCCCCAAAACAGCTTTCCAGCTGCCATGCTGGGAGCCCACCCCAGTGTGGCAAACGTCGCGTTGTCTTAGTAAAAAAAAAAACCTGTAAATTGAAAACAGTCCCTCGCAGTCTCCTGCCCCCACCGCTCCCACCCACTGGGCACCCTCCCTCCCCACCCCCTCACCCCATACTTACCTCCAGAGTCCGGCACGACTGCACTCTTCAAAGCTGACCGCGAACTGAGAAATGCGGTAAGCTGTATAATGTAATAGATAAGGGTTTTCAACTTTGCTGCATATCTTGGGCATTTTGGGAACTTTTGCACCAAATTTTCAACATGGGGTTTGGGACCCTTCTCATGAATGCTGTCACTGTCATGGCATTACTCGGGCCCGAAGGTATTTTGCAGCCACTGTGCGAAATCACCTTTCTGGAATGATTAACAAAATGATACTGCCAGTGTTCATAAGGTGGGCTCTCAAAAAGCCTATTTTGAAAATTTCGTGGAAAAATTCCTAAAAATGACTGTTTTACGAGCGTGCGTTGCACAGTTCCTATGTACACTCATAAGTTCGCGAATTTTCACTCCAGATATTCAACATTGCCATTTTACCACACCTTCTTACGAGCAGTACAGCTGTCATTTTTCACATCTCAACCAAATATGTTCCGCCCATGTAGTGCACAATAGGCGCGATCGATCTTGAAATCAGTATCTTGGGACATTAAGAAAAATCACAGTGACACTGTTCATGAGCAGAGGTCTTAAATGGCTATGTTGAAAATTGGTGAGCAAATTCTAAACTGACTGTTTTACTGACGTGCGTTGCAGAGTTCCTACACACCGTAAGTTCACAAATTTAATATTTTCACTCCAGATTTTCAACATTGCCATTTTACCACACCTCCTTATGAGCAGTACAGTTGTCATTTTTCACATCGTCCTGGCGATGTTTCTGCCCATGTAGCGCACAATACGACGCGGTCGGTGTCGCGAAATCAATGTATGGGACACGTTAAGAAAATCACAGTGACACTGGTCATGAGCAGAGGTGTTAAAATGGCTATGTTGAAAATTTGGTGGAAAATTCCCAAACGACTGTTTTAGGAGTGCACGTTGCGCAGTTCTTACGCATGCTGGCAAGTTTGCGAATTTGTAATAGTTGCACACCAGATTTTCAACAGTGCCATTTTACCGCACTTCCTTATGAGCAGTACAGCTACCATTTTTCACATCTCGCCCATTATGTGTTTCCGCACATGTAGCGCACAATGGTACAATCGGTGTGCGAAAACAATGTTTGGGACAGATTAAGAAAATCACAGTGACACTGGTCACGAGCAGAGGTCTTAAAATGGCTATGTTGAAAATTTGGTGACAAAACTCCATAAAATGACTGTGTTACGAGTGAGCATTGCGCAGTTTCCACGCACTCTCATAAGTTCATGAATTTGTAATATTTTCAGTCCAGATTTTCACCAGTGGCATTTTTCCACACCTCCTTATGAACAGTACAGCTGTCATTTTCCACAACATGGCCAAAATGTGTTTTCACACTTTCAGCACAGAAATGTGTGGTCGCTGTGGGAAATCAAATCATTGTTTGGGACAGATAAAGAAAATCACACTGACACTGTTCATGATCGGAAGTCCCAAAATGCCTGTGTTAACAATCTGCTGTAAAAATCCCCAAACTAGTTACATTACGGGTGTGTGTTGCACAGTTTCTACGCCTCGTGACTTCACCAGTTTTTAAGATTTTAGTGAATTTTCAACATTGCCATTTTTACACCTCCCATGAACAGTACCGCTGTCATTTTTCACATCCTGTTCGGAATGTGTTTGTGCACCTGTGGTGCCAAATGCCATAGTTGCTGTGCAAAAGTAGTTTTCGACTAACAAACTGGTAATGCCACTGTTCATGAGGTGGGGGTCACAAAAAAACCATGTTGAAAATTTGGAGTGAAAATACCAACAAATGCCTGAGGCATTAGGGTTTCCGACCATAACGCCCCACCCTGTAGAGAATGACAGGCATCAGGGGTGTGACTTGGGATTCTTGCCTGTCATGCTCATACCATTCCACCCCCACCCACACCCTGCAGCCAGTGAGAGGCATCATGGTGTGCCTTGGACTCTTCGGGCCCAAACTTCACCCCATTCTCCTGTACGCACCCATCTCACTGTATTTCCTGATGGAATGGAGTGCGCATGAACAAAGACCCAAGGCACACCATGACACTTGTCAGTGTCTGCAGGGTAGGTGTGGTGAAATGGTGTGGCTGTATGCCTGACGACCCAAAGGCACACCCCAGTGCCTGTCACTCTCTGCAGGGTGGTGGTGGGGTTGGCTTCAGTTCAATACTTCACTGCCATTCCTATTATGCAGCTCTGTAACTTCTACACTACCAATGCCAATGCCAGCAAGCAAACATTCTGCATTGACAAATGCTTGTTCTTGTGTGGTTCAAGCCAGCCGGCTTGCTGGACACTGGGTTGGTCACCCTTCCTTTACTCCAAGTCCTTTCCACACAAAATCTTCTCTCTCCCAACAGCCCCCACAGTTAGGCTCCTCTTATTTTGTTTTCCATTACAATCTTTTTTTAAAGCTTTCTTATTTTTTTCTTGTGTGTTTCAAGCCAGTCGGCTTGCTGGACACGGGGTCAGTCACCCCTCCTTCACTCCGAGTCCTTTCCACACAAAATGTCACAGCCCATGCACAGCTAGGCTCCTCTTATTTTGTTTTCCTTTACAATCTTTTTATTAAATGCTTTCCTTTACAATCTTTTTTTTTATATATAAACTTTCTTGTTTGTGTGTGTCTTTTAAGCCAGCCTGCTGCAGGACACTGGGTCAGTCACCCTCTGTGCCTCCTTCACTCCTTTCCACTGTCTGCCACACATAGTCTCCTCTCTCCCAACAGCCCACACACAGGCTTCTCTTAATTTATATGTTTCTTTGTCTTTGCTGTTTTTATGTTTGCTTGCACGCATGTGCAAGAAACATAGTGCCATCATCTGAGTTTTTCAGAGGTGTGTCAGCATCTTCCAATTCAGTCAGTGTGTTTGCAGGCATGGTCACAGTTCTCCAATCACTGCTGGAGCTGTCTATGACAGCAGTTGAAAATGCAGTGGCATACAGTTGAAAGAGGGAGCTACGCTTCAGTGAGCAGCTCCTCCCCCAACACACACAAACACAGATCAACTGTGTTGGTTACCTGATAGATTGCTGTAGTCTTGTCTAGCTTAGAGAGACAAGCCACACATCATTACTTTAATAAACTGTTCCCTGCCACAGCAGGACCACCAAATATGTGTGGGTGCCTAACAGTCCTCACACACCAGCTCTCCAAAGCACACCTTCATGGACTCCATGGGTTCTAATCCTCCAGAAAAATACCTCAGTATTTGATGTGAAAACTCAGACTTCATTGTATGTATAATTCCAAGTGTTTTCTCTTACTAGACTCAGTCAATGTGAACTCCCCGCTGCTAAAACCTATGCAAACAAACTTGAGCGTACTGTACTACCTGCAGCTGAAGCAAAGAACAGCCAGAATGCACAGAGGAGAACATACTGCTATGCATTTCAGCAGCAGCCAGTGGGGGAGGTTTTCATGACTGAAGCACTTTAATGCACCTTTTAGTGCTGTCATATACACACCCCTGTGTGGTAATTCACTAAACTGCACACTTAGTCTGGTAATGCAGCTTCAAAATATTTTTTTTTCTCTGAATTGCCATGAGCTGGCATTTTATGTGACTGCAGAAACAAGATGCTGTATGTCAGCCATGTGTCTGCATTCCCTCATCCCTCACACCTCTCAAACAAAGCCACTGGTGCTTACTGAATTGAGAAGAGTTACATGGATTTCAGAAATTGTGCCAGATACACTGCATATTGCCTCATCCACTCTCTTTGTTTCAACCCTCCACCCCCACTTCTCTTGGGCAAAGCATGAAGGCTAGTTCACACTAGCACATTCAGATACTTAATAATTCACACTTCTTTTCAAACCAGGGAAAGGCATGTTGTTGGTCTATTACACTATGAAAACAAGCATTTGTCAATGCCGAACGTTCACTTGCAGGTATTTGCAGTGGTATTTGGCACTTGGACATGGCTTAAAAATCAGTGACAAAGAAGTACAAGCATTTGTCAATGCGATGTTGCTTGCTTCTATGTGCTGTTTAGGTATTTGGAAGTCATTGGAGTGCAAATATTGAAAATTAAGCAAACTTCTGACGTGCGTGGAACTGCATAATGCACACTCGTCAAACAGTCATTTTAGGAATTTTTCACCAAATTTTCAACATAGCCATTTTAAGACCTCTGCTCATGAACAGTGTCACTGTGATTTTCTTAATGTGTCCCATACATTGAGTTCACACACGACTGCACCATTGTGCGCTACATGGGCGGAAACACGTTTTGGGCAGGATGTGAAAATGACAGCTGTACTGCTCATAAGGAGGTGTGGTAAAATAGAGTGTTGAAAATCTGGAGTGAAATATTGAAAATTGCAACACCATGAGCGCAAGCGTATAGGAATCCGCGCAACGCATACCAGAAAACAGCTCGTCATTTTTAGGAATATTTTCACCAAATTTTCAACATAGCCATTTTAAGACCTCTGCTAATGAACAGTGTCACTGTGATTTTCTTAATGTGTCCCATACATTGATTTCGCACACCGACTGCACCATTGTGAGCTACATGGGCGGAAACACGCTTTGGGCAGGGTGTGAAAATGACAGCTGTACTGCTGATAAGGAGATGTGGTAAAATGGCAATGTTGAAAATCTGGAGTGAAAATACTGAAAATTCACAAACTTACAAGCTGCATGTAGGAACTGCGCAACGAGTCTTCAGAAACAGTACTTTAGGAATTTTTCACCAAATTTTCAACATAGCCATTTTAAGACCTCTGCTAATGAACAGTGTCACTGTGATTTTCTTAATGTGTGCCATACATTGAGTTCGCACAAACTGCGCCATTATGCGCCATTAAATGAAAACATGTTTTGGGCAGGATGTGGAAAATGACAGCTGTACTGCTCATGAGGAGGTGTGGTAAACGGCAATGTTGAAAATCTGGAGTGAAAATATTGAAAATTCGAGAACTTATTTAACATGCGCGAGGAACTGGCGCAATGCACGTCAGAAACAGTCATTTCTAGAATTTTTCACCACATTTTCAACATAGCCATTTTAAGACCTCTGCTCGCGAATGGTGTCACTGTGATTTTCTTATTGTGTCCCATACATTGATTTTGCACACCGACTGCGCCATTGTAGCGCTACATGGGCGGAAACATGTTTTGGGTGAGATGTGAAAATGACAGCTGTACTACTCATAAGGAGGTGTAATAAAATGGCAATGTGAAAATCTAGGTGAAATAATACCCGAAATTGAGAACTTACGAGCCCGTGAACCGCGCAACGCACGCCAGAAACGGGTTTGAGTTTTTAGACGCCCACCAAATTTTCAAAATAGGCTTTTTCAGAGCCCACCTTATGAACACTGGCACTGTTGTTTCATTAATCAGGCCCAAATGGTGATTTCGGCGCAGTGACTGCGAAATCATCCTTTGAGCCATCTTATACCATGACAGTGACAAAATTCATGAAAAGGGGTCCCAAAACCCCATGTTGAAAATTTGGTGCAAAATTCAAAAATACCTAAGATATGCGACAAAGTTGAAAAACCATCTAGCCCATTATACAGCTTACCGGCATTTCTCAGTTCATGGGTCGGCTTTGAAGAGTGCAGACGCCCCGGGTCCAGCGCGATGATCGCCGCGCCAAGCTCTGGAGGTAAGTATGGGGTGAGGGGGGTGTGGGGAAGCAGGGTGTGCAGTGGTTGGGTGCGGGTTGTGGGAGGAGGGCGGAGAGACTGCGTGGGACCGTTTTTAATTTACAGGTTTCCTTTTTTCTATAATTGATGACACAGGACGTTTACCACGCTGGGGTGGGCTCCCAGCATGGCAGAAGGATGGCTGGGGTGTGAAGCTGACGGAGATTGGGCACCCCGTCCAGCAGGCAATCTTGAGGACATTTGCCATGCTGGGGTGGGCTCCAAGCCAGCAGCAAGCTGTTTGGGGAGGTGGAGCTAACAGAGGATTGGACACCTCCGCGGCAGATGATGCAGGATGTTTGCATGCTGTGGCCCTGTGGCAGCAAAGATTTGGGGGGGCATGGTACTGCAAGCACAGTGGTGGTTTTCTTGAAGAGAAGACCACCTGGTCACACACAGCACCCAGCGATTGGTGCAGGATCGCTTATGCCTGCTCAACAGAGCAGGGGATTGCACAGGGCAGGCACGCCCCAAATGTCCCATTCTCCAAGACGTTCCTTTGCACATTCACGCAGCGGATGTAAAAACAAAAAACAAATGATGGACTTTATAGGACACAGTAGCAGTGCTATCACATTGATTTTGCATTTTCCTGTAACTCTAGTGCAAATCCCCCCCCCCATACATTTCATTCATTATTTCACATGAAACAGAATTGCTCTGATGCCCCTGAAGCAAATGATTATTTACCTTTTAATGGACCAACATAGATGTAACAACAAGAACAAAGTGCTCTAGCTTTCGGACCAACCAGTCCTTCTTCAGAAGCTCATGGCAGTTGTTTAGAAAATACAATGGCAGAAGACACCAAGAGAAAGGACTGCTGTGTGACTGAACTTCTCTGCTGGGACTAAAGTAGAAGAACTTTTGTATTTGGACCTTTAATTTAGGGTAAAAAACTAACATACAAAACAAAAACAAAAAAAAGTGTGTGTTTGGGTTAACTGAACTGAATGGGTAACTGAAAAGTCATCTAGGTGTAAATCTCAGGTGACTGAAAGGACTTAACTGCTGTGAGGTTTAAATTACTTGTAGAAAGATCTGGTAAGTAGGGGAGTGGCTTAGCTAGAAGGAAGCTACATTTAAAGACTGCCTTAGAAAGATTCTGCTAATAGCTTGGCAGAAGACACCAAGAGAAAGGACTGCTGTGTGACTGAACTACTCTGCTGGGACTATAGTGCCCTCCTTCCCTCCCCTCCACCCCCCACCCAAAGCTAGTTTGCTAGTTCTATTTTTTATAGGCACAGGATTTGACTGACAACAGGAACTTCCTGTTTAGGGCAGGAAGTGAGTGATCACAGACCCACCAAGGACCCACCATCCTAGAAGGGCAAGAGTAGCTCTCGCCCTCTAGTGCTGGAGGTCTGCCTCTGAACAAGCAAGTGGTCTACTGAGAAATATAGGATATTCTTGTCTCAGAACAGGACAATCAGGAGCTTAAAGGCACACAGGCAGAAAGTAAGAGAGAGAGAGAAAAACAGACGAAAGAGTAAGGATTGCAAACAGTTAAGGGGTCAGAAATAAGACATGATTGGAGTGGTGCAGTGCAGTGGCTGTGAGCAGCAGTCTTCCGGGAGATATTCTGGAGGATGCGGTGTTGTCCCATCTGCAGGCACCTTTCTGGGCTGAGGGGAGGTTGCTCATCTCCAGGCTGAGTTGGCCAGGATTTGTGGGACCTCCTCTTCCATCCAGGGACCACCAGTGCCACTGCCGTTGCCTCAGAGGTTGCCAAGAAAGAGGAGCGGTTGGACCACAGTGGGCTCAGGAGGGTGAGGGTGGTGGAGCAGGCACATCCCTCCAGCTGTACCCTCCAATTCCTATGCCATTCTGGCAAGTGTGGTTCCTCTATGGAGGCACCTACAGTGGAGACCAAGGAGGATGTGGAACCTCACAAAGGAGACCCACAGGAGGGTGGCAGGGGACCCTGCAGGAAGGAAACAACTCCTGGTGGGGACTCCATTGTTGGGAAGGTAGAACTGGGCAAGGAAGGGAGGGAGGTAAGGTGCCTGCCTGGCGCCATGGCTTGGAGGGACAGGAGCGAATCCTCAGGATTGCCGGAGCAGCTGCACAGGGAGGAGCTGGATGTCATTGTCCACCTAGGACAAATGACCTGGCAAGAAAGGGATTAGAGAAGTGCAGGAAGAGTTTGTGGAATTGGGGAGGGGCCTTAGTCAAGTAGCACGCAAGGTAACCTTCTCGGAGGTGCTACCCATCTATGGCATAGGAGAGGCTAGGGTGTTCCGTACCATGGGATTCAATCAGTGGTTGAAAAACTGTGTGGAGCTCAGGATTTGGCTTCATTGGGGACTGGGGTCCTCCTGGATTGATGCAAGCCTATACTGACATGATGGGCTGCATCTGTCCGGGAGGGGAACCAGGATCCTAGGTGATAGGTTTAAATGCTTCATTGGCAAGCTTTTAAACTAGCCAAGGGAGGAGGCACTGGAAAGGAGCAGGAAAATCCTAGCCCCTCAAACAATCACGGTAGTAAGTGTGGCAAACACCAACATGGAGGTGTCGATAGGGAAAGGGCAGGGTAAATGGAGAAAGTGACAAAGGCAAGAAGGACAGGGATGGGGCAAAGGGGTAAGGCCATCAGGAAATGGAGGGTCAATGAGTACCAATGCCCGTGGTCTGGGCAACAAGCTCCCTGAGCTGGTGGCCTTAATGGAAGAGGATGCCTGGATATCGTAGCAATCACAGAAACATGTACACAGAGAACCATGACTGGGATGTTAACATACCAGGGTACATAACCTACAGGAGAGACAGGCAGGGGAGAAGAGGGGAGGGTAGCTCTCTATGTAAAGGAAGGGATAAAAAGCAACTGAACAAAAGAGTAAACAGGAGGAGAGGAGGCACTGTGGGTCACCTGGAGACTGGAAAGGGCACCACAATCCGCACAGGGGTTGTGTACAGACCCCCATGTCAGGAGAAGGAATGGACAAGGATATGATGGAAAGCATTCTTAGAATGGCAGAGAAAGGGAGATACTGTTGATGGGAGACCTGAATATGCCAGATGTTAACTGAGCACATTTGCTGCAGCCACATCCAAAAGCAGGGCCATTCTTGATGCCCTACAGGTGGCAGGCATTAGACAGCTAGTTTGGAACCCACTCATGAGGGAGTAATCTTAGACCTCATCTCTCAAACGGGGCAGTGAGAAGATCTCAGATCTAGAAGTCGGTTGCCATCTGGGGACAAGTGACCATCAAACAGTGTGGTTCACGTTAAACTCAGCTACGAGTCAAGCCATACACAAAAGTGAGGGTACTGACTTTAGGAGGGCTGACTTTGGCAAGATGGGAGAGTGCCTCAGAAAAGCACTAGCAAACAGGCTAGAAGGAGGTGTGGAGCAACAATGGGGAATTATCAAAACTGCCATCACAGACGCAACAAGCCTGTGTGAAGCAAATAAACAAATCAAAACGAAAGAAAAAGCCACTATGGTTCTCAAGAGAGGTGGCTGTGAAAGTCAGGAAGAAAAGATAGCATTCCGGAAGTATAAGGAAACACAGAAGGAGCAGGACAGAGAGCTGTACCAGTTAAGGCAGAAAGAAGTAGGGAGGGAAGTCAGAATAGCAAAGGCCCAAACTGAGGAAAAGATAGCCAACTCAGTTAAGAAGGGGATAAAACCTTTTATAGGTACATCAGCAGTGTAGAAAGACAAAGGAGGATAGTGAGGCTGAATAGAATGAACGTGGGTGGGCAGAGGGGACAGTGAAAAGCAGGAATACTGAACGAATATTTCTGCTCAGTATTCACAAAGAGGAGGGGAAGTGCCTAATCCAATTAACAGAAGCACTCTTTGATAGGGGGTTTATCCCAGTCCTTTCACAGAAGAAAGGGTTCTGCAAGAACTCTTAAAACTGAAGGTGGACAAAGCAATGGGTCCTGATGGAATTCACCCCAGAATTCTAAAAGAATTAAGGAAGGAACTAGTGAAACCACTGGCTACTCTTTTAATAAATCATGGGAGGATGGTGTGGTACCGAGGACTGGAGGAAGGCGGATGTGATCCCCTTCACAAAAGTGGGACCAAGACAGAGGCAGGAAACTACAGACCTGTAAGTCTGACCTCTGTGGTGGGAAAGTGATGGAGTCACTTCTGAAGGAAAGAATAGTTGAGTACCTAGAGGTCAGTGGAGACAGGATCCAAGGCAGCATGGGTTCACAGCAGGAAGGTCATGTCAGACGAATCTAATAGATTTCTTTGACTGGGTGACCAAAGTAGTAGACCAGGGAGGGGCTGTGGACATGGCCTACCTAGACTTTAGCAAGGCATTTGACACAGTCCCACACAAAGATTGATAGTCAAATTAACCAGCCTGGGAGTGGGTCCCAGGGTGGTAGCCTGTAAAACATTGGCTGGACAACAGGACACAGAAGGTAATTGTAAATGGAGTCCTCTCTGAAGAAAGGGCAGTTACTAGTGGGTACCGAGGGTTCAGTATTGGGTCCAGTCCTTTTAATGTCTTCATCAGTGACATTGCAGAGGGACTGAAGGAAAGTATGCCTTTTGCAGATGATACAAAGATCTGCAACAGGGTTGATACACAAGGAGGCGTGGAAAGGATGAAAAGGGACTTGGCAAGGTTGGAGGAATGGTCAGACATATGGCAGCTAGGATTCAATGCAAAAGTGCAAAATAATGCACCTGGGAAACAAGAACCCAGGGAAAGAATACACAATGGGTGGGAGGTAGTAACAACAACAAAACAGGAAAGGGACCTGGGGGTAATCATATCAGATGACCTAAGGTTAACAAGCAATGTGAGAAGGCAGTAGGGAGGGCAGGGGTATACTGGGATGTATAGGGAGAGGCATCAGCAGCAGAAAACAGGAAGTTGTTATCCCTCTGTACAGACAGTTGGTGAGACCCCATCTGGAATACTGTGTCCAGTTCTGGAGACCCCATCTCCCACAAGGACATAGACAGGATAGAGGCAGTCCAGAGGAGGGCAACTAAAATGGTGCAGGGTCTGCAAGAGAAGCCGTATGAGGAGAGACTAAAGGAGCTTAATATGTATACCCTTGAGGAAAGAAGGAGAGGGGACATGATAGAAACTTTCAAGTACCTCAAAGGAATCAACAAAGTCCAAGAGGGTAGCATCTTTCAGAAAAAGACTTGCAAGAACAGGGGACACAATTTAAAGAAAGAAGGAGGGTTCAGGGCAATGTGAGGAAGTATTATTTCACAGAGAGGGTAGTGGATGCATGGAACAGCCTTCCTGAGGAAGTTGGGGTCTAAAACTGTGGGAGAATTCAAGAATGCATGGGACAGACATAAGGCAATTCTTGTGGGGGCAGGAAGATAAAGGCTGTTGGTTAACTAGGATCTGCGGCCTATCCTGTAGGTAGGGAAATGGGCAGACTAGATGGGCCTAGCGGTCCTTATCTGCCGTCAAAGTCTATGTTTCTATGTAATACTTATAGCAGCTAGATAATGCAGAGAAAAACAGAAAAATATCCCCATTGGTTTAAAATACTCATTTAAAAACAAACAAAAAAAAAAAAAACAGAAGATGATGTCAGAGAAGTTTAACAGTACTATACTGCCTTCAGCCAGAAGCAACCTTGGGTTAAACGTGCTTGGTGGAACACATATACAAAGAATCCTACTGCATATAAATTTAATTGACATAAGATAACACTGCTAAAGCAGATAACTCCTAAATCAAGCAGTGAGTGTCACAGTTAGTATAAGGATGTGATTACTGAAAGGCAACCCCACCCAGATTAAAGACAAACTAAGATTGTTATAGGGCTCATGAAGTTTCAATGTCTGCATTATAGACAAGAATTTACCAGTAAAGTTGTCTTAAAGACATAAGTGCACACTGTGTGATGTGTAAAACCTAGCTGGACCTGTCACCCAGCTGTACTCTCCAGCTAGATATAAGACCCAAGAAATTTCAAAAACCTCAGGACTATATAAATGATAATTTAAATATAAATTGATAATATTAGTGTCAAACAAAAAACTCTAGTCGAGGAACCTCAAAGAATTAAGACCACATAGCCTGATATGTACTGATGTCAATATACACTGAGAATGTAACAAGTTGATGTACCACAAGTGTCTAAGGAATCTGAAAAGGAGATACAAATTTAATTTCTCTCCTCCTCTTCATACAAACAATACACCCTAACCCACCCCACATCACCATAATGTGGGTGGGAGATGCATAGCTTTAAGGAGATGTTGTGCTCTCTCTCTCTCTCTCTCTCTCACCCCCCCTTTTCCCTTCTTTTTTCTCTCTCTCTCTCTCCCCTCTCCCACAGACACACACACACTCTCTCTCTCTCCTAGTGAACCTATATTCACTTCAGTCACTGCAATTGTTCCCCAAAGGAATTCAACTTGTCATGAAATCCTGAGTAAAAGAGCTTATGTCTGATGCCCCTGTAACCAATGCAAGTCAATGGGAACAATTTCCCTGTAAATGACTCCCTATAGATCTGGGAGCCCTGCTGTATGTAGTCTGCCAGGGTCTTACAATATAATTCTTATTTTAATGCAGTGCATTCAAAAAAATATACTGAAGCAAATGGTTTGTTGCCTTTTACTGAACCAGCATACATGGATGTTACAAAAGAACAAAGTGTCTAAGTGTTTGGCCCAACAAGGTCTTCTTCTGAAGCTTACATGAGTAAACTTACAGGGATGTTCTAGCCTGTGTGACAATGGTTTCAACTATGCCACTGAACTTGAAAAAACAGCAATTAAATAACTTAGGATAATGCAGGATATATAAATGAAATCAGTGCTATATGTGAAGGCATTGTTGTCATGTCAAAAGACAGCAACAGTACAGCAGCTACCTGAATTCACCTGCTTTTAATTGTTGTTTTAAAAGGGATATTTTAAATATCTGTAAATAGTTTCACAATAATTCCTCATGCCTTTTTACCAGGTGTCTGCTCTACATAATTCAATGGTTGGCAGCTCCTCCACAGCACACAAATGAACAGAGACTATTTTAGTTGTCATTTTTCATATCTCACTAAAATGTGTTTCATATGAAGCACATAAATGGCGCAGTTGGTGTACCAAATCAATGTTTGGGAGATTAAGAAAATTAAAGTGACACTGTTCATGAGCAGAGGTCTTAAAATGGCTATGTTAAAAATTTGGTGACAAAAGTTCATAAAATGACCGTATTACGAGCGAGCATTGCGCAGTTTCCACGCACTCTCATAAGTTCATGAATTTGTAATATTTTCAGTCCAGATTTCCACCACTGGCATTTTTCCACATTCCCTTATGAACAGTACAGCTGTCATTTTTCACACTATGGCCAAAATGTGTTTTCGCACTTCCAGCGAAGAAATGCAAGGTCACTGTGGGAAATTACTGTTTGGGACAGATTAAGAAAATCACCATGACACTGTTCATGAGTGGAGGCCCAAAATGCCTGTGTTAACAATCTGCTGTAAAAAATCCCCAAACTAATTACATTACGGGTGTGCGTTGTGCAGTTTCTATGCTCACTCATGACTTCACCAGTTTTTCTGATATTTTCACTCCAGATTTTCAATATTGCCATTTTTACACCTCCCATGAACTATACAGCTGTCTTTTCACATCCTGTTCGAAATGTGTTTTCACAACTGTGGCGCTAAATGCGTAGTCACTGTGCAAAATCAGCTTTCAGCCAATCTAACTGATATTGCCACTGTTCATAAGGTGGGGGTCACAAAAAAACAATGTTGAAAATTTTGAGCGAAAATACCAATGAACGTCTGAGGCATTCCTGTAGAGACTGACAGGTCTCAGAGGTGTGACTTGGGATTGTCGCCTGTAATGCTCATACCATTCCACCCCACCACACCCTGCAGCCAGTGAGAGGCATGAAGTTGTGCCTTAGACTCTTGACCTCAAAGTTCACCCCATTCTCCTATACTGCACCCATCTCACCACATTTCCAATAGAATGGGGTCAACATAAGGGCCAAAGACCCTAAGCACAGTGACACCTGTCGGTGTCTGCAGGATAGGTGGTGAAAATGCCATAGCCGTTATGCCTGATGACCCAAAGGCACACCCCAATGCCTGTCGCATTCCGCAGGGTGGTGGTGGGGTTGGCTTCAGTTCAATACTTCACTGCCATTCCTATTACGCAGCTCTGTAACTCCTACACTACCAGTGCCAATGCCAGCAAGCAAACATTCGGCATTGACAAATGCTTGTTTTCTTTTGCACCGCAGGTAGTCAAATTTGTCCTTTACTGCTGCCTTCTGTTTTTTTGATCTTTCAGATAGTTACACCACGCTTTCCTTTCCCTTCTGCCCAGTGTCCTTTACTTAGTTTCTACTAGGCAGCACTGCAGGAAAAGCCCAACTCTTGCTCTCTGCTTTGCCTGTATAACTTCTGCTGCTGCAGGTTCTCAGTGGTCTAGCTGACCAGCTCCATCCTTACTTTAGTATTTTATTTTATTTCAATGTACAGCAGCAGTCACAAGGTTAAGCCTCTCTCTATTTTGTTTCAACTCCCAGTAGTTAGGTCTTTCTAGTATGTATTATACTCCTTAGTTATTTTTTAGGCTGGGTCTATTTGATTCATTCAATCCAAAGTTGTAATAACGGATTATGCTCCTTGCCCTTCTGTTAGGTAACACAAAAAACCCTGGGCTTCTTTCTCTACTCTACCGAATACATTCCTTAATTTAGTCACCTTTTTTTTGGTTTGATGATTTAGTTTGATGTTGAGTCAAAACACTGCCTCCACGGAGTCCACGCTGGCTCCCTTTCTCCTCCCTGCTGCAGCTCTTCACTGGCACACCAAGTACTTCAGCCCCAAACTCTTAATTTTAACGCTCAAGTCAGGAAAACTATGTGTATGCTGCAGCAGCTGGTACACAAACAAAGAATTTGTCACTGGTAGTGGTCTGGTCTCGAAGTTAGAGTAAATTTAATAGTCCTCCCACTAACGATCAGCACAGAACACACAGTCACTCAACGGATCCCAAGCACATCCTTTATCCTTACTAAGAAGATCCTGAGTGATGAGAACATCTCAATTCTTACCCCAGGAGTCCTTTAACATCAGTAACTTTTTGCACTTAGCTGGCTAGGTGCAATTGCCCCGGAGGTGTGCCTTTAAGAGATTTTTTAATTAAAGTAGAGCCAACCAATCAAAAGACAGGAGGGGGAGTGAACTGAGTGAGAGCTGTTGACTGCTTCAGAATTTTTTTCTCCGCTGGACTGAGCATATTGCCTCTGAGGTGTCTCCCAACTTTCCCTGTTGACAGCCTCCTAGTGCTTATCTGAGTAAAGTTTTCCTCATAAATCATTTCCTTTAGTGTGCTGAGTGACAGCTTTTACTTTTTCATTATTTTTAGTGCAACAGCGCTATTTAGACTTTATTTTTACTGCATCTATTTACTTTAAAGCCTAATTTTATCACGGGTGTTTATTTTTGACGGTTTCCTTCAGTTTTGACTAATTTATTGTGGGAACCTTCAAATTGGGGACAGCTGCCTTGTTTTTTACCTCAGACCTCACGGGGTTTACCACGAGGCACCTACAGTAGATTTCAAACTTAAACAGTGCCTGGGGGTTTTCTCTCTAGATTGGCAATTATGAGGAAACCTTTTTTGTTATATTACTGGACCTTGGTATCATCTGTGTCAGGACTGTCCGTAAGGGTCCAGCAGCCACCTGTGCGCAGTTGAGTATTACTGGGTTTCTGTTAAGATTGGCACTGGTATAGATCCCAGTTTTACAACCAAAAAAAAAAAAGGCACTGGTAATAGACAGAGTTTATTAACTGGGGCAGTACTGGCTGGTGGCATTTTCACAGAAACCTGCACTCAGTTCATAGGTCCAGAACTGGTTTGCTTTTCTTAAATTGGCGAACATAGCAGGCAAACCTTTGATAATTATGGCTGAGGATAAATCAAAGGTTTCCGGACGAGGGGCCATTCAAAAGTACTAATACCAAAAGCAGAGGTGCTGAGGAACCCTCCAGATCCCAGTCAAAAAATAAAGCTCCCAAAGATGAAGTTCCTCACAAATTGAAAAATAATAAGAGTAACGAAGCTTGATCAAGCCTCTGATGAAGTGGCTAAAAAGAAACTCTGTCAAGACAGATATACTCCCCGTTGCTTCTGGGAAAGCCAATAATGAGACAACAGGCAGCTTAAAGCATACAGAATAAACAAAACACTTATAAACTGTGCAGATTCTTCCGTCAGTGCATGATATGGAAAGAGCATGGCAACTGTTTCAGACCCTTCAAAAGATGGGTCCTCAATTTACTGGGGCTGGCAAGCACTCTTCCATAGTTCTCTGTTCTGTAGACTGTGAGGGTGACGCAGATAACGATCAATTCTGTGATGCCCCTGACATGGATTTTGAGGGCCTTGAGCCCCAGGAGTCCCTGGACCCTCACTTTTGGGATCCCCCAGGTGACGACGAGGATCCTTCCTCTATGTTTTCTTTTATACAGAATATGCTGGATACCCTGGACCTCCTACACAGGAGCCCAACCAGGATGTCAATGAAGACGAAGATTATAGGGAGATGAAGGATCTTTCATCCTTAAAGACCCTGGTCGTCCATATCTATAATGCATTTAGAAAAAATACCATGAAGGTGCTTCAACACCCACTTCAGTATCGGGGTTGATAAGCGCTTGAGATAAAATACAAATTGTCTAAAATGGTACCGAGTTCCTGTCAGCACACCCAGCCACACGAGTATAGTGCAGCAGCATGAGAAAGCTGGGTCTCCTTGTCACCTCCCCTGACAAGGATTTTTTTTTTTTGTTAATATCATCTTTATTTCATTTTCACTTACAGTCAATTGTGTCCAGCAATAGGAGCAAAAGAAATCAAGTAGAGATACTTACAAAGGTCCATTTGGTCACAGTACACAGAGTGTTCATAATACTGTAAAGGCTAAATACCAGGGAGGTTAGAGTTCAGTGTCCGGGTCGAGCCTGGGAGTTTCAGTAGGACCCAGGCTCGGGATACCTTCACTTCATTGAATGCCGCCCAGTAAGGTCCTGAATGTCAGACAGAAGATTGGGATTGCAATTCACAAAATGAGCAGCTAATATAGTACAGTATCCTATCGAATCTAGCATACTCGATCCTGGGTGGCTACAGGGGGTCCCCTGGGATCCACGCAGAATTGCCCCACATATATAGGGTGTGGAGGGAAGGATGGAATTTCTATTTCCTCACGGTACAAAAGTTGTGTCCTTCAACATATAATATAAAAGCCATCTGTTCCATCTAGCATTAAATCTTTCCTCCCTACCATTTAAACTATGAGTTATCTTCTCCAGCTGGTAGGTTTGCCTTGATATTGCCCACCAATCCCGCAATGTAGGGATCTTGGGAGATAACCACATTTTAATGTGACCTTTCCTACCTGCTGTAAGCAGAATGGCTAGGAGGTAGCAGTATCCTGATCCCTAAGGTTTTCAGGAAGAATTAATAAGATAAATGTTAGTGGGGTTAACTGGATGGGTCTATCAAATAATTCTTGAAGCTCGGACTGCAGTGAGCAGTAAATGGTTCCAGCTTAGGGCAGGCGAACATTACATGTGTGAGGTGGGCCTTTCTTTCCACAGTTACGCCCAGCATGAGGCAGACTGTCCTGGAGTGTAGTGACTTGTGATCTCCGGGGTCTTAAAGTAACGGACCAGGAATTTCCATGCGTATTCCCTCCATTGGTGTGAACTAGAAGTGCAAGCCGCCTGGTGGCATGCCTGGTCCCATTGCTTGTCCTCTATGCGTGTATCTAATTCCTGTTGCCATTTCCCTTGGATATCTACCAGATTTGCTGGGGGGTTTAACATTAGAGCTTGATAGAGGGCAGATATCAAATGACTTCGATTTGGATTAGCAAGCAGAGATTGCAACTTGGTGACCAGAGGAGGCCATTGCTCTGGGTTTTGTACCTCTGATGGTAATGATTCGTAGTAATGTCTTAATTGTAAGTATCTGTAATGGTATGTGTTTGGCAGGTGGAATTTTATCTGTACTTCCCGAAATGACCACATTAGCCCTCCTGTAATAATTTGGAACAAATATTTCAAACCATATCTGCTCCACTGGCTGTAGGCATTGTCCATCTTACTAGGCTGAAAATCTGGGAGGGCAGCCACTGGACATATTAATGGTATAAAAGGGGAAATCGAAAATTGCCGCTTAATCTGTTTCCAGGTGGTCACTCTATGCTGTAACTCTAAGGTTAGTTTATTGTTTGTTTCCGGGGCTATATGGCATTGGTAGAGTATGACTTTAACTTTATCAGTTAAAACAGAAAGAGGCTGGGAAGGCAGTCAGAATAGCAAAGGCCCAAACCGAGGAAAGGATAGCCAACTCTGTTAAGAAGGGGGATAAGACCTTTTATAGGTACATTAGGGAGCGAAGAAAGACCAAAGGAGGGATACTGAAGCTTAATAAAGGGAAGGGAATGTGGGTAGAGGGTGACAGTGAAAAAGCAGGGATACTGAACGAATATTTCTGCTCAGTATTCACAAAGGAAGAGGAGGGGAGTTACCTAAACCAAACAAGAGAAACACTCTGAAGACGGGCTCGATAACAGTCCATTTACAGAAGAAAAGGTTCTGAAAGAACAAATAAATTGAAGGTGGACAAAGCAATGGGGCCTGATGGGGTTCACTCAAGAATTCTAAAAGAACTAAGGGTAGAATGGTGGAGGAATGGTCAAATGTATGGCAGTTTAGATTCAATGCTAAGAAGTGCAAAGTAATGCACCTGGGAAACAAAACCCAGGGAAGAGTACACAATGGGGTGTGTGGATACTGACAACAGTAAAATGGAAAGGGACCTGGGGTAATTATATCAGATGACCTAAAGGTGGGCAAGCAATGTGAGAAGACAGTAATGAAGGCTGGGGGCATACTGGGATGTATAGGGAGAGGCATCAATAGTAGAAAACAGGAAGTTGTTATCCCTCTGTACAGACAGTTGGTGAGACCCCATCTGGAGTACTGTGTGCAGTTCTGGAGACCCCATCTCCACAAAGACATAAGAGTGGAGGCTGTCCAGAGGAGGGCAACCAAAATGGTGCAGGGTCTGCACCAGAAGACATATGAAGAAAGACTAAAGGAGCTTAATATGTATACCCTTGAGGAAAGAAGGGAGAGAGGGGACATGATAGAAACTTTCAAGTACCTCAAGGGAATTAACGAAGTCCAAGAGGGTAGCATCTTCCAGAAAAAGAGATGTGCAAGAACAAGGGGGCACAATTTGAAGATAGAAGGGGGATGGCTCAGAGGTAATGTGAGGAAGTATTTTTTCACTGAGAGGGTTGTGGATGCATGGAACAGCCTCCCTGAAGAGGTTGTGGGGTCAAGAACAGTGGGGGACTTCAAGAATGCATGGGACAGGCATAGGGCAGTCCTAGTGGGGGGTAGGAGGAATTAAGCTGTTGGTTAACTAGGATCTGCAGCTTATCTGTTAGGTAGGAAAATGGGCAGACTAGGTGGGCCAAGCGGTCCTTATCTGCCGTCAAATTCTATGTTTCTATGTTTCTATGACATAATATTCTGGGTGTGACAATATGCCTGCTCAGTATCTACCCAGTGTGCCTCGTTTACAGCCAGCTGTCTAGTGACAACATGTGTCAGCTGCGCAGCTTGATAACACCGATGGAGATCCGGGGGAGCCCCAACCCCTAGGCTTGATAAGGGGCTTTAATTCAACTTCTGCCTGTGGCCCGCCCCAGATGAATCGAGAAATAGCTTTTCCCCAGTCCAAAAACACTGAGCGTGGCATACTAGTAGGGATATTATTAAAAAGGTACAGGGCCCTTGGCAAAACTACCATTCTGATGACATCTATTTTTCTGGACAGACTTAATGGGAGCGTACTCCAACTAGCTAAATCATCCTTAAGGCGATTGGTAAAGGGGATATAATTCTGTTTGTAGGCGTCCTGCAAATCCTTAGTCAGGTTTATCCCTAGGTATTTTATTTTCTGCAAGTCCCATTTGCAGGGAAATTGCTCCCGAATGATCCAATCGGGAGAATATTGGAAAGTCAAGATCTCGGTTTTCGAGATGTTAATCTTATAACCCGAGACCTGTCCAAAAGCTACTAGCAGCTCATTAACCTTGAGAGGTGGTAATTGCTGGGTTTGGAGAGTACAGGTACATCATCCACATAAAAGGGCTTCGGTGCTCCTCTCCATCCACCTCAATCCCATGGATGTCTTGAGATTGCCTGATAAATTGTGCTAAGGGTTCCATGAATAGGGAAAATAGGAGGGGGGATAATGGGCATCCCTGCCTTGTGCCCCTGTGGAGGGGAAAACATCTTGAGTGGTGACCTGAAACCCTCACCCATGCCCTCGGGGCAGAGTAAATGTTTTTGATCACACAGACTAATGACAGAGGGAGCCCCGCGTTCTCCATGACTGTGTATAGAAATGGCTAGAGCACCCTGTTGAAAGCCTTTTCCGCATCTAGGCTGACTAGGGCTGCGGGTAATCCCAGGTGCATCTTGAGTACTATGGTATGTCCTCTTAACATTGTCTGTGGTTGTTCGCTCCCAACAAAGCCAGTTTGGTCTCTGTGATTATTTGCAGTAGCACAGTTTCTAGTCTATGGGCAATTATCCCCATAAATAATTTATAGTCAGGTTTAAGACCGATATCGATGGTATGACTCCTAGAGTTGAGAGTTTTGCCTGGCATGGGGATGACGAAATATTGGCAAAAGACCAAGTGGGTGGGGGAGGGTCTCCCTCTAGTACCGAATTAAAGGTACAAAGGAGGGTAGGTAGGAGCTGTTCTTTTTCAGCTCTATAAAATTCAGTTCCGTAGCCGTCAGGCCACGGCGCCTTCATGGTCTTAGCCCGGGCCAGAGCGCTGACCAGTTCCTGCATTGTAATAGGGCTGACCAGTTGGTTTCCCTGTTCTGGAGTGATTCTCGGGAGGTTAACAGGTTGTAAAAAGTCTTTTACCGTTTCCGCTGTTACAGGGTGTTCTGGAGTGTAGAGGGCAGAGTAGTATTCAGTGAAAGCATCTGCTATATCATCGAGTTTGTGCAGGGGCCTGCCGTCAACTGGATGACGAATAGTGGTGATAGTAACAGCTTTCTTCTGCTTTCTGATTTGATAGGCCAATAATCTAGCAGCCCTGGGCCCAACCTCATAGTACTGCTGTCGGAGGAAAGTTAGAGCAATTTCTGTCTGCTGCAAAGCCAACTTATCTAGGTCTAGCTTGACTTGTTTAAGTTGCGGGAGCACCGAACTATCGCCCTGTTTATGTGCCGTTTGCAGAAAATGAAGGGTTTCTTCCAGTCTAGCTTTATATTGTTTGTGGGATTTCGCCTGTACAGAGGTGTACTTGATGATGTGCCCTCTTAATACCGTTCTTATTGTGTCCCATAGCATACTCGGTGAGGTCTCTGGACTAGAGTTATCTACAAGTATCTCGGTCAGTTTATCCGCTAGATATTCTTTAAACTGTTTTGACTTTAAATGGTAGGGGTTTAGTCGCCACTGTGTACATCTCCTTTGAATTCTTAGTTTCCATGTGATGGTTATCTGTGCGTGATCTGACAGGGAGACATCCCCAATATGGGAGTCCACCACTAAGCTCATATGTTTCTATTTGGGTGTAACAGAGATCAGTTATTGAATATGTGTGGTGAACTGCCAAATAATGTGTAATTCCTAGTGTAAGGATGTAAGTGGTGCCAGGTATCAGTCCAACCACCCAGATAGAAACCTGCTTAAAACCTCTGCTGTGGAGTTTTTCTGGGAGTGTTAAGACATGATGAGTCTCATTCAGGGTTAGGTAGGATGTTAAAATTTCCTGCAAGCATTAATACGTCTTTGGAGAATTGTGTGATTCTGTCCAGCAGGCCCTTAACCTCATTCAATGGCATGTCCGGAGGGAAATATACATTTGCCAGGGTAACCTCGGTCTCTCCAATTAAGCCCCGAAGTAATACTAGCCGACCGAGAGGGTCTATCCACTTAACTTGTGGTTGCCAAGGCGTATGCTTCGGGATCACTATTGCTACCCCCCTTCTTCTGCCCTTTTTAAAAGTAGAGCTATATACCTCGCCCCTCGCAAGCCGCCCCAACCTCAAGTGCTCTTCGTGATCTAAGGGGGTCTCTTGCAAATAGATAAGGTCCGCTTTACATTTTTTAAGCTGCGAAAGAACCCTGGATCACTTGATTGGGGAAGTGAGTCCATTTATATTCCAGGACAACAGCCTCAAAGGGGTCCCCTCCATAGCCGAATTCCCCCCTGACAACGATTGCAAGAAAATTGACTTTATAGCAAAGAAAATGTATGCCACATCTTCCCTGCTTCTCAGGCTTTCTTCTTACATGGCATTCACAGCCAAATATCAGAAAGCCCTTTGGAAATCTGTCCAGGTTATCGCCTGCAACGGATCAGATTCTATGGTGCAGGAGCTGGTGGATACTTCAAAAATCTGCCTTGGAAGCAACTATGTACCAATTCCACATGGCAGATGACAATAATGATGCAGCCTCTAGGGCGATGGCCCATGCCATATCTCTGAGACTCTTCGCCTGGCTTAGAACAACCAGTCTGACCACAGACACTCAGAACAACGCCATGGATTTTCCCTGTGATCAAAATATGTTGTTTGATTACAGAACCACTTACTACATGAAAAAGGTCGATGAGTACAAGGCCTCCTGGCAGAGTCATTCATCCAAGCCTAAACCAGCCACCCTCAGATATCCTGTCCAAGGGCAGTAGGGGCAGAAGTTTTGTTCCCAGGCCTTACAGTCCCTATTCCCAATATGACTTTATCCAGTAGAGGGGATCTTTCAGAGCGGGGGTGAAGGGGCCAAAGAAGATCCACCTCTACCCAGCCTTCTGCCTCTCAGTCTAAGTCCTGATGTGAGTGTCCAGGTCGCCTCCCCATTTCCGGTTGGAGGCAGACTCTTTCACTATCGTCAGCACTGGTCCTTCATCACGTCAGACAAGCGGGTGCTGGAGATAGTGGAGAAGGGTCTGTCATTACAGTTCAGGCAGCTGCCAGACCTCAAGCGTACCCAGGTGTAAAAACCTCTGTCACCATCACAGATACCGCTGTTGGAAATGAAGGTACAAAACCCTCTGGCTTTACGAGCAGTGGAGAGGGTCCCCACCCACGAGAAGGGCAAGGGCCTCTACTCCAGGTATTTTCTGACACAAAAGAAAACTGGGAAGTGGCGACCTATCTTAGATCTCAGATATTTAAACAAACATCTGAAAAAATAAATTCAAAATGGTCACTCTGTCACTGGTCATACAGTTCTTACAGCAGGGCGACTGGCTAACCTCTCTCGACTTAAAGGATGCCTACTTCCACATACCCATAAGGAGATCTCACAGGAAGTTTCTCAGGTTCAAACTTTCTTTGGGTCACTATCAGTTCACCGCAATCCCCTCAGTCTGTCCTCTGACCCAAGAGCCTTTGCCAGGTGTCTAGCAGTGGTAGCAGCACATCTCAGGAGACTGTATGTCACTCTCTACCCCTATCTGGAAGACTGGCTCATAGTTGCAAAGTCTCCTTGCCAAGTCAAGGAATCTTTTTCCAGCTGGCCCACCAGCACAGCAGTTGGATTTCCGCTTGTGACGCCAGCAACCTGGGTTCGGGAATGAGCCCGGGAAGCTGGAGGGCTGGCCGGGGGGAGAGGGCTTGAGCATCCCAGGGACTGCTCATCCTCTCCGGGGGGAGGGGGGAACCAGAGTTCGGCTCTTGTCTGGCCCCAGGTGGAGACCCGAGGTACAGCAATCCCGATGCCTAACAGGGCTGTGATGTGCCAGACGTTGGCGCTCAAGCGCCTTGATGTCAGGGGACACAGTACATCGTGAGAACACCGGAAAAACACCTTGTGGCCTCCTAGTAGACGGCGCACCAGGCCCTGAACCTCAATGTCCCTACCTGCCCAGAGACAGCATCCTGACGAAAGATAGATGCATCGGGGTGTATGGGCCCCCACCTCGTACTCTGCCTGTGGGGTATAACCATGGCTCCATGGGGGATGGACCGCACTGGTCACCAGATGGGTGAGCGAGGGCTGAAAAGGCCGTAGGTGAGACTCCTGAAGAGATGGGGGCTGCGAGGAGGGGAAAAAAAAAAAAGGAATCTCTTTCCCTCACAGAACGCACTCTGGAGTCTCGAGGTTTCCTGGTAAATCTCAAGAAGTCTCACCTGGAACCCACCCAGCTGCTCACCTTCATAGGGGCCCAGCTGGACACTCAGAAGGGAAATGCTTTCCTCCCACAGGAAAGAATTCAGAGTTTTCTTTCGGTGGCAGATTCTTTCACCTAGGGACAGCCAAGACCAGCTAGACATTTCCTCAAACTTCTGGGACATATGGCCTCTATGACTGCAGTAGTCCCAGGGGTCAGGTACAGGATGAGACTCCTGCAAGCCTACCTCAGAGCTTGCTGGTCTCAGAGAAGCAACATTTTCAAAGTTAATACCGGTGTTGGAGCAGTTCCTCTAAAATTTGATGTGGTGGAAGGACCCTGCAAATTTGCAGGCAGGGGTTCCATTTCAAGCTCCTCTTCCCACAAAGGTGATCACCACAGATGCCCCCCCGTTGGGCTGGGGAGCTCATCTAGACTGTGCCTCAGTAAGTGGCAACTGGACTTCTGAAGAGTCACAGTTGCACATAAATCTTTTGGAATTCAGAGCAGTCTTACTAGCTCAAAGCTTTCGCTCCCAGCATAGAAGGGCAGGCAGTTAAAATTTGAATGGACAGCACCACTGCAATGTTCTACATAAACAAGCAGGGTGGTACCAGATCAGGAATACTCTGTTTGGAAGCTCTGAAGCTCTGGTCTCTAGCATTCTCCCTGGGAGTCAGCGTCTCAGCTATTCACCTCCCAGGCAAACTCAATACTCTGGCGGATGCTCTAAGCCTTATCAGTCAAAGTCAGAGCGAATGGACGCTGAACAAGCAAGTACTAGCCACAGTGTTCAGGCAGTGGGGCACGCTAGACATGGATCTGTTTGCCTCGCCTCTCAATTTTCAGCTTCCTCAGTACTGTTGCAGGCCCCCATTTTCGGTAACACTTCCTCTGGATGCCCTGATCCTGGACTGATCAGGGAGGTTCCTATACGCATTTCCTCCCTTTCCCCTGATATTCAGGGTTTTGCTGAAACTCAGGCAGCAGCCTGCATCGATGATCCTAGTGGCTCTGGACTGGCCCAGGCAAGCCTGGTACCCTCTCCTTCTCTCAATGTCCTGCAACAGGCCCATTCGCCTGCCTCCAACTCACTCCCTGCTGACCCTTCTTCAGATAGGATGCAGTACCCAGATGTACACTATCTTCACCTCAAAGCCTGGTTCTTGAGGAGTTAGAGTTTCCATCCTCACAGTACTCTGAACAGGTCCTTAAGATACTGAGGATGGCTAAAAAAACGAACACTAAGAAGACTTATTCAGCCAAATAGAAAAGGTTTTCCCTCTGGTGCAGAAGCGAAAAGGTCGAACCCCTATCAGCTTCAGACCCTCAGCCGCTAGACTACCTGGTACACCTACAGGCGTTAGGCCTGAAACCATCTTCATCCAAGCTACACCTGTCGGCAATTTCAGCCTACTTTTCGGTGGGAAAGAAGAAATCAGTTTTTTCCCATGACGTTTTTAAACAGTTTTTCAAAGGCCTCTTGCACCTCCAGCCTCCAACCAGGGAGCCTGTTCCTCCTTGGAGCCTGAACCTTTGCATAGATGGGCTCATGAATCCACCTTTCGAGCCTATGTCCATGGCCCATATCAAGTTTGTAACTTGGAAGACCATCTTCCTGGTAGCCATTCGTCTGCCAGGAGGATTTCAGTGCTACAGGCCCTGTGCACTGAGCAGACTACATCATCCCTCACAACGATAAAGTTGAGCTCAGGACAAATAGGAAATTTCTGCCAAAGGTGGTTTCAGAGTTTCACTTGAACCAGTCCATTACTCTGCCTGTCTTCTTTACTGAGCCATCCACTCCTGGCGAGGAAAAGCTCCACGGCTTGGATGTCAGAAGAGCCACCTTTCACTACCTAGAGCATATTAGACAGTCCAGAGGCTCTTCCACTCAATTGTTCCTCACCTACGGGGATGTAGGCAGAGGAAGACCAGCTACCAAGAGAACTATTTCTCGTTGGTTGGTCTCTTGTATTAGATTCTGCTATAAGAAAGCTGGTCAACAACCTCCAGTGGGGCTCAGGGGCCCATTCCACCAGGATCACTGCAGCCTCGCTTGCAGCAGCAAGGAACAGTCCCCCTACTGGATGTCTGCAAAGCAGCTACCTGAAAATCTGTGCACACCATTGTGAAACACTACAGTTTGAATGTGCAGACCAGATCTGATGCCAAATTTGGCAGGGCAGTTCTGCAGAGACTCTTTCCTAAGTAGGTTCTCTGCTTGCCTCCCACTTGGTACTGCTTGGTAGTCTGCAAAAAGTTACTGATGTTAAAGTACTCCTGGGGTAAGAAGAAAAAATTACTCACCGCAGTAATTTTCTTTCTTCCATGGGGTCCTTTAGCATCAGTAAGCTCCCATCCTTCCTCCCCGGTTCACCTGTCGGAGAAGGGCTCTTACGTCACCTTTACCAAATTTGGCATTTGTTATTGATGAGTTTTACCTCATGTTGCTCTTTCTGTTTCCACTTTTGGACATTTGCATGTTTTTGAATCCTGTTAATTATTTTTCAGGGCATTTACCCTCATTTTCCTTGAAAAATTCTGAAGCAGTCAACAGCTCTCACTCAGTTCATACCCCTCCTGTCTTGATTGGCTGGCCCTCGCTCATTAAATATCTCTTAAAGGCACACCTCGAGGGCATTGCACCTAGCCAGCTAAGTGCAAAAGTTATTGATGCTAAAGGACCCCATGGAAGAAAGAAGATTACTCGCGGTAAGTAATTTTTCATCTGCCCACCAAATCACCACCATGGCCAATGGGCATCACTTACTACCACAGAGCCTGATCACCGATTTGGTGCCAAACCTGACAGTCTGATGACTGGCTCATCATCTGTTTCTTAGCGGCTGCCGCTCACTCCTGCCTGGTGTCTGCTCACTCTCTGAGCCCACTGATCACGTCGTGCTGCTCTGGTGGGTCAGATGACAACACGAGATTGCCTGAGCAGTGAGAGCAGGGACACCTACTGGAGGAAGCTAATACTGCATCCAACATACCATTTTAATGTTAAAAGCAGCCCGTGGACCAGTGAGTGAACTGAAAATGCTTGTCCATAGATGACGACTGGTAGCCCAGGATGTCGGGCTATAGGATTTGTTGAAACCTGCCTCATGCCCATTAAATGGGGAAAGTTTAACCCAGAGACTGGTTCTAGAACCACACAAAGGTAAGTTAAATATAAAACCTGTGAGTCCTCCACTGAATCTAAAGGCCCCAGTACCACTGTGTGCAGAGACAGGTATCAATGAGAGGGATGTGAAAGCAGATGGCCTCTACAAGAGCGGTGTCTCACCTGGGCAAGACCCAGTGGAAGGAGGAGACCAATTGGGGCTACCCCATATGACTTCAGGTGTGTGTGGGAGGAGAAGGAGAGAGTGGTTCAGACTCCAGTGTACTTCAGAGAAGAGAAGGAAAGATTAAAGGTCTCCCAGAGTCTGGCAGGCCTGTTGGCCCCTAGGTGTTACCAAGGGCCTCCTATAGTAAGGAACCACAACTTCACCCCAGGAAGATAGGAGAGCTGGTGCACAATGACAAAGGTATCACAGGAAGGTAGTCACACATGTCACAGGTCTAACTGGTCTAGTCACGTGTATCTCTTCAATAGTCCTCCTTGCAGCCTCTGGCGAAACTCATCTTAATGGGTGATTTCTACCTGGACTGGCTCTCCCCTCCTCAAAGGCTGCACTCTTTAAAATAGAGGCTCTTAACCTTACACCACTGATCTCAGAACCAACCAGCTACAATCCCATTCCCTAACCATTTGCTCATAGACTGGATAATTTGTGCACCCCCAGTTCAGGAGCTTACCTGTTTCCACCTCAGGGCTGCCCATTTTGTCCCATTTCCCCATGTGTCCGCATCCTGGCACCAATCCCAGTAACTCAGAGAGTCTTCCGTCTGGCACTTGCATTTTGTTTTCCTTCAGGTGAGATCGGGCTGAGGAGTTAGTTCAGGTGCCTCTCCACCTTATTTGCACTGCAGGGTCGGTAAGTCTGTGCATGCGCAGAAGCGCATTTTGGTTTCAGGTGTTGAGCAGCCATTTGAATTGCCTCTCCAATGGTCTCGGTCCCAAGGTTGATCAAAAGAGGGACCGGAGACCCAGAGTAGGTAAAAGAGGCCCAAGAGAAGCAGGAAAAAGTGCTTTAAGAAAGTGCCAATCATGCTTGAGGATTCCTGAGCAGCCTCATGAATATTAATGAGGCCATATAAATATGGATGAGGAAAGTCTGTCTAGCACCTGGGGCTAAAGTAAACAGTGCTAGCGACAGGCAGATAAATAGTGTAAATGGTGAAATGGACTGAAAGGAAAGGGACTGCTTCAAAATGGAGGTTTGTGCTTAAATGAAAATGTATATTTTGTTTGCAGGAGGGCTGAAAATGTGGAACACAAGTGAACTGCAGGGGACTATGAGTGGGCTGCCTGGGGACAGTGTAAAGTGGCAGCAGTGATTGGGGGGGCTGATTAAAAATGTTGAACTGGGCAGTGATTTAACAGGTCTCAGAAGCTGCTACAGAATGATGGGGGAATTGTTGTATAAATACAGTACGTTTCTGCTGACTGCAGGAGCATTGTAAAGTTGGAAACCTGCATGGACTTCAGCGGGACTGTTTATTCAGCAGCCATAATAGCAGCCACGTGACCACAGTTCGACCAACCAAAGGGCCAGGTTTGTTCAAGAGGACTCTGGGACTGTTTGAAAAGACTTTGGGAGGAGCTGGGGAAAATCTAGGTGTCTTTTCTTAGCAAATCAGGCGTCGAGGAGCCTCATACATATTAATTTTGGTGAAGGACAGTGGCTCCAGCCAATGAGGAGTTGCCAGAAAGCTCCCAAAAGAAGGACTTTGTTTTCTGAGTCAGTTCTCAGGAGCCCTCAGAGGAGGAGGGCTCAGCCCTATGCAGAAGATGGGGCTTAAAGGCTGGAAAAGGCCTCCTGGGGTTGCCAGCAATTTGTCCCCAGGGCTGGTCATGCCTTTCCCATTTAGAGATGAAAAGGAAGATTGCTCAGGCAGCTTTGCAGAGAGAAAGAACGAAAACTGCAGGATCCTGCTACAGGCTGCTGTGGTAGAAGTTGCACCACATTGGTGAAAGTGTTCAGAGAAAAGGTTGACTGAATTGGAAAATGGATTGTGGACAATGGTCTGGTCCTGTGTGAAGAGGATGAAGAGAGAGCCTCTTCTGTTTTCGCTACACCACATCGTAAGCACCAATAAAGGAAGATTGGTGTGAGAGATTTATGCAAGGAAAAAAGTTCTGTCTGACCCTGGTAAAGACACAGCGTCTGAAGAGAAAAAGGAAGGGCAGAAGGCATAGGAACTGGTTTTGTGGAATTGGAACAGGGATTATGAAAAATGGACTGGTGTTTGTGTGAGGCAGAGATTGAACAGAGAGTCTTTTTGGTGTTCATCTGCACCTGCACCTGCACAGTGACAGAAATATTTGTTTTGCCTCAAAGGGACTGAGAGAAACCCTGTATGGGAGAGAGAGAGAGAGAGAGTTTCTAGAATTGTGTGTGAGCCAAAGCATGAGAGGCTGCTTTCTTGAAATGGAGAGACTGTGAAAGCAAAGAGACGGGCAGGGGTCCTAGGCTTCAGGGACTTGCCATGACTGTTGATGGCCAGCTGAGGGAAGAAACTGATGTTGTGAAGTTGGAGTTTCAAACTTAATTGCTTGGGGGTCTGAAAAGCAGGAAAGATAAGGAGTCTGCTTTGGTTGCACAATGGAGCTGGTGTGCTAATGGGAGAAAAGAGATGCAGAGACTTCCAGCTAATCCAGAGCCAGGTGGGGAACTAGCTAACCCCTACCAAGTGGGGTCTGCTGGCTGCAGGGGATCACGGGTTTATACCTAAGTGCTAGGGCACTCTGATCTGTGAGGGAGCCAGGCTGTGGATCTGTTCCTAAGTCTGGGTCTCCTGTAGTTGGTGGGCCTTGTGCCAGAGCTCTGCAGTGGGCCTGAAGAGGCAGAAGGGGACAACCTGTGTGACCTTCAGGCAAGCTGAAGATCCCAGCTGCAGCATCCTTGCCCCGTCTTCATGTCTGTCAATCCATTGATCATAAGGTTCTGCTTCTGCTGCTTCACCAACCCCAGGACTGCAGTCACAGAGCCAACAGAGAACTGATTTCACAGAACTGTGAGTAAAAGCAAGAATTGCCCTGCACCTGGGGGTTGTTTATAGTTTGTGTTCAAGTATGCCCATGGGCGTAGAAAGTAAAGCTAAAGGTAAAGCAATTGAGGAAAATGTAAAAAGTTAATTTGATTCACATAAACGCACCAACACCAGCCGACCAGCTGCACCACAGGCCTGCAACTAGAAGGCTGGGTACCCAGGGATGGATATCTGAGGGGGTTATCTGAACTGGTACTAGTTTGGGGTCTGCATATTTAATACCTGCAGCAGTTAACTAAATAGATAGTTGGTGGCTGCACTAATTGAAATACAGGCTGAATATCACAAGGGGCAAATGACTGTCTGAAAATGCTTAATCTCTAAATTCCAAATCTAGAAATGTTCTGCTTAACCTCTATTCCTATCTCCCCTTCTTACCCTCCCAATGTAAATAAATGTGGTGTTACAGAAGTACTTGTTCAGGATATATACTTTTTCCTGATCATCTTCTGCACAATCTCTCTCTCTCTGCACCCCTCAGCCTCATAGCCCCTCCCCTTGTCTTTCTTTTTCCATTTATATATCTAAAAAGGTATTTTTCCCCCTTTGTTGCTTCCTGGCTATTCCTTCCTGGTAGCACCCATGTTGAGCGCATATTATTGAGCGCTACAGTTTGAGTGACTCAATAATACTGCTCTCACTGAAAGTGAGTGGTAAAGTAGGTCACTATATCCTGTAGAGCGAGTATAGCAAGGAGCTATACTTGCTAGTACAGGATATAGCATCCTGTGTTGCCGATTCCTGCCAAACTGGCCGCTTAGCATAGTGGTGTACACCACCGCTTGTGATGCCAGCAGACCTGGGTTTGGGTCTGGTTTCTGGCAGAATTAAAAAAAAAACTAACTAACTTGCCCCTCAGTCTGCACCCCCTTGGAGTTGATTATTTTAGCTTGTGGGGTGCAGGGGGCTTGCCCCCCCGCATAAATAAAGTGTTTGTGTCTGCTGAATGAATGTATTGTCGATGGTCACTACAATATCAGGCGCTTTTTTGACCATGGACTGTTTTGTGGTCGCTTTATGTGATGGGCGATCTTTCAGACTCACCTTTATCACATAAATCCTTCATTCCTCAGTTTGTGCCTTAGCACCTTTTACTATTTTCCTTGCTTCCCTCTGTTTTTGGTGGTACACCTAGGTGTAGACTGGCTCTTGACTGACTGTTTCAGCCATTGATGATGCCTTCATTAGGGAAATTCTGAGATAATGAAAACAAATGGTGCCCACCAGTCACCTTGAGAAGCTCAAAATCCGGCCAGCTGCTATAGGCAATGACAGGATGGACACGGTGACACCGTTGTTCCAACGATCACATGTTGCCCATGGCCCTACCCTCAACTAGCAGAGGAGGTGAAAGCAGGGCTATGCCAGTTGCAGCCTGAGTGCCACAGGGCAGCACTAAGGACCGTGTTGGCATGGGATGAGATGAAGTGAGGGGGTGGTGTGATATAGGACACCAGGAAAGGGGGAATTATAATTTCCTTCCTGGTATTTCCGGTTGTGTGTGGGCTTCATCCATGGGCAGACAGTACATGGCATGGGCCATCCTACCTTCTCAGACAGGACAGACTGATTAGTCAGAGAATGTAGGACATGCCCCTTTATCCAAATACCCTCAGTCGTACCTTTTGTCCAAGTCTGTAGGCTGAACTCTGTAAGGATAATAACATTAGAAATATTAGCAATATTAGCATACAATGTCTGTACCCTTGAACTAAGTGAACTATATACAATATGGACCAGAAGATATAAGTCACAAAAGCCTATAGCACCGAAAATTGGGAGGGCCTGCCTGCCCATGGACAGAGCCTACACACAACTGGAATTACTGGTGAAAAAAATAATTCTCCTCTGTGTGCTGGCTCATATCAGCAGGCAGTATATGTTATGGTCCCAAAAAAGCATTTCCAAAATTAGGTAGGTAAGTGCTGTACAACTGAGCTCAACAAATGGATTCAAGGTGAATACGTGCTCTTTCAGTGCAGGGTGGAGTGCAGACTGAGGGCTTTGCAAACCCAAAACAAGCTCAAGGGAATCAGTTGCAACTGCACCCAGAGCAATAGTCTAGTGGGTTATAACAGCTCAAATGCACTGGTGACATGCAAAGTATGGGTCCAACTCAGTTTCTTGGTAAACATCACATTTGAAACCACACATACAGAAGTGTTTGGAGACTTAACTCATTACCCTAATGAGAAGCGCCGGGGCATCTGGGTAATGAGTTCACAGCTCCAAACACTTCTGTGTATGTGTGGTTGATGAAACTGCATATTCATACTGATTGATACAATCTAAAAAAGATGGTGCTTATATTTTTGTCTGAGCCATACTGGAAAAAAATAAAAAAAATAATTTTGTGCATTCTAAATAAACCCCGAGAGCCCTCTTCAAGTGAAGGGAATGCAGACACTTCTCCTTCATATTCATGGGGTCTGGGCAGGGGCGTCATTTCAGGAAAACCATAGGGGTTGCAGGGAAACGCTATAGGCTGGGGCGCCTAAGCCAATAAAAAAATGTTTTAAATTCAATGCATTTTGGAGGTCATTTGAAACAAATTTTGCTACCTTGTTACCTCCTCCCCATGCCCAGTAATTGCACCTTGTCCCTCCCAGAGTCACAACAGTCCAGAATATTGCAGGCCACCCTCTCATAGCATTTCACCAAAACCATAAGGGTTCCAAGACTAGTCAATGGCGATGCCCATTCTTACATAAAGTACTTAAGTCCCTGGATATTTCTTTTTTTCAACATTAATGCTCAGCTCACTGGACACCCACCATTAAGTTGGGTTTACCTTTATTACTCTTAGAAATATTTACTAGTGACATGTCTTACCTTGCTTGGGTCTTGCAAACTAGCCTGGAAGCTGAGTAGAGATACTGCCTGCAAACTGGACTTGCAACTGACTGAAGACACTGCCTGCAAACAGGACTGGTAGCTGACTGAAGACACTGTCTGCAAACTGGACTGAAAGCTGACTGGAGACACTGCCTGCAAACTGGACTGGAATCTGCAAGCTGACTGGTGACACTGCTGGCAAACTGGACAAGTAGCTGACTGGAAACACTGCTGGAAAACTGGACTGATAGCTAGCAAGCTGACTGGAAACACTGCTGGAAAACTGGACAAGTAGCTGACTGGAGACACTGCTGGAAAACTTGACTGGTAACTAGCCACGGGCTGTAGACTGCTGGCAAACTGGACTGGTAGCTGACTGACTGGACACACTGCTAGCAAGCTTGACAGGTAGCTGACTGGAGACACTGCAGGCAAGCTGGACTGAGGCTGGCTCGAGACACTGCAGGCAAGCTGGACTGTAACTGACTGGAGACACTGCTGGCAAACTAGACTGGTAGCTGACCGAAGAGACTGGTAGCAAATTGGACTGGTAGCAAGCAACCTGGCTGTAGGAGTCGCTGCTGGAAAACTGAACTGATAGCTGACTGCAAACACTGCTGGCAAGTTGGACTGGTTGCTGACTGCAGACACTGCTGGAAAGCCACACTGGTAGCTGTCTGTTGACACTGCTGACAAGCTGGACTGGTGGCTGACTGGAACACTGCTGTCAAACTAGACTTGGTAGCTAGCAACCTGACTGGAGACACTGCTGGCAAGCTGGACTGGCAGCTGACTGGAGACTGCTGGCAAACTGGACTGGTAGCTGACCTGACTGGAGACACTGCTGGCAAGCTGGACTAGTATCTGACTGGAGACATTGCTGGCAAGTTGAACTGGTAGCTCACTGGAGACACTGCTGAGAAGCTAGACTGGTAGCTGACTATAGATCCTGCTGGCAAACTGAACTGGTAGCTGATTGTAGATGCTACTGGCACACTGGACTGGTAGCTGACTGGAGAAACTGTTGGCAAACTGGATTGGTGGTTGACCTGACTGGAGACACTGCTGGCAAGCTGGACTGGTATCTGAGTGGAGACACTGCTGGCAAGCTGGACTGGTAGCTGACTGGAGAGATTGGTGGCATATTGGACTGGTAGCTAGCAAACCTGGCTGTAGACATTGCAGGCAAACTGGACTGGTAGCTGACTGCAGACACTAATAGCAAACTAGATTGGTAGCTGACCTGACTGAAGACACTGCTGGCAAGCTGGACTGGTATCTGACTGGTGAGTGTTAGCAGTGCATTTTGGGTGTCACCTGTGGCTGTGAAGAATTTCCTTTCTTGGTGTAAACACTTGATTAAATACAACATGCTCAAAGCAAACCCATCACCTTACTAAACTGCCAATCTAATGTGGAATAAATGGCTAAAATGTTGGATGCATAGATTTGAATTTCCTCTGTGCCCTGACCACTGAATCATTGGCAAGCTATTTTAAGTACAGACCAATATATCTCTACAGTTGCAACCTTCTGGGTATGTTAGTATTTACGATACACACTTGAGGAAACTCATTAAAGGAACATGTTCTGCTCCATGAAGTACACAGAACAGGTGAGGTTTGTGGATGAAAAGTGAAAGGTTCTGAGCATAACCATGTTACAGGCCTCCAGCCTTTCCTCATAACTCTTTTCTTCAATACATTTATAGGGGACATAAGGGTGAAGCATGAAGGAATAGAACCCAGAGGGTTGTACTAAATAGGGAAGTCTTGGGGGAGATGGGGGTCAAGAGTCAGTACTTTGCCCTGTTCTCTTCAATACATTCAGAAGGGACACAAGGGTGAAGCATAAAGGAATAGTCTATCTATTTGCAGATGACACCAAGATCTGCAATAGTGTGGACATAATGAAGGGAATGGAGGCCATGAGGAGGGACCTGGAAAGACTAGAATAAGCGGTCCAGAATTTTACAGCTGGGATTCAATGCCAAAAAAAGTACAAAGTCATGCCCATCAGACACAAAAAAACCTGAGCCAAGTACAAAATGGGAGGCGAGGTCATGGCATATACCTCTATAGCAAAGGGACCTCAGGGTTATCAATCAGGATGATCTGAAAGTAGTGGCCCAATTTTCAACGGTGATGGGAAAGCAAAAGGATGATGGACTGCATAGGGAGGAAATAGCAAGCAGAAGGGCAGGTTATACTCAGTAGCATTATTTCAGTAGAATCATAGGGGTTGTAAAACTCCCCAACCACCACCACATCTATATAAATAAATGCTAGGAAACCTTGTTTTAGGGTTCTTAGGGGTTGCAGGGCATCAGAGGGTTGCAAAAAATCATAGGGGTCTCAACCGCAACCCCTGGCTACCCTGAAATGAGTTTCTGGGTCTGGGGAAAGGGAAGGTAGTACAATCTTCTGTTGCCTATAAAAGATGCCACCAAGTTGGCCCAGTGGCACTGAGAGATGAGGCGCTGAACGCCACACCTCGCGGCATGCCGGTGACCCGGGTTTGGGAGCGAGCTCGGGCTGTTGGGGGTCGGCAGGAATGGGGAAGGATTGAGCTTCCTAAGAACTACTCTCTTTCCCCGGGAAGGGGAGTTTCCACCAGCCGATGCACTGGTGACTTCTGGCGGTGGCAGGAGGAAACACAGGGCATGGACGCAAATAGCGAGTGGGGATTGGGGCTCCGGTGGGCGTCTTTCGGGCATGCATGAGCATGCACGCAATGAGTGGGACATGATTGCACATCCGAGCCCAGGGAGAAAACCTAAGAAATACCCCAACCCTGGGAGGTATGGAACTCCAGTGGACTGGGCCCACATGTGCAACATCGGCCAGCAACTCTGGCTTCACCATAGGGGATCTCAGGCCTCTCTAAGGGTCCAGGACAGCTGAGATCTTGAACCGATTACTGCGGTCAGAGGTGGCAGGTTCAGGACGGGCGGTCAGGAGCACCAGCACCAAATGAGGATTCCCGAGAGATGCCCCAATGGTAGGAGCACAAATAGAGTCTACAAAAAAAAGATACCACCACTGTGGCAGGAAGGAGGTTACCATGTGAGAAGAACCTCTTCTTTATGGAACAACAGGTAGGTTTCCTTGTGAGACAGTGCATGGATTTCCCTATTCTTTCTTACTGCACAAATGGCCACTAGAGAGAGTGCTGTGAGGATAAGAAACCTTAGGGAAAACCTTGGCAAGGGTTGAAGAAGGGAGGGGATCCATCATAACATCTATCGCCAAGTTCAGATCCATTATAGTGTCTATCACCAGATTCAGATGCATCATACCGTCTATCACCAGGTTCAGATCCATCATAACGTCTCTCACCAGATTCAGTTTCAAGTGAGGAGAAACCTCTGGGTTACAAGAGAAATGTATCTATGCTGCAATGTAGGTTTGTTGCATGGGAAAATGTAGGTATGTGGAAAATTTTAATAAAGCAAATACATAAGATGAGAGCCGAAGGGGAAAGAAATCCACATAGCCCTTTTTTCTGCCTTACTTTCTGATATAGGCTACCATTATTGCGTTGTCCACTCACTTAATTGTTGGGTATCATTGCTATGAATATTTCCCTCACCTCAAGGATGTTAACTGGTAACTTTCCCCATGGCAGACTTCACATGCCCTGTGCTGAAACTGTGCTGAGCACAGCATCCCATCCTGCGAGGCTGGCGTCCATCGACAGAGTGAGCACTGAACATCCTTTAAGTAGTTATAAACTAGGGATCTGAATCATCCTGATCTCTCTTGAGCAAATACCTTATGAGATGTTGTGGTAATGTGGTTTGAATTTCTCTAAGCCTTACCCACTATCTTTCCAGGCTGGTCCCTCAAGGTGGATGCCCGCGGCTGGCTGGGCCAGTCCTTGGTTTGTGGTGTGGTGTGGTGGTCTCTTGACTTCCTGACCCAGCGGAGGCAGTCAGGTCTCAACTGAAAATTAAAAATTAGAGGTACCAAGTAGGAACTGGAGGTGAATGGGAGGCACTTCAGATTGCAGAGCATGCAAAGACTGCCAAGCCTGGATATTGGTGAGTCTAGCCTGCTGCTGACTGATAGTCTTATACAGATGGTAGCAACCATTTACCTGCTGTCCAGAATAAAAATAAGTGTTTTACTTAGCTAGGAGCAAGGCTTCAGCAGTGTGCTCTTTTGGTTAGAGCACCAGCTTGGGAACCAAGCAAGTCACGTAACCTCCCTGTGCACCAGTTCCCAAACTGCAGAAATGGGTAGAAGCAAGGCCCCAATGGAATCAAAATGCTGCATCTCTGCTGGGCTATCCGGGTAAAATAAATAAAAAATAAAAGCAGGTTCTTAATGTCCCAGTTATTAAGCAGGAAGAGGAGTTGTTTAATGGGCAGCCAAGTAAACCTGGTGGAATAATTGTGATGATTCAGTCACAGTCCAGGCAACAAAATAAGTCACTGTACACCCACTTAACTGGTTCACTGCCTTTGGCATACACTGTACAGCTAGGTAATTGTACATGTATGGTCCTATACTGTACAGCATATGTTGTCACCTTTTTTTGTCAAATCAAAAGTGAAACTGCTGGCCCGGTGGCTCTGAGGGTTGAAGCGCTGGACGCCACACCTCATGCCACGCTGGTGACCTGGGTTCAGAAATGCACCTGGGTCACCAGGGGTCAACAGGGAAGGATGGGATCGAGCATCTGAGGACTGCTCTCCATCCTGGGAGGGTTGAGGATCCACCACTCTGTAGTGGCCCCTGGTGATGACTGGGGCACTACTAGCACTGGTGTACATAGGTGTGGTGTGCAGCTGACGTCAGAATGCTTGCTTTAATGTCATTACATCGCACTCCAAGGGACAGTAATGGAGGAAAATGATGGGCGAGCAAGCAGCTTGATAGCCGTGCTCATACCGCCTGGAGGTCTGTCATGGAACCATGCTGAGGTGGGTCAGGTCTTGGCCCAGCATGGGAAGGCATGGGGGCCTCCCAGCCGGTCAGACAGTGGCTCTACTGGACCACCCATCATGCGAGTGAGCCTGCTGTCCTCCAGGCAGGGGGAGCCGGCGGCTGGATGCCCCCACCGATTGCACCACAGCAGGAGAGAAAAAAATAGCCGCAATAAAAAAAATCAAAAGTGAAACCAATAAAGCTGGTTTCACTTTCAGCTCGTGGATAGCAAGAGGAGACTTTGGTCTTGTGAAGAGACAATGTATGGGACAGGTTTGGTCAGGCGATCGGGGACACCTGACCCAAGTCTCACCCCAAACATCCAGCAAGTAGTAGACATCAGGGAGGTCTCTGAATGGAGATTAACAGTCTAAAAAGCTATGGTCGGGAGCTGTGATTTCTTTCCATTGGGACACCACTGAGGAGCTGAAGCAACGCTGTTGCAATGCAGGCACAGTATTTTAACTCTTTCACTGCAAAATCCCTTACTTATATGCAAAACAAGGATATTTTGTCAGTTTCCATCCAGATTTTGTGTACTGCATGAAATTTACCACCAAGACATTTATGTTCTAACAAGATAAGTCTCTGTGCTCAATAACCATGTATATTGAGAGATGCAGCATAAATGGGGAAAATAGATTTAGATATTTTAAATAAAAAGTGCATTTAAAAACACAATTTGCTGACACCGAAAGGGCAAACAACCCTGACGGTGAAGGGTAAGAAACACAGCCAACTGTAGCATTCCCACTTCCTCCTCATCACTGACCCCATGAGTTGGCACTGCCACACCACCGCTGCCCTACCTCCAGCCAGCCGTCCAATTAAAATATTTAAACTGAGGCTACAAGTGTGCACCAGACAGAAAGTATCTAATTAGTATGCTGTATGAGAAGCATGCTAGCTACTACTAAAGTGACCCTTCCCCCCTTTGGTTTGACTCACTCAACCACCAGACCCTCCCCTCCTGTGAGTCATTTCTTATTTTGGTAAAACGAAACTTGATTTTTGATGTAAGGCCCCCAAAGCTCAGGAACATTGTTCCTGGTAACAGTTTTAAAAAACAGGAATCCAAGCCAAACCACTAAAGTCTCGCACCGGTTCTACTAGTACTCAGTTGAGGTTCTACACACCTCTACTTTGAAATCATAGTGCTGTGGCTATGTGTGCACACAAACAACTTGCTGGACTGTTTTTAACTGGTGCAGACAAAACTGTTCAAGAAAAACTGATCCTGTCCAATTTATATACCTACCCAACATGCATTCCTTTCCATCCAGTCTACATTCCTAACTGTTGTGACTGAACGTTTGCCATCCTTTATAAAATGGGCACTTCAAGTAATGAATTGTGATTGACTGAGACACATCACATGACCGCAGACGATCTAGCTTGTCAGATGGTCATCCTGCTACTTAATGATCACAAATCACTACGCCACTGTTCGATTCTAAAAAAATTGGCAGTAATTTTTTTCACTAAACAGTCTTTGCAGTTTTGTACCCAGTACCAAAATATATCATCCACATCACCACCATCAAACAAAAGAAAACTAAACATTCTAAACATAGAGAACATGGCTGTTATAGAAGAACTGTGTTTTTCTCCAAAATTTGTTTTACCAGCATTGTTATTCTTTTCTTACTCACACTCACTCTCGCAGTTTGAATTGCATGGTTTACATGCACAGTTCTCCTGTCATCACTTCACATGTACAATAAAGAAACCTACTCTGTTGTTTACCTCCTACGTGACAATAAGTTGTGAAGATGAGAATGGTAGTAGTGGGGGAGAGTCCCAGTCCCAGTCTCTCAGCTCGACCATGATGTGGTTCTACATCACTGCATCTGGAAATGCCTAGACTCACTCTCCATGGCTGTCTCTCTCACGACTCTGACTTACTCGCTCCCTCTGCCTCACTCGCTCTCTCTCTCTCCCATCTAGCACTGAAAACATTACCAACAGTACTAAACTGCCAGCCCTAATTACAAAATGGCCATTAATTACGATAGATCATAATGGCAGGGAAGGCACCACTATAAGGCAAAAAAAAAATATTTTAAAGGATACCTAAATAACATTTTGACAACAAGCTATTCAAAAATCTGATGTCATAGGGGACTAAAGAAAAGGCTGCTGTATTCATTAATGCTAAAACTACATTTATATAATTTACCTAAATGTGGTTCCAAAGCATTTGAAAAATGTAAAATCAGCCTTCCAATGTGTTGCATTTTTAACAGTAAAAGCCCATTTTATAAGTACAGTAACACACTCCGGGGCATGAATTTTGCTAGATCATTGCTCTTATTGGGTGGTTGAAGGTATCTGGCCTGTGGCCTCGTGCCTCACAACTCACCCAGGGTGTGCAGTGATCTAGCACAATTCACACCCTGTTGTGTGCTATTACTAGTATAACAGGAACTTGTAGACTGAGGTTCCATTTCCCAGAGTTCCTCAGATTTAGGTTTTATTTTACTTTGAGTCTGTTCAGTGAGCCACGTTAGAGTACTGATACTCATATCTCTTGTTTCTGTAAAAAGAATGTGGTGTTTTTTGCTCAATAAATACTTAAAGCATATGTGGCGTTTCTTCCTGCAAGTGACCACACTACCCAATATATTGTCTTGATCAGTCTGTATTCTATGCAGTCTATATCCCTAGTCAGGATGTATTCTTACCAGATATGTACTGCATTTTACCCAGGTGGTATTTATACCCAGTTCAGTCCCAAATGGAAGCTGTGCACTGGTGCAGGCCCACAGTGCAAGCGGAGGGGCTAGCAATTCCAAATATCACAAAATAGGAAAAGTTGGTGCCTAAGCTGAGTGAGAAGGATGTAGACGTAAATGTACTGAACCACACATAGAAACAAAATGAGGTGCTTTTAATCTGTTAATGGCAGGTTAAAGTGAAACACAGTGTGTACAACACATGAACTAGGTGCTCCAGTGCTTCATTTGGATAGAACCTTGTCAAGGAGTGTGCTTCTTGGTTGACTGTCCACTTATTGCTTAAAAGTACTTCTAGTACTCTCTTTCAGTGAGCATGTTGACTTCTGCCAGTCTGTATTCCTACCCAAGTTGTATGTATGTATATATTTATTTATATATTTATTAATATATTTATATTTATTTATTCAGTAGTTGTACAAAGGATAGGCTGTGTGAGATACAAGTCACGTTCACTAGAACGTCCTTCAAAAAAATCATTAAAATACATTAAAATATAAGTTCAACAAATGTTAAATATTTAAGAAGCAATAAAATCATCCAGAACACAACAATAATCTTTCACAGTTTAACACATGAGCTTTCAAAGAGGCATTAGATTCCCTTAAACTAGTATCCAGTGAATCCCAAAAAGAGGAGCGCTAAATGACAAAAGCTGACTTGCTGTACTGTAGATGAGGAACTTTGGAAATAATCAGTGTGCAATATGCAACATCCCTTTGCTCATAACTGTGAACCAAACAAATCAGTTGTTCAAAATGGTAAATTGCAGAGGGATTATAAAAACACTTAAAATAGGTTTACCCCACCTTAGCTCCCTCCTGGATGGTAATAAAAGACAATTTAAGGTAGACAGCAAGTTACAACAATGAGTATCCCATTGCACATTTAAAATAAAACATAACAACCTGTAATACAATGTAGACAGTAGGGTTAACATGGAATCAGATGTATGTCTGTATGTGGTATCACCATATTCTCGCTTAGCATGATAGCTTTTATAACAATATGCTGTCCTATCACACTGAAATAAGCAGTGCCTGGCACATCTGAACCTGTCTAGGCAGGCTGGAACTTCAAAGAAGGTGTAAATGATGTTATATTTAAAGGTAAAAAAAAAAATTAATGATTAAACCAAATATTTACATTTTGATACACTGACTGAGAGAATTGTACTATAAGAAACTGAAACAGGAACAGACAAATGTTTTAAAGAATGTAATGAACTGAAGAGCATGCAGTTTGTTTTGACATTTATCTCTAACTCAGATGCCAATTACCTATGAACCAAGAAAGACGTCAACAAACAACAGGCTTCACTTTAAAATTGATGCCATCAACAGACTTACTAGAAACAAATAAAACAGTATAGTGTATGGTAGAATGTTGCATTCCCTCAAAATCTATCGTTTACCAGTCTTGTTGTACCATTGATGTGATGTCATGCTGTTGTTGTACCATTGTAGTCGTCACATCGATGGTACAACAGGAGGTAATCTTTGCGCCTGTGATTAGCTGAGAATCGACCCGCAGCGGGTAATCACTCGCGCCAATTTGACATACGCAGGACAGGGTTAGAAAAGTAAGACCACTTTTTAAAAATAAAAATCACCTTCTACAAAGCATTGTACTGCGGCTGAGATCAGTTCCTCATGAGGGAGGGTTAGTAGGCAAAATCTGGCCTTGACTACACAAGATAGCATCTCAAAGGGTGGCAGCTCGGCTTTTAAATTACTGTTGCTCGTACACTATAAAAGACAGTGGATGGGCAACAGTAAACAACAACACTGTTTTTAACTTCTCGAGGTTTCATGACAACCGAAAACCTCTCAAGCTTCGCTCTCAAGATTTTCTTGGTTGTCATGACAACCTCTCGAAGTGAACAAAAGTGTTGTTGTTCACTGTTGCCCACCCACTATCCTCTATGTCATCAGAATGTGACTCAGTAGAACAGGATTGAATATCAGTAGGAAGAGGATTTATAAACAAAGAAAAAGGAAAAGAATAAGACCAAGTATAGAGCCCTGGGGAAGTAATGAGGAGAGCTAGAGACAGAACCACACCATGCAACTGACTCAGAGTGGCCAGCGAGAGATTATGACAGACAATGCAAACCAATCAGCAATATTATCCAAAACCCATAATAAGCAAGTCAATCCAAAAGGACAGAATGCTTTATCAGCAGATGATTAGCAGTGTCAGAGACTCAGCAGGTTGCGCACTCACCTCAGAGGCCAGAAGACTGGATGGCCGTGGGTTCCATCCCCATGCCAGACAACTGGGTTAAATCCCAGTATTGACACTGTAGTGCAGTATGAGGGGAGTGCTGCACTCCTGAGGTGCTGTCTTTTGGGTGAGATGTTAAACTGAGGTTCCGTCTGCCTGTTCTGGTGGTTGTTCAGGTGGATGTTAAAGAGCCCATGGCACTTCTCGAAAAGAGAAGGGCAGTTTCTCCGGTGGCCTGTCTAAATTTCCCTAATTCACTAAAAATAGCACCTACAGTTTAATCTGGTTCAGTGTCAGTTGGTTTCCATCTGTATCTCTCCCCCAGGATGAGCCTGAAAATTGGCATAATTGCCTAGTCCTCTTTTCCTAGTCAACAATACTTAAATAAATAAACACCTTGGAAATATCAATAAACATATATAGCCAAAAAGAAACTAAGTGCAAAGAGCAAAATACCTGATCATGGAGGCTGACTAAGGCAGTCTGTGTATAAAACGTAGGGGGGAAATAGGACTGGAAATTGGAAAGCACATTACGTTGAAACAAACTACATAATTTAACCATAAAGGATTTTTTCAAAAAGCATTGCTGTAGCAAGTAGAAAAAGATAGGTTGGTAATTATCGGCAGATAATTTAACACCAACATATGAAGAGGCATAACGAAGGAGTGCTTCCAGGCTGAGAGAAACATTTTAGAAGATAGAGGTAAATTGAAAAATAAAGAAAGAGAGACACAATCATACTTCTCATGTAGACCTGGCTGGGAAATGATTCTGGTCCAGTACTTGAGGCATCTATCTCAGACAGATACTCTGTGGTGTGCTGCCCAAAGCAGCAGCAAAGGGTGGGCATCTGTTTTATGACTGGTTTGAAGCTCACAGCATGCCTAGTGGATGAAGCCAGGCTTTTGCATGTGTCACCATCAATGCTAATGCAGGTGTGTATGTTGTGTGTGTGTGTGTGGGGTGGTCATGTATTGGCTTCCAGAATATGAGAAAGGTTTCCTGCAGGAATTTGGAGAGTTCTTTGTTAGACTGACATTGGAATACCTGTGGTGGTTGGTGCTGGTTGAATTCAGCATTCAGGTTGGTGATGACGCCTCTCTATTTGGTCAGCAATTCCTTCAACAGATAAATCTGCTGGGCCTCACACAGGTTGTTGCATCTGCAACTCACCAATTAGGCCACAGCTTCAATCTGGTCTTTCCACTTGACCTTGAGGTCAGTGATGCCAATTCTGATCTGAACCCATGGTCTAATAATCATGTTGAGAACTTTCTCATCAGGGTCCCTTCTTGAAGAATACCTCTTTCTGTAGAGTTAGTTTGGTACTGTCCCAAATGTAATATTGAGCCTGAGGCTCACGACAGTACTGGACTGCTTAGGCATGTTGTGGGTGTGTGCAGAGGGTCAACAGGGCTGTGGAAGCTTATACTATGGCTGCCAGACTGCTCGTGACTCACTAGCACTGTTTGTCACCCAAGATTCTCAAGCCAAAGCTTCCCCTGGTATAGTGAGCACTTACAGCAGTTGACAGCTAAAGGACAGAGATTGGAGCATTTCTGAAGGAGACTGCAGTTGATGGAGGATGAACTAACCCTGCGGTCACACTAGAAGTAGTATCAGGGGCAATCATACTGAGAATGGAAAAGTTCCTGTCACGGGTGATTGCCGAAGGAAGAAACAGACTGGCCCAGCTCTTCAGCACTGTGGACAAAATATTACATTGTGTATGAATTTAGTCCAGAGGAGAGTTGGTGACGGAAAGGTGCAAGAAGTTTGCTCAGTTCTTCCTTGTTAGGAATTCCTTGTTAGATCTGGGATCTAACCACGTTGACTGTCATGACCCAGCAGTGGCCAACTGTTAGCTGTCTGGAGTGAGTTTCAGTTAGTACTGGCTGGAGAGAGTTTGCTGGTGACCTCAGAAATGTGTGCCACTTTCTGTGTGTGGGACACAGGATCAGCCCAGCTGTTGGTGGACTTTTGAGAGTCCCTGGGTCAGGTGTTCTATATAGAAGGGTGTCTTTGCCATGGCTGTGAAGAGAGTGGTGGAGAAGCCCCTCCTGAAGAAGCCATCATTGGACCTTGACATTTTATCCAATTACCAATCTGTCTCAAACCTCCCCTTTTGGAGGAAGATTACCGAGAAGGTAGTGCTGTCACAGCCTAAGATTCACTTGGAGAACTGTTCTTTTTTTTTACTTTCTATTTATGGTCTCCGAGCGACACCTCTTCAGGAGTCATGGAGGCATTTGCCCCTTCCTCACTGCCTGAGCCCTCGGGCCCCCCATGTAGTCTTGGTTATTCCCCCAGGTGAGGGACGGGCGGACCCATACACCCTGAGCTTCTGAGTTTCATCGGGTCACACCAATTGGGACAGGCAGGGGAATGTGGGAGTCTATGCTGTGCACTCTGTCTACCCGTCTGTCTTCAGGAGACATTTTTCCTTTTTTCTGGTGTGGCTTGGCGTGACGTGTGCCCTGCGCCCAGGTGTAAGCATCAACATCCATCACACCTCCCTGTTAGTGTGGATTGGTGCCTGCTGCATCTTTGGCCTCCGCCAGAGGTCAGCCAGGTGCCAAGCCTCATCCCTCTCCTCCCAGAAGGTGACCAGTCTTCTGACATTCACCTCCTCCTCCTGGCCAGCCCTCCATCTCCCGGCACATTCCAAAACCTAGGTCAGCAGAGTCACAAATGGTAGCGCTACCATTGCACCAGCAGGCTGGCCACTTGGAGAAGTGTTCTATCTATGAGCTTTTTTAGTTGGACTTCAGGAGGCATCACAGTATGAAGATAGCACTTGTCAGGGTGCAGAATGATCTTCTTCTAGCCAAGGACAGAGGAAAATGTTTTATCTTGGTTCTTCTCAATCTTTAGTCTGCATTTGACACTGTAGACCATGAACTTTTAAGAGCTTGACTGAAGCACTTAGGAGGACACACTGTTTTAAAGTGATTTGAGTCCTTCCTTTCTGGCAGGGTGCAGTAGGTAGCACTAGGGTATTTTTCCTAATGCTCTTTTGCCCTCGACTGTAGGGAACCTCATGGCTTAATCTTATCTCCTACAGTGTTTGTGGCCTACATGCTGTCACTGAGAGAGGTCATTCAATGATACATGCTGAGTTTTCATTACTATGCCAATGATATCAACTGTATCTGTCATTTGCCCTGATGAGGTAGATACCATCAATGTACTGAACAGATCCCTATCAGAAATCAGCAACTGGGTGACCTCACGCTGGTTGAGACTGAATCCAGACAAGAGGGAAGTGCAACTAGTGGATATGGGCTCTCGAAGACAGGCTTGGGAGGCAAGGTGACTGGATTGCTGCTCCATCCACCCTTCTTCAGCCAGGGATAGGATAAAATATTTGAGTGTAATCATGGATCGCAGTCTGACCATGGAATATCAGGTATCAGCCATGGTTTGTGGGGGCTTCTTCCACCAAAGGCAAGCAAATCTCAGTAAAGAAGCTATTAAAAAGATTACTAATAGTTTCACTAGTATAGGAGCAGTATGGTCATTCACTGATAATGATGTGGCTATTGAATCAAAGGAATTGACCATGAAGAGTCAGTGTTGTGCCAAAACGTTTGCAAATGATATCTGTTAATCTATGTCTGGCCATTCTGCTCTGCAACACAAAGATTTTATTTTCATATTCTTTCTCCTACAGAAGTAGCCCAGTATCTAAAGACCATGAATCCTTAGGCCATCAGCTGGATTGATGGAACTGACTACAGGCTTTTTAAACTGGCATCTGATACCATTGCTTTCCCTATGAAGATATTTAACTATTCTCTTTGTTATGGAATTTTTCCTTCACTCTGGAAGGAGGCAGTCATTAGACCAATTTACAAGTCAGTGTCCAAAACCCTGTATTAAATTATTGTCCAATCTTGCTTATGGTCCCTCCCCCCGCCTCAAATTGTATTTAATCAGACGCTTGATTGTTTTTTTTTTTAGCAAAAATAAGCTTTGGTCAAAGGAGAACAGCATGGTTTTCATGCTAAGCACAATACAGAGACTGCCTTGGTGAGGTTCACAAACAACATTCATGGAGCCCTTGATGACGGGCTCTTAATGTCTGCAGTGTCTATGAACCTCACCAAGGAATTTAACCTTGTTGACCACCAGATTTTGATCAATATTTTAGACAGTTATAATTTTTCAGTTGATATCCTCTTGTGGTTCATGGATTATCTCAAAGGACAATATCATAAAACACAAATCAATGGTTCTCATTCTTGCGATTATAAACATGTTTGTGAAATACCCAAAGGATCCGTCCCTGGTCCTTTATTGTTTATTAATTCCCTTCCCAAAATCTGCACTCATACTAATACCATACTCTGTGCACATGATATTGTTTTATTTTGCAAAAGTGAGAATATTTCTGAACTTAATCATGAGCTTCAGGAGGGTTTCAATAATATTCAGTCTTGCTTTTTTCCCAAGAGATACTTCCAATAGCTTCGTATCAAGTCCGAACTATCCATTGCTTAACCTGACACAAAATGGTCACCAGCAGAGCATGAGTTAATTCTGAATTTAAAGAAGCCGAAGTAAGTGATCTTCACAGGACCCGGTAGGATTAATTATTTGAATTCACCTATTGTTGATTTCCAAGGTGACATAATTGGAAGGGTGTATGGATTTAAATATCGGGCTATCTGTTTTGATCATTGTCTGTCCTTTGAGGCCCATGTGTCTAGCCTCATCAATGAGCTGTACCAGAGGCTTGGCATGGTTTATAGGGCCAAACGTTTTCTCGTACCGGAGTCAAGACTTCTTTTAACCAATAGCCTTTGTCTTCATTGTTAGACTATGGCTCTCTAATTTATTGCATTGCCTCTGATAAACTTCTTTCAAAATTAAAGGTTACTTAATATAGTATAAAGTTTAATATAGGTCTATCACATATGACTTAGCATTGAAAGGTTTTTCTTTGGAATATTGTTTTGTTAACAAATCATCTGGGTGTTTTTTTTTTGCATAAAGTCATACTGCTTTTTTGTGTGTTTTTGCCTGACAGTATTGTTGAACTTTTTCCAGGCTTACAAATTCTTTTGACACTAGATGAAAAAGTAAATTCACTTTTAAAATTCCTCTGCTTCATACTAGATTAGGTCAAAACTCATTAAGCTCAAGAGTGATTACTGTACGTTTTACAATAATCTTTTCAATCAGTAACTTTGTGTAAATATATCTCAGCTTTCAAAAATGAGCTTTAAAAATCCCTTGACAAATGATTTGATTGTAGCTGTCTTTAATGTTTTGTTATATTAGCCTCTACTATATATGTTGTTGTAACGTGCATTTTGTATTTGATATTTACATTTATTGCAGACTGGTTGACTATGAAAATGGACAGTTATGCTCATAGGCTCATAGGTATAAAATAAAATGGAATTAGAGGACACATTATTTTTTAAATAAGACATTTTGGAATACCTTGTCAAGAATAATTTCTGGCATTATGATATAAAGCCCATGATTTGTAAGAATGATTTTTTTTCTTGCCTGCATGACTTATTGCACTGTTAGTAGTCCTGCTTGTTATGCATTCTTATCCACTTGGTAGTCTTACCCAAGCTGTACTCCTCCACTGGTCTGTATTCCTACCCATATGTATTCTTACCCATTATGTATTCCTACTCAATCAGTATTCTTACCCAGTATGTATTACTAAACAATCTGTATTCCTACCCAACATATACCCCTAGTATTCCACCCAGTGTGTATTCCTACTTAGTATGTACCCCTCACATAGTCCTGATCATATCAGTGTTCCATTATACAAAGCGATTATGAGTTTCTAAGGTTGCCCGATGTCATATGTGAGCCTAAAGGAGATTGGAAATAATTTTTACATAATTAACTGACATTTCATATTCCTTTCCACGCCAGTTATGTACACTGATATACTCGAACCAATTTTTGTTAAATAAATAATCTAGCTCTGGGGTGCTGTCAGATATACATAGCGTTCCAATCTCCTTGCCATCCTACTACTATTTTTTGTTTCATATCTCCATGACATTCTATGACATCAATAATACCATTCCATGCTATTCATCTGAATGGCCTGGAATGTGTTATTGATGCATAGAAAGTTCAGGCAGTATGAAAAGAGAGAGTAGCAACTGCTTGGGAGAGAAGGATTCAGGGTAGTTACGGGGCAACAACATTAGACTATTAATTTAACAAAAAGGTTAAAACATATCTCAATATTGTATATTGTATAAATACTAAAAGGATGATGAGAAGGCATCTAGAGTTTTCTATCATCTTTAACGGGCCTGATCGATTTCAGGGTTCCTCTGTACATTGCTTTCATTTATTCAAATTTTCAAAACTGGTTCATTCAAATAAAGTAGGACACAACATATTTTAATAGAATTTACTAGTAGTGAAAAGTCGATATAGCGGAAATGCTTTTACAAAAAGAACCACCTAGATCCAGGCTGGTTTTGAAGTTTAGAATTGTGAAGAACCCTTGCTGTAAACAATAGTTAAGTGATTTGAAAGGCAAAGGATTAGCTAGCACCTACTTAATATGCAAATGTATCCTGTAAATCAGGTTAAAACAGATTCAAATTCAACCTTTATAATCTGTTTGGATTCAGATCTGTATGGGTTCGCATCAGAGCCAGAAATGGTTTGCCCTCTGCTAGTGTACAAACCGGTGAGTAAATCTGGAGATCAGGGCCTCAGTTTTCAAAACTGTAAAAATTGCGCAAAAAGCCTTGTGGGGAGGAGAAGTCTTTTTGTGCAACTGCAATTTCACCTGATGAGCTCCGCTTAAGAAAAAGTTGCCTTTTGCAGCCTTTTCTAGTTTATGGCAGCTTGCAGAGTTTTTTTGTGCAAAAGCAATGCATGGTATTACTAGGCATAGCATTTTTTGCAAATGTAAGAAAATGCCCCCATGCCCAGTAAATGCTGTAAATAGTATTTTTGCTGGCGCTGGACTTTTCACCCACAGGCAGTTGGGTATGGGAACTTAATCCCTGGGTGAGGTTTTGGGACTCTGAAAATTGTGCCCTGGGTGATGATTTCACTGCATCATGAATCAGGGACTTTCATCTAGGGTTACCACCTGTCCTGATTTGCAGGACTGTCCTGATTTGGGCAGCTGTGTCCTGCAAAAACATGAAAAATACTAAATGTCCTGACATTGTAGTAGAAAAATATTTTCTGACTTTCTTCTAAATGTTGCAAAAACTATATTACCTTACCTAAAAGACTTGAAAATGATAAGAAATACTAGAAGCAACTAAAAAACTACAACATATAGTCTTAATCCTGATTATTTATAGAAAACAAGTCTGATGCATTGGTTGAGGTTACATATTTTCCTAGAAAAATCATGTTTCAGTAAGAAATGTCCACTTTGGGCTTCCTAAAGGTGGTAACCCTACTTTCATCTCTCGTGGTTGATATAAACAGTAATAAGGATGGCGATTTCTAAAGGCACTCATGAATGAAAGACCGTAGTCTCCCTCAATAAAGGAAAGGAAAAGAAATATAGCCTGTTACATATAATAAATATCTTACATGACAGATATACATGCTACCTTTTTTCTTCTGGACAACTTGGATATCGCGAAAAGCACATGACAGCATAAACCGTAGTGGCCCCAAATAAAAGATTTCTGATATACTGTATCTGTGCATAATTAGAAAAGTGCAAGATTATGTGCACAGATATATATTTTAAATAAAATGTAATTGTAAAGAACATGCAGCGACACACCTGGAACCAAAGTTTCTATGGCATGTGTTGCCTATAGCCCTCCCCGGTGCCCCAAATGAAGTTTGCCTGATTTACGATTTTCATCTCTGTCACCAATTACTACTTTCTTGCTACAGATGTGTAACTTGGGTACTGGTGGAAATGTGTTGAAACTGTCCACCATCCCTGATATTTTCTCCACAATTGAGCGCAAAAGCTGGAAACTATTCTGCAAATTTGCTACAGTGAGGCAGGGGAAGCAGTTATATACTTGAGTGAGTTTTGTTAGCAACTCTGCCATACTTTTCACATGTGTATTTAAAAAGATGCAGTTTCCAAATCAGTGCTTTGTGGTACTGTATCAATATGGTGGATTGTGGAGTGAGAGTAGGAACTCTTTTTCTGAGAACTACATATCGTTTTGGGGGAGCAGTGGATCGGAGTGGAGCGGAGGGCCATCTTTCATAACATTTTAATTTGCCATGGGACCACTGAAACTGGAAAGCACTGCAATTCAGGCAGGTAGTTACTTTTTACTATAAGTTGGACAATTGCTTTATATCTTGGAAAGATCTGCTTTTAACTGAAATTTTCCAAGCAACACATTAGTTTATGAATTTTCGGAACCTCCCCCTCCACCAACAACCATTATAAAGCATAACTGGCTGATAGTTTTTTAGCATTTTTGTAGTTAGAGAATTATCTCAGGATTTATAAGCAGACAAGGCACAAGCCAGATATCGTCTACAACTCAAATGTAAGAACAGCATGATGAACAGGGGCCTTGAACCCCAGCCTCTCCCTTTATTTATCCAACATGGCATTTCCATTGGGCTCAGTCAAGCAGTTGATGGAGTAACCATGGCTAAAGGAAAAACAACTCTGTTTTCCATTTATGGCAGAACAATTCGTAAATTGTTAAAGTGCGTTTTGTCACTTTTGGGAAAACTCTGAAAAGATAATATTGAGACACAATCCTGCATCTGTTTTATAGATTTTCTGTATTTCTGTTCCTTTTATTCTTCATTATGATGTCAATTTGCATGGAAACTGGAACCTTGTTACAGATGTTGTGATCATTTACTTTGCCGATGTAGTTCTGGTGAAGTGGCAGTTCGTAAAGTTCCTGATGGCTTTGCCAACTTTGACCTTCACTGTTTTTGCAAAGGTTTCCATGTGAAATGGCAGTTTTTCCACAAAGTCTTTACTTTGCAAGCGAATTTTGATGAATTCGTATAGAAAAAAGGGCCACTTCACCTGGCAACAACTTTGAATTTTGCCACCTTTGCCAATTACTTTGTAAAGTGAATTTCACCCACCATGCCCATCTCTTTTTTTTGTTTAAATTCAAGTTTATTGAACAACATGGGTACAAGATACATCATAGTGTTGCATAGGAAATACAGGCAGTCAGTCACTCGTAGCATGTTTTATGATTAGTCACAACTGTACAGTACATGACACAGCATTGTTACCAAAGGTAAGCACTCACTAGCAAGATTTTTAAAATTGGGAAGTCCAGGCTTTATAGACAGGAGGAGATGGTAGCCTCCATCCAGGTGAGGTCTGGGCATGTGCCCATGGACTGGACAAAGGAGGATCTCCTCTACCCAATGACATTTGTGCTGTTACAGGAGGTGTTCAGATTCCCTTCCTGAGGTACATCACCCACTTTAGCCATCTATGTACAAAGCATGACTCACGGTGGTTTACCTGATACGTGAGCTCCTCCATGTCATATATCTATCTAATGCTTATGTGTGGGAGGCTGTGGTTGAAGCCAGTGTCGAGTTATGGCTTTATGTGCAGCCACCAGCAACACATATCAAAAGTAGAGAACATCTTTGTCTCTCATGCTGTCTTGGGGGGGGCTGATACCCAGAACAGCTTGCTGAATGTTAAGTGGTGTGCCCAACATAAACATCTCTGTAAGGGTTTCCATGATCTGGTCCCAGTAGTTGGTTAGTTTGGGGCATGATCAGAAATGTGCATGTGGTGCACTCTGATTTCAATGCACAGTCTCCAGCAGGCCTGGGAGGTGTTCTGTGCCCATTTTCCCTTTATTGCAGGCATGCAGAAGAACCAGCTCCTCCTGGCAAGCCCCAGGTCCCCTGGGTCACGAGACGCACCCCCAGGGTCAAACCTGCCTATGTGACCTCTTCACCTGGGATCTAATATCTGCTCAGAGAGGGAATGGTCACATCTGGTCCTGGGGTCTGTTTCTTTCCATTGCCCCCTTGGGCCTCCTCTCAGGCTGAGTGAAGTAGATCTCTTTCCAATCTGTTCTTCTTGGGGGTTGGGAACTGTACTCCAAGCTCCTCTTGGTAGGGTGCCACTTCTAACAGATCAGAAAACAGTTTGGTGCCATTCAGTGTTTTGAGACACAGTCTGGCTGGGAAGAGGAGCTGGGCTTTCAGGTGTTTAGCATGGAGTTGTTTACTACTCCCCACATGGTGCACCGTTTGTCCTGCACAATTACCGTATAATCATTGGCAACATAAATACGACGTATCTTGTACCAGAAATCCTTATGCTGCTAGGCTCTTCTCAGAATCTCCTCTTTGCTGGCATATGATGTTAACTTGGTCACAATTGATCTGGGCAAGCACCAGGGCTGGTGGGTTTAGGACCCAACACTCAGTGCATCCTATCTGTGCTTAAGCTGAGATCATCCTGGAAGCCTGAGGAAGTCTTCAACAGTGTTTACAGGAAGGCAGTAATATTTTTGGCAGTCCGCTTGGCACCCTCTGGGACTTCATAGATGCAAAGCTTTTACCTTCTGCTGCATCCTTCCAAGTAGTCTAGTTTTAACGTTAAGGCACCCTCTCCCGGGCCATTAGGTAGAGGATAAGTCTGTTGTGACGATCAGTGCTGGTTCTGATTTCTGTCACTCGTTCCTCCCTAGTCTTTGTTTGCTTTTTGACTTTGCTGATGTTGAACTTCAGCTAGGTGAGATTTTTATCAATTTTGGCCACTGTTCTGGCTGTTTGTTTGATGGCCGCCAAAAGATCTATAGTCTCACCTGACTCTTTGGCTTGCTCGTCTTCATCTGACAAGGCCTCTGCTCCTGTGTCAGCAGCATAGTGCTAAATTACTGTTTCTCGGCATGGATGAGGTCCGTTATCTCTTGTGGCAGCGTTGCTGATGACTTCAGTTTGGCTGCTGTTTGTCTTGTACTCTTGGTGTGTGAGTTCATCATTTAATAGGGCAGATTGCTATAGGTTTTGTCAGGGGTATATGCTGCCATTCACCTCGTGATGTCATCGAAGCCTCCACTCCCATCTCTAATCTTTGTCCCCTACAGTTGATCTGTTTCTCTTTTTAATCATTTGCTGAAGTCACAGTCCAATGTTTGTGACATCATTATTTCCACAGCAACAAGCTGTGATGTTACAAACTGAAGATTAGGACTTCAGCAGAGATTTCTGCAGCAGAAGCAGAGAAACTCAAGAGGACAAGGGTCCAGTTTCCATGCAAATTTATTAGGCAATGAAGAACAAAGGGAAAAGAAATGCAGGCAATATATAAAATATAAGCTAAATAGTGTCTAAATATGACATTTTCTCAAAGTTTTCTTAACAAATCACTTTAGAAATGGCCCCTTAGGAATGGACGTAGAAATATCATGGTGAGTTCTGCATATGTTTAGCAGGGTCTGGGAAAATAACCCCTGAATTTAGGGTAATCTGGTGATTAAAAAGAAGGGGTTCTGCCCCTGCCTCTTGGATCCACTACTGCCCCTACTGTTTTTTAAATAACTGGACATTAACATCTGACCATCAAATTCTTCCCCGCCAATTCAGCAGGTGTACTTCTAAAATAATTAAAAAAACAACTAGTCTTACTATAAATAGGTTTTAGTTCTGTAGAATTTTAAGAAAGCAATGATGTTATTAATAAGCAGAGGATAATTCAATGTAATCAAATGTTTTCTTTCTGCTTGTAAGATGTCAAAGGTCGAAGCATTTTTCTCCCTCTGGCCAAACAACCACCTTCCCTGAGTTTTTCCTTGTCCACCACCCTGATTATAGGGGTTTTGCTGCACTCATAGCATACCTTCTGACTATAAGATCCATATAATATAATGTAATATCGTAAGATCCAGAATTTGTAACCAGTGTAAGTGTCACTAAATGGTCATCCAGCTGGGTGGGCTTGAATACAGAGTGGCCCGCCAAAGCCCTACTTTGTTGTGACTTGGGAGCCACGTGCTTAACCTCTGTGAGGTGCCTGACATCCCATTGGTCAAGGGGTAACCTAGTAACATAGTAATCTGAGGTCAGAAAGGACTCTAGGTCCATCATGTCCATCTCTTGCTTCATAAGCAGAGATAAAATAAGTACACTGTGCAAACATATAGCCATTTACAGGGATCCCCTATCCACTCTACTACCCAGGGTACCCTGTGATTCCCTTGGTAAACAACAGTTTGTCTAGGCTTACCTTGCAGGCCTGACCTGTCTTAATATGCATTGTCTCCCACTGGTAGGGTGTTCCATAGGTTCATCACCCTTTGAGAGAAGAAGTGCCTCCTAACGTTACCCTTGAGTTTACCACCTCTGAGTATCAGGGTATGTCTCGGAGTCCCAGAGCACATTAGATCACACTTCTCTGACTGCTTGATCCTCTTGATACCCACCAGTATGTGGAATGCTGTAATTCTCTGTCCTCAAGGCCTCCTTTTCTCTAGGGTGAACATGTCAAGGGTCCTCACCCTCATCTCATTTCTTTTGTCATCCATACCGCAGAGGTAGGAAACTCAAGTGCACACGCAAACCTAGTTGTCCCACATGGCAGCGTGGAACAGTGTATCAGCCCAAAGCATGCTCTATTCAATTTTTACTGCTGACCAAGGATTTATATCTGTACAATTTTTTGGCCAGGACACACACACACACATATATATATATATATATAGATAGATACAGTGCTGTTCACCAGGATCAAGTGCTCCGCATGAGATTTCACAGTTTACTGCATGACAAATGGGAGTAATTACCATTGGACTGCACTGAGTTACTGCAGTATCCTGCAAGATATCCCAACAAAAGCTGTGATGCTGTGTTTGATCCTGGCAGACAGTATTACACACATACATACATACATACAGACACACACACACGCGTGCACACTCTCACACTGCAGTGACGCTCGCTTTTCTGGTAAAGCTATCGATTTCAGTGTAAAGCAGCAATTATTAAAGTTATTTATTGGTACTCATCCTATGCCCTTGTCCCTCTATTGCAGTGACCCAGTTGCAGACTCATACCTCCTAGTTTTTCTATTTTTAGAGAGATTCCCTGATGGTGCCCATTTTTGACATTTCCCTTTATATGGCATCATTCCAACTGGCCAAAATCATCAAAATCAAAGCAACTGTTCTGCTTGGGTATAAATGAGGTCTGGTACTTAATTTCTACCACTTTATACTCAGTAATGTACAAACGAGGACCTCGGAAATCTCCTAATTTTAGCAGTTAATATCACGTGATTGCCCTCATTTGGAGGTGTATTGACTTGAAACTCTGCACCTTTCTTTCAGTTAGAGGCCCAGTGTCAGAGCTAGAGGTCGGACTGGGGGTGGTCGCCCTCCTGGCTGCCCCAGTGTGAGTAGTGGTGCCCCACCACCATCTTTTATTCAATGTTTAGTGCCCATTGTGGAGCCCAAGATTGACTGAATCGCCCCCAGCTTCCAAATGCTCCCAAACCTGGCTCCGCCACTGAGGAGGCCCTAGAGATGACTGCTCCATTCAACCTAGATTTGTGACATGGCCAGCTAGCCAGTTAGCAGTGAGAGGCTAATGTACGGTTGGGGGCTGGTGCTCCCCCACCAAAGAATGTGCTGTTCATTGCCATTGTTTGGCAAGCCTCCACTGGCTTGAGGCCTTGCAGACCCCATCCTTTCTCATATCTGCACCATTCGCTTAACAGAAGGTTCTGTTGCTGTGTCTTTGGTATAGCTTAAAAATCTTTTACATGTTCAGTGCCAAAACCATCAAAATGACACTTAAGAAGGTGTGTAGGTGTGTGTGTGTGTGTGTGTGTGTGTGTGTGTGTGTGTGTTTGTGAGTCTGGTTCACTGCACTTTAGAGGCAAAATAATTTACAAGAAGCATTATAAATCAAAATATAGTTGACAAACTCGCAGTCCTTACATTGATGACCTAAAGCTGATCTCAGGCTATTGCTTCTAACTTGTAAACAGCAAGAATGAAGTGAATTCATTTTCTCTAATGTTGCTTAGAAGAGTCACTGCACGCTGGCTAAGCACTTCGACTGGATATTCAGTTCAGCCCTTTAAATGTAAGACAACGGAACCTTGCTGTTGTTCTTGCTTGAAGCAACAGTGTTTTCCTGGTGTTAAGGCTGCTGTTGATATTGGATTTCGGTTGCTGTGTAAAAGTCTTCTAGAACACTCTGATTATATTCAAACGTTGGACGTTCCTCCGGCTTGTTCTTCCAACATTTCAACATGATGTCATAGAACTCCTCTGGACAGTTGTCTGGCCGAGTCATGCGGTACCCACGTTCTAGGGCCCGTATCACTTCTGGGTTACTCATTCCTGTAATAAAGGCAAGCAATAAACGTAACTGAACAATGTAAGAGTAATCCCATTTTTTTCTTCTCTAAATGTTAAAACAGCAGTACATATTATGGTGAAAAATTTGAACCATTACAATTTTGTTCCATTGTGGATCATCCTTTTTCTCCTGTCATATAAGATGCCTTTTTCATAATTCTGAGTCTGTTTTAGCATCTTTTAGGTTTGAAATGACTAAAAGAAGCACTCCTTTAATATAGCTATTACCAGGTTTTCGTCAGAACTGTCAAATATTTTGAACGCCCACTGTTGAACATCACATATGTTGTGACTAAGGTGAACTATAGTAATGTGGGTGTTCCAAACCAGCTGAGAATACACATACACATGGGTTTTCAAAATCAGCTAAGAAGACACATGTGTGTTCAAAACCAGTTGAGAAGACACATGGGTGTTCTAAACCAGATGAGAAGCAATTACAGAAGATAGGGTGCTGGAAGGGCTAAGAGCACTGAGGGTGGACAAAGCACCGGGGCCTAATGACATAGAACCAAGGGTGCTAAGGGAGTTAGCAGGGATTCTGGCAGGGCCACTGGCTGACCTATTCAACACCTCACTGGACACGGGATGTGTACCACTGGACTGGAGGATGGCCCATGTGGTACCCATCCACAAAAGTGAACCAAAGGATGAACCGGGGAACTACAGGCCAGTGAGCCTCACCTCAATAGTGGGAAGCTCATGGAGACCATCTCAAAGAGTGACTAGTGCACTATCTGAAAGATAATGGGGTCCAAGATGAGAAGCAGCACAGGTTCATAGCGGGAAGCTATAACTGGGTGACACGGGGAACTGGACAAGAGCCATGCAGTGGATGTCCCATACTTGGACTTCAGCAATGCCTTTGATTCAGTACTGTAGGGGAGGTTGTGAGGGAAGCCGTAATATGGGGGGGGCAGGGCCAAAATTGGTAACATGGATTACAAACTGGTTGAGAGGGAGGCAGCAAAGAGTGGTGGTGGTGGGGGGAACTCTTGTCACCAAGGGCGGTGAGGAGCAGGGTACCACAGGGATCTGTATTGGGACCAGTATTGTTTGGGATATTTATTGTGATATTTCACATGGGATCCAGAAGATCTGTCTGCAGATGATACCAAAATGGGAGCTGTGGTGGATGACATTGAGGGGCTGCAGAAGGACCTGATTAAGCTCCAGAAATGGGTGGACACATGGCAGTTGGGTTCAATGCAAAGAGTGCAAGGTCCTGCACTTTGAGAAGGAACCAGGGGAGGGACTATCACTTGAATGGAGTACAGTTGGGAAGTACCTTAGAGGAAAAAGACCTACGAGTAATCATTACGGGGAGCATGAATAACATGGCCCAGTGCAGGAAGGTGGCAGCACAAGCCAACACAATGCTGGTGTGTATAGCAAGGCGGATCCTATTCAGAAGGAGGGAGGCTATACTGCCCCTGTACAGATCATTGGTCAGGCCCCGCCTGGAGTACTGCGTGCAGTTCTGGTGCCTGTTCCTGAAGACGGACATAAGGTTATTGGAGGGGGTGCAACGCAGGGCCACTAAGATGATACAGGGACTAGAGGATAAGCCCTATGAGGACAGACTGAGGAATTAAAGATGTATTCTTTAGAGGAAAGGAGGGATGGGGGATATGATAGAGACCTTTAAGTACCTGAAGGCGATCAACAGGACTAACACAGAAGGGATTTTACAGCTGAGAAGGGTAGGGACACAAGAAGGCATGGACTGAGATTGGAGGTGGGTAGGTTTAGGAAGGAGGCAAGGAGACACTTTTCACAGAGAGGGTGGTGGACAAGTGGAACTCCTTACCAGAAGGGCTGGTATCCTGTAAGATGGTGGGCAGCTTCAAGAGGGGTGGGACATGGTGAGGGGAGGGATACGATGATAGGGAGGGTGGAGGGCAGCTGTAAGATGAGGGGTTAGCTGCACACTCGAACAGACTTGATAGACCAGGTGGCCTTTTTCTGATGGCAGTTTTGTATGTTCATATGTTCATAGAAGACACATGAGTGTTCAAAACAAGTTGAGAATACACATGGGTGTTCAAAACCAGCTGAGAATACACATGGGTGTTCAAAACCAGCTGAGAATAGTGATGAAAACCTGAGATAAGCAATATTGAAAGAAACTCACCTTTTAACGCAGCAGTATTTGTTAGTGGGGGAAAAATTCATCATAAAGCTTTTTAGTAATACAGTATGTGCCACTTATACCGTCCACTTTTAATATGGACAAAAAGGCAAACTCAAAAGCCATTTCTTATATCCGCCCATGTTAATCATTGCTGTTAAAGCAAACCTTGCCTGCCGTTTATAGCAACTGCCTGCACAGAGCAGTTCAGGCCAATGTTAAGAACTTGTAGATCAGTCAAGCATCTGCTAATCACTCAACCAACGTACAGTCACATTAGCATTTGAATTGGATCCACTTACTGTGCTAGACTGTGCTGTTCTGAATGGTCCACAACTCTCCCTAAATTGAAAGGACCTTGTATGTGTTTTTTTTAAAGAACAAATGCTGTAATCCGGTGCAAGATATGAGATTAAGCAGCTCCTAAGTATCCTTGAAACGCTACCAAGTGCTTGTTGTCTTTATTATTTTATTTATTTTATTTTAGTGTACAGTTTTTTTTTTAAACAGGTCTCCCTCATTGCATGGGTTGCTGAGAAGAGACAGACAGACCTGAGACCAGGCAAGGAGACAGAGACAAACCATACGCACTCTGTGTGTACCCGGAAAGCCACTCTAAATGCTGCCATCAGGAAGTGGGTGTAAGGGGACTGATAGGAACAGTTATTATGCAGTGTTAAATTAGAGAGCACAGCAGTGACAGAGCCCGGGGACAGAGCAGAGATGATATCAGAAGATAGGAGAGAGAGGTTAGATTGCAGACAGTGAGGGGGAAAATGAAATGCACTGCCTACTAGAAAGGTTAGAAAGCATTGAAAATTGTTTTTTTTGCTGTCAGACTGCCACTTATAACGAGGAAAAAATGCCTTACACAGAGTAGACCATTATAACTGGCTTATACTTTAATGTATTTCTGGCAAACATATCACTGTGTTTCATTCCTGAACTGAAATATGTGGTTTTCAATTTTTTTTTAATCCCTGCTTTCTGACCATGCCCACAATGAATAAATAAAACATTTTGGCATGGTGCTGTGCTGCTTATCATCGGCAATGTACACTAGAAGAGCACAGCCTCTATATTGCTTAGAAGCTTTCTAATATGGTTTCATGGAGGTGCAGAACAGGATGTGAAGGGATTCTTCTGTGGGGTTTAATGTTATTGTCTACCACCCTTATGTATGATAGCCATGTATTTATTATGTAAGTAAACAACTCCCACTTAAGTAAAATCCTCAAAAAGGTTGTGTACCAGCAAATCTCAGGCCATGTGTCTAAGTACAACCTCCTATTTAATTTAATTTTAATTTAATTTAGTTTTTGTTGACCGGGTAAGTGCACTAGACAAATCCTGCCTATTTTCAGGCATGACCCGGAGGGAGGGGGATACAGATGAATGCCAACTGACCTTAAAGCAGATTAAGCTGTTGGTGGTATTTTCAGTGAATGAGGGAAATTTGGCCAGGACACCGGGGAAATTCCCTACTCTGCTTCCTGTGGCGGGGGGACCCGTTTTCTGGTGGGACCAAGATGGCTGCCTCTGGACATGCTGTGGAGGACATGGAGATGTTGGAGGCAGTGGAGCTGGTCTCCTCCCCCGTCTCTGGATTGCCAGAGACCTCATCGATTCTTCCTCAAGCTTCTTCTAATGGATCTAAGTTGCATGCATCTCCCAGTTCATTTCCTTCCTCAGAAACCTCACTGGATCAAAGTAAGCAAGCAATTGTTTCTTCCCAGTTTGTTCCTATACTGCAACAGCTAGCATCTGCTAAAGAGTCTCTACATAATACTGAATGTTTATGACCTACAGATGTGGACGCTTTGCTATTACTTGAGGAAACATGCTATCTTACAAAGAAACAGGAGCTTTTAGGACTTAAGAACTCAGCTTTGCAGCTGCCTACTGATTCTGACTCACTGTTGCAGACTGCTGCATCAGACACCGAAAGACAGCCTTGACATTTCCGCATTCCAATGTGGTCTGTTCATGATTTCTTCTGCTCCTGCTGCTGAAACTTCTCTTGAAAACCTTGCTGATTCCCCGATCTTCTTCCACGAACCACTCGTCTGACTTGCCCCTGCAGAGGTTGTTCCTCAGGGAGACTGGTCAGTTGACTCTGCTCTCGTTGTGGCAGGGTGGGAGAGGGATCCAGCTGTCGGTACCTGGTGCTCCGGTCCTTCCCCCGTTTGGATCACCCCTGCAGACGCCCCAGCTATTTCTCCTGTGCAAGACCAGTTGGACTTTACGCTTACGCCTGCTTTGCGCTTAACACAGAATCCAATTCTCAATTTACGGGTTTCCACTTCTCCTGCAGCTCCGTCTTCAGGCTTCGACCCTCTTCAATTAAGTTTACCACCCCAGGGCCCTGGTCTACCACCTCAACTGACTGAACGACCGACTCCTCTTGCTTCTATATCTACTAAAATGTATGCATCTTGTTTTTCTGTTCCCACCCAACAGGCTAGAGACACAATGCTGTCAGGTTACAGTATTTGGGGTTTACCTGACATGCCTGATAGGGTTTTTGTTGGGCTGACTTTGCTTAAAGACTCCATGAAATTTGCTGCTTATGATATCCACGCATTGATACATGTTTCTAAGAGTCCCATTTTGATATAAGTTTTAAAACCTCAAAAGGTTTAGAGAAATTTTGGTCCCAATTTCATCTGTTGAAAAATATCCCTTTATGGTCACCTTTCAGTGCAATTCCTTTAACAAAACCTCCACAAAAGACTGTCACTATTCTGTTTAGAAATGGAGGTGTTAGTTTGAACGATATTACAGTTTGGCTGAAACAAAGATGTACAGTGCTCTCTGACCCTGAAGCTATTTTTGATTCGGAAAATTTGTGGATGGGAGGGTGGAAGGTTAGGGTTATGCTCCGGACTACTGATGCTGATATTCAACACCTTCCCAATAGTTTTCTGTTAGGCAGGAATAGGGGAGTTTTGTTCTATTCTGGACAACCTAAAGCCTGTTATAAGTACGGTTCCACTTCTCATCTCAGCAGCATTTGTGACACTATTAAATGTACTGTTTGTGGTGGTCTTGGTCATGCAGGCTCACAGTGTACTGAAGAACCTCACTGTGTTTTATGTGAAGACCTGGGACATACTTTTCAGCAATGTTCCTGGGCTGCCATAATTCTCCTACTTTAGCTGATGGAGAGGAGCAACTGCTTATTATTACAGTGGCCCAACGCTCTAACATTAAGGGTCCCTCTTCTTTTACTTCTACAGTTGCCCCTTCCCCCCCTTCTACTACTTTAGCTGAATCACATAGTGTTATTTCCACTGCCACTGTAGTAACTGCTGGGGAGGATTTGACGGAGCCTGCCCCACAACCCGTTACGTTTTCTCTACCTCTCCACCCTCCTTCTTCCCCAGTTCTTCCTAGCTGTTCTACTTCAGGTGGCTCTTCTATGAGACCCCCCCCCCGGCTCCATTAGAAACAATGGAACCTTCCTTCTGGAGCCTTTTACTACACCTTCTAGAATTACAAGGGTTCAAGAAAGTTTGGTTCACCTTCCTCTATGGCTCAGAGGGTAGAGACTCTCCCTTTGACGAACAAATATGAATTGCTGCGACATATTTCTGAAAACACAGACTCTGACTCTTCTTCTGTCCAGTCCTCTCACCCTGAACTTACTACAGATACTGAAGTCCCTATCGACAATGTGGGGTCCCAAAAAAGGAAAGCCAAGGCCAAGACAAAACATAAAGAATGTACCCTGAGGAAGGGTAGACAGAGGTGATTTCTATGCATATGCTACTTCTTTTGCAATACATACTGTTAATGTTAACAGTATAAAAAAAAAAACATAAGAGGGATTCGGTTTTTTCATTTTTGTCTTGCCTTACTGTCAGTCTCATACTTCTACAAGATGTTAGATTCCATTCTTTGCCTGAAATTTCTAGGGCCAAAATCCTGGCATTTAGGCCCCTCCTATTGGTCATTTGGACAAGAGACATGCTCTGGGGTGGGTATTTTGTTTCATCTTCCTAGTGTCTCTATTATTAAGATTCTAGATTTATGCCCTGGCAGAGTATTATTGATAGACTTTAGGTTCCTTTCTATCCTTTTTGGATTATCAATATTTATGCCCCACAAACCAAAGTAAGCTTAGGATTGAACTCTTGAAAGTGGTTCAACCCTATATTTACACCTCTATGCATGTCATTTTTGGTGGTGATTTCAATTGTGGGTTGTCCACTAAGGACAGGTCCTCATTCTCAAAAACCACAAAATTATTTTGTGATACCAGTTTTCTCAAAAATCTTTTATTTTCTGCAAAACTGAAGGACGCTTATCTTTCTCTCACCCAGACACATACCCCTACCTTTCATAAAGGCTATTTAGCAACCCAGATAGATTTTTTTTGTGTCCTCCTTTTTACAAACTTCCACTGCTGAAGTACAGGTGGCTGAATTTTCAGATCATGATTTGCTTACCATTTTTCTTGGTCCTAAGAATGTTGCAACTTTTGGTCCTGGCACTTGGAAATTTAATATTTCCTTATTGGAGAATTCTCTGTTGTTAACACTTCTTAAATCTTTTTTCCAAAAAAGAAAATCTGTTTTTTTCTTTACGATGATCCTTGGAGGTGGTGGTTAGATACGAAGAAGGATTTGATGGAATTACTGAAATCCTTTAGCAAAACCCATCATGAAGATTGTTATTTCACGTACCATAGGACACGACATCAGCTGCAAAAACTCCTTACCCTTTCGTATACCACTGGCCAGGATTTTCCTTCACAAATTAGTACCCTGAAAAAATCTTCAATGGAATATCACTCCCAAAAATATGCTTCAATGCAACAACGTCAACGTTTTAGTGTAAAAGGTGCCTATGATGTGATCTGCCCATTTGCATATTTTTCTAAACAGATTACGGCGAGAACCATTGATGCTATTGTGACTGAAGCTGGTCATACAATTACTGATTCTAGGCTTATCCAAAATTATGTGGCTGAGTATACTCAGAACTTATTCAGTCCATTCCCTATATGTCTACATGATATATTGACCTTCCTTAGTCCCATTTCTGTTCCTGATGTGCAACAATCAGTATCTGATATGCTTGCTTGTGATATTCAGGCATGAGAAGTAGTTGAGGTCATCACAACTCTGCGATCTGGAGTATCTCCAGGCTTGGATGGCCTTCCGAATGAGCTTTATAAATTGCTTAATATTGAGTTGAGCGTGGAATTGGCGCAGTTTATAACTTCCTTTTAAAGCTGATACTTTACCATTAGAATTTAATATGGGTAGTACCTTCTATATCCATAAGAAAGGAGACAGAAAATTATTGACTAATTGGAGGCCTCTTAGCCTATTGAATCGGGTTCTAAAATTTTAACTAAAATTATTGCTCTCGTCTAGCAAAGCTGGCCCCTCTTGTTATTTCAGAAGCTCAATCTAGTAATGTTCCAGGCAGAAGTATACATAATCATGTCCTTTTATTATGGGAATTGGTGGAACATGGCAATTCAAATAGGTTAACAGGCCTCCTGTATTCATCGGATCAAAGACAGGCATTTGATTCGGTGAGTCATGACTTTTTATGGCAGGTTTTGAAACATTATAGGGTTCCTGTGACTACTCTCTCCTGGTTATGCTTATTATATTCTACAGCCACTTCTATCCCTCTTCTTAATGGCTGGAAGGGTCCTTTGATACCTTTAAAGAGAGGTGTTAGACAAGGGTGTCCACTCAGTCCCATTTTGTATATCTTTTTTTTGGATCCCTTACTTCGCACCATTAATACAGCACACAGTGTTAGGCCTATTTGTTCCTTACCACTTTCTGTTTTAGCCTATGCTGATGACATGAGTTTAATAGTTGCTGATGTTCCTTTGGCAGACACATCTCTCCATCTCTGTAAGTCCTTTGGTCTTGTTTCAGGAGCATCCCTGAACTTGGAGAAATGTGTCGGTTGATGGCTTGGATCTCAGCAGTTGAATGATGTAATAGTTTCCAGTATTGCACTTTGTGACACCCCTATTAAGATTTTGGGCATTCTATTTGGCTCAGGTCCTTTAGACATTCTCAACTGGACTCCCAAACTGGACCTAGCGCAGGCCAAAGTTTCTCTTTGGAACACCTGGAAACTCAGTAAAAAAAGAGGGTTTACTTGATAAAGTGTCACTTACTCCCGATTTTTTTGTTTTTGGCTTATGTTTTTCTCCCTCCCCACGTTTTGGAAAACAAACTTCTGAGTATAATTTTTCAGGCCTTATGGGGCAGCCGCCTGAACCCCATTAAGCGTTCTATTACCTGCTTACCTTTCAAGGAAGGTGGTCTTAATATGATACACCCATTATTTTTTTTATAATAGTTTATTTTTTTGTGACTAATCTTAAACCACTTTTAGTTAATTATGATGTGGGATGGGAATTTTATTTTTTTCAATCCTGTCAACTCTGGTTTCATCTTTGGGACCTTAACACTTTGAAACAGGTTAAACATGTATCGGCTACCCCTTCTTATCTTCGCGATACCTTTTGCCGTTTAAAACAATGGAAGATTACTAGCCATATGATTATGACTCAAAATAGGAAAGCCATTTATAATTTTTTGATAGATACCACTTGTGTAGACCTTGTAATTTTTCCCAAATGCCCCCCTACTTCCTTACCTGCTTTATACACACTGTTAAGGAATCCTCGCATCCCCAGAAGATGTGGGATCTACATTGGCTTAGTTGTCATGAGCGGATCAATATTAAGGCAAATCATAAACATAAACAGCTGAATGAAAAAGTGTGTTCCAGATCTTTATGTAAATCAGGATGAAACAATACAACACCTGTTTTTCTTTGTTCCTATATCACTGGTTTTGGTTATTTTTAGCGAACAGATGGAAGGAACCTTTATTTACTTCTGTTACTTATGAGATGCTATTGTATGGTAGGTTTCCAGCGACCTGGAAAAAGTGGAACATTGACACTCTAAACTTATTGTTTACCATCATTAAATGGCATTTATGGACTGCTCGCTGTCTTTTCACCTTGCAGCAAAAATATGTCCCACCTACTGGTGGTCCAAAGTATTGAACAGGATTTAAAAGATGTTTATTTTTCTGAACTAAAAGTTTGTCATCTGGATCATTGTTTGCTTTATGGAAATGCTTACCATGGTGACTGCTTCTGATTTTCCTGTTACATGAGTCTTTTGTATTTATTTTGTCAATTTGATTTTGGTTTGTAGTTTCTTTGTCAATAAAAATTTCCCTAGTCTTTTCGATAAGTGCCATGGGATCTTTAACATCCACCTATGTCCCCAATGACATGGCTTTAGGAAAGGCCACAGCACCACCATTGCTCTGGCTTGCTTCACCAACCACATTTTCAGAGGCATTAATGAAGGCAAACAAACTCACTGGTACCATCTTTGGGATCACTTCAAGGCCTTTCAACCTGGTGGACTATAACATCCTGCTAAGTAAACTGAGCAGCATTGGGTGATCTGCTGTGTCCGCAGTTTAGTTTTTCGACTACCTCTCTGTGTGAACCCAGGCTGTCTGCACAGGGGGATGGCAATCTCTAGTGCCCTGGAAGTCCATCCTGGGGTTCCAAAAGGATCTATACTTGGACCCATCTTGTCTTCCCTGTTTGTGAACTCCCTTCCCAAGGATAGCATCATATGCAACTCACTACTGTACGCCGATGACCTTATCCTCTACCATAGTGCAAAGACCCTGGTTGAACTTTCATCATCACTTACAGGAAACTTTGGTGCCAACCAACAATGGTTCCTTGCCAACAGACTTTTAGTAAATGCCCAGAAGACTAAGGTCATGCTGTTCAGATCGAAACCCAGACTAGCCGGGCGGGCTGGTGACACCACCTCTCTTCACATCCTGTCCCCCGACAGCTCACCCCTTGAATTAGTGACTTCCTTCAAATACCTGGAGTCACCCTCAACCCTGCCCTGACTTTCTCTGACCATACTGGACTCACTGTCCAGAGCAAGAACCAGAGACTAGAAGTTGGTTAGTGGCTCAAGAATTTTATGACCCCTGAAGTCTGCATCTCCACTGTGCAGGGCACCATACTCTTCCTGCTGGACTACTGCTTTCCCATCTACACACAAACCTTATCCTCCAGCCTGTCCTGACTAGACACAACCTACAACAGCATCTGTAGGTTTGCCTTGATGGTATTCCACGTATTACTGTTCCCTCTATCAGGCCCTAGGATGGCTCCTCCCTCAGGCCCACCGGAATTACCTCCTGGGCTGCCTAGTTTACAAATCTATCAGAGAAAAGGAGGTGTCTACCTTCTTCTCCACCTACGCAAGCCAAAGATCTGCCATCGAGGCCTCAAGAATTCTTCCAGTGTACTATTAGAATGCCCACAAGTCGCTACATACATGGGCCAGAAAGCTTTCTCCTCAGCTGTCCCAAATCTTTGGAAAAGACTGTCTGCTCCACTACAGACCCTGGGATCACACCCCCTATTTAAATCCAACTACAAGACTTTCTTCGCTGCTACCATCACCTGTAAATACCTCCCCTCGGATAATAAACTGACCCCGTCCAAGGGTGAAGCAGCTACTCTCTCCCCTCATCTTGCCGGGAAAACTGGGGTGTCACAATGACTCTGGAAGTTGGCGTTTTTATGACATTTGACTCTGGACACTGCTTCTGCTGTAAAAATATATGTTGGGCACTGTGCTTCTGTGCATTACGGTTGCATACACTGTGGTCTATTTATGCCCAGTTTGCTCAGTTCTGTACCTTTCATATCACTTAGTGTCGTACATAATTTTTTTTGTTCTTTGGTAGCCAGATAAGACCCACTAGGCACAATTTCCTGTTTTCAGGGGTGACCCATGAGCACTGGGGTGGTCAAATGACTTGTTCAGAGTCACACAGTACAAAAGTAGAGGTTGGGAATCAAACCCAGGTCTGCTGGATTTACAAGATCATTCACAGCTTGTTACTCCTAACCTCTAGGCCATACTGCCAGACACTATTTGCTGTACCCTGTATCTTTTGTACCTGTTGTTCTTTTACCTTGTTCGTACCATCTTTATAGCTGGGTTATACCTGAAAACTGTCCTGGGATCAGTGTATCCACCCAGTCAATAAATAAATAAATACACACATACGTACATACATGTGCATGTATGTATTTAGTTATTTATTTTAAATCAATAAACTGTAGTATTACAAAAATGTGTTCTAGCCCTCCCCATATATCCATAGACTGTATCTATGTTTGGAAGACAAACCCTAAGAGGGGAGGCTGAGGGAGCTGAATATGTACTCCCTGGAGGAGAGAAGGAATGGGGGAATATGATTGAAACCTTTAAATACATGAAGGGTATAAACAGGGCTGGCACGGAGGGGATTTTAAGATGAGGGGAGGGAGAGACATGAGGAGATATGGACTGAGATTGGAGGGAGGGAGATTTAGGAGAGAAATGAGGAGGCACTATATCATGGAAAAGGTAGTGTCTAAGTGGAATGTGCTCCCCAAGGAGGTGGCGTCCTGTAAGATGGTGGGCAGCTTTAAAAGGGATGGGATAGCATGAGGGGAAGGTCACAGTGGGGGTGTGTGGAGGGAGGGCAGCTGCAATATAAGGGATTGCTAGCTGCACAATTGAGCAGACTTGATAGACTGCATGGCCTGTATCAGCTGGCAGTTTCAGAGTGTTCGTGATTAAGTATGTAAAGTGAAAAAGATCTCAAGGAAGGTATCTTTAATAATTGATAGTAGCAGTCATCTTTAATGACATGGGTTACTCACTAATTATAAAATTAGTAGGAAAAGTGTAAAAACATCGGAAAGAAAGAAAAAATTATTCACCTTAGTAATTATGTTTCTTCTAGTGGAGTCTTGATGTATTCTGACAATTGCAGTTAGCCCCAGCCTTTAAACTGCCCTGGAGAACAAAGGGTTAACTTTTCTATGCATGGCATAGAATGTTCATCTCGAGCTTGGTTGAAGCCTCTGCCTGTTGTTATTCGAACTGCAACTGTCAGATCTTTACGAGCAAAACTCACTAGGTGTTCTATGTGGAAACTGTAAAATGTTTAACTAGCCAACTGGCAGACAACTAATGTTTTGGGTCCTCAAAGGAAGACTCAAGTCAGGAAATCCAAAACCAAAAAACAATCAAATGAAATAACATTCCCCCCAAAGAAAAAAGAGGGTGTAAAAGGGGGCACCCCTAGGGTGCCAACACTGCACCTGCCCACCCACATCCCAAAAATCTAGGTTCTGAAAGGGAGGCGGGGATAATACAATACAGCAAGACTTCCACTAGAAGAAACATAATTACTAAGGTGAGTAATTTTTCTTCAAACAACATGAAGTCTCGCTGTATTCTGACAATTGCAGACTACCAAGCAGTACCTCCATGGAGGAGGGACAGAATCTACTTTGGGAATAGGCCCTGAAGTACTGCTGTGTCAAACTGAGCATCACTCCTAGCCTGGATATCCAGAGAGTAATGCTTGGTAAAAGTATGGACTGTTTTCCAGGTGGCTGCTTGACAAATTTCTAAAAGAGGGATATCCCTGGCAGCAGCCAGGGAAGCAGCTGTACCTCTTGTGGAATGAGCCCTCAGGCCTGAGGGTGGAGTTCTACACAGTTTTTCATAGCAGAATTGTACACAAGAAACAATCCACCTGGCAATAGATCTCTTGGTGGCAGGTTTGCCCCTCCCGACTTCTCCATAAGTGAGGAACAACTGGAGGGAGTCAAACCTGTGACCCTTGGTACGCTCTATGTAGTAGCTACGGGCTCTTTTAACATCCAAACTGTGTAGCCTCCTCTCTCCCGAGGAAGAATGATCAGTGAAGAAAACAGGGAGAGATATAGACTGATTCAGGTGGAAATCTGAGACCACTTTAGGCAAGAACTTTCTGTTAGTTCTAAGAACCACTTTATCTCTGTGAAAAGAGATGAAATCAGATTCCACTGACAGGGCTTGCAATTCACTGATACGTCTAGCAGAAGTAATTGATACCAAAAACACAGTTTTCCAAGTCAGGTACTTAAGCTTTGCTGAGGACAAAGGCTCAAAAGGGGGTTGCATAAGCAGAGCAATGCAAACATTAAGATCCCAAGCAGGAGCAGGGTCCCTAAAGGGGGGATTGATATGAAGCAATCCCTTGAAAAACTTACAGAATACAGGATGGGATGACAGTGAGGAAGACTTGCCTACTGACAGGAAAGCAGAAACAGCTGCCAAGTGTACCTTGAGAGTAGCTGGTCTGAGACCTAGGCCATTGAGCTGGACCATATAATCCAGAACCGTAGGCAATTCAGCAGAGTCTGAAGAAATATTCTTCTTAGAACACCAAATGCTGAATCTTTTCCATTTGGAGTTGTAAGTCTTCCTGGTGGAAGGCTTTCGAGAAGCCTTAAGGATATCCAGAACCCCACTGGGAAAGATGCAGATCTGCAAACTCTAACTCTTCAAGAGCCAAGCCTTGAGATTGAGAGACTGAAGATTGGGGTACCAAATCTTCCCCTGAGAGGATGTTAACAGGTTGTAATTCCTGGGAAGAGACAGGGAAGATGGACAGCTAGGGACAGCAACAAGGATAACATGGCTGCCTGGTCCAGTCTGGAGCAATCAGAATCACTTTGCACAGTTGTGACCTTATCTTGACTAACACTTTGAATAGGAGAGGAAGGGGAAAAGCATACAGAAATGTCACTTCCCAGTTCAAAATCAGAGCATCCAGGGGACTGAGCCCAAGACTGGGGGTCTGCAACAAATAAGAGGAAGTTGGTGATTGTCTGGGGCTGCAAAAGATCTATCTCTGGAGTGCCCCATCTTGAGAAAATCACCTTCAACACCAGAGGATCTACGGCCCATTTGTGATAGCTCTGAGATATTCTGCTCAGTGCATCTGCTAGAACATTGTCCTTTCCTGGAAGGCGAACTGCTATCAGAGAGGTTTGCAGGGAATAAGCCAGGGACCACAACTTCATTGCTTCTGTGCACAAGGCCGTAGACCGAGTGCCTCCTTGCTTGTTGATGTACCACATGGTGGTGGTGTTGTCTGTTCTGACCTGAACCACCTTATTCTGTACTGATTTGGAAAAAGCTTGCAGTGCCAGAAACACTGCCCTGAGTTGCAAGAGATTGATGTGTAGAAGAGACTCCTGAGGTGACCACAGTCCCTGGGTGGTAAGTTCCCCCAAATAAGCTCCCCAGCCCAGCAGGGAAGCATCTGTGGTGAGGACCACTGAATAAGACTGAGTAGCAAATGGAACCCCTTGCCTCAAATTGTCTTGATCCTGCCACCATTGCAGGGCTTGGATCAGGGTTCGAGTCACTGGAATTAGTTTGGTAAGGGAATCCTTTCTTTGGGACCAAAAAGCTCTTAAGTGGAACTGAATGTCCATCATTTGGAATCTTGCGCCTTGGACCACTGCTGTAGAAGCTGCCATGTGGCCCAATAGCTGAAGGAAGTGCCTTGCTGGTCGAGACACCTGAAGGCTGAATGAAAAGGCCAGTTCCATGAGAGCCCTTGCCCTGTCCAGGGGAAGGAAGGCTTCTTCTACGATCCAGCTCTGCCCCTATGAAGGTGAGGAGCTGCCCTGGTTCGAGAACTGACATTGGTAGGTTGAGAAGAAATCCTAAAGAAGTGAGCACTTGCTGGGTCACTTGCAGGTGTGATTTGACTTGGTCTGAGGACTGGCCCACTATGAGCCAGTCATCCAAATATGGAAAAATGGAAATCTTTTGTCTTCTTAGGAAGGCAACAACTACTGCCAGGCACTTTGTGAAGACCCTTGGGGCTGATGTTAGGCCAAAGGGCATTGCTTTGAACTGATAGTGGCCTGAGGGCAACTTGAACCTGAGGTACTTTCTGTGGAGCACCTGATGGGAATGTGAAAGTAAGCACCTTTGAGGTCCAGGGAGGCTAGCCAGTCCCCTAGCCTTAGAGAGGAAGGATAATTCCCAGAGTTATCATCTTGAACTTTGGCTTTAAAAGATGTTTATTCAGCTATCTTAGGTCCAGGATGGGTCACCACTCTCCTGTCTTTTTGGGGGTTAGGAAGTACCTGGAGTACAATCATTTGCCCCAATGTAAGGTAGGCACTCTCTCTATAGCTCTTAGAGCTAGAAGAGAAGAAACCTCTGCCTCTTGGGCAAGGGTTTCTGAGAGATTTGCAGGTGGAAAAGATCTGGCTCTCATCTTGGGAAATTTTTTGAAGCCAAGAACCAATCCCTGGCTTACTACTTCCAGGACCCACTTGTCTGATGTAACAGACATCCAGTCCTGGACAAAGTAAGCCAGCCTGCCCCCTATTGGGATAGGAGAATCGACCCGGGCAGACCCATCAGGGTGTCTGCTTGGCAGGGGCTTTAGGCTGAGGGGTGGATGTAGGCCTGCTCATCCCCCTTCTGCCTCTCCCTCTGAAGAACCCCCTCTGAGAAAAGGAAGAAGAGGCCTGTGCTTGGTAAAAAGGCCTTTGGAAAGGCCTGCCCTGCCCTGGACTGCTGCCTTTGAGGAGCTGCTTGCCTTTCCTTGGCCTGAGCACTCCTGTAAGTGGTCCTGTATTCATCCATTTTCTTCATGTAATTCTCTGTCTGCTCCCCAAACAGGGAATTATCCACTACAGGAAAATCCATGGCCTCTAGCCTGGGTATCCTGTGAGAGGCTAGTACATCTGAACCAAGCCATTCTCCAAAGAGCCACAGATGTAGCCATGACTCTTGATGATACATCAATGGAGTCGACAGCAGCATGAAACTGAACTTTCAATGCCTCAGTTCCATCTGCAGCCACCTCCTCCAGCTCCTTGGCCAGCTGGGGAGAAGCCTGTTTAGCCAGTGCCAGTATGGTGTCCCACCTGGACTTCTGGCACCTGACTGCATAGGCCATATAATTAGCCTGCCTGAGTCCCAAGGATGATGCCATGTACTGCTTCTTTGCCATGGCATCAATCTTCCTGGAGTCCTTGTCTGGGAGTGTGATGCCAAGTGAATGCTTGCTTATCACAGGCAGCAGCCTGTACAACCCCAACATGGCTGCATTGCTGATAAAGGAACTCCATATCTGAGCCTGAAAGAGTATACCTCTTGTCCATTCTTCTGTCCACAGGAGGTATGGAATTGGGAGACTGGAGAATTTTTTGTGTCTGTTTCCAAAAGATTTGTGGAGGGGAATAGACAGTCTCCTGGACTCTGGGATGTCCATCATCTCTACATAGTCAGACTCTTCCTGATCCTCCACTGCCTCCTCCACAGGAAGCTGGAGGGTATCAGCCACCTTTCTGTAAAACATGAAGTGTGAAGGGGACTCAGAAAGCCTAGGAGGAGAAACACCTGAAGGTCTGTCTGGGGAGATGTCTGGGTCAATAGGCACATCCAGACTTTCACCATCACCATAATCATCTTTCAACTCTCCTTCCTCCTCAAACTCCGGTTCATAAAATTCTTCCAGGGTATAATCCAGAACCGGGGGAACTGACCGAACCGAGCCCCTGCCAAAAGGTGCCGGATCAGTCGGAACCGATCGAAGCGATTGCACAATACGAATCGCTTTGGCTATTTCATCTGTGGTCGGAGTATGAAATTCTGGATCTAAACTGGTCAACTTGTCTTTTCTTTTTCTTTTTGTCAGAACCGATTCCTCGGAATCAGCTTGTCTTTTGCCCGAAGAAGTATCGCCCTGGTCAGGGGCACTCCTTCTGATTCGGTCGGAACCGAACCGGGCTGGCCATCTGGGTCAGCGGACATCTTGGCCTCCCTTTCCCTCAGTCTACCTAATCTCTTTTCCGGGGTAGATTTGGGAAAATGTTTGCAAATTTGGCAGTCTGAATCGAGGTGGTCAAACCCCAGACAATAAATACAGGTGGTGTGGGGATCGGCCTTAGCAAAGACCTCCCCACACAAACTGCAGTGTTGAAACCCAGTGGGCCTGTTTTTTTCTTGGGTTTCTCAGACATGGCCAACCTAACCAAACTTACCCTTTTTTCGGCAACCGCCAGGCAAGATTCCCCTATCGGTTCCTGACCGTGTCACGGGTCTTGGAAAAAAAACGTACTAAAACCCGTTTATTTTAGAACCATTACGGACCGTTAACCACACACTAAGGTAAAGTACAAATTTTACCTGAAAATGATCGGTTCAGCCGAACCGATCAACACTTTTACAAGTTCCACACAGAACACAGAACAAAACCTATCTAGTACTCACAGTACCACAGACAGAGACTTGAACCAACTATGCGGAACAACAATTTCGGTAGAAAACCGACCCGAAAAACTGACACTTCAACCAACTTGAACCGAGCAGCAGGAGAATTCTCCAGAGCGACTGTTCAGTGAGGCAGAGTAAAGAATCTGATGGCTGCAGTTTGAATAACAACAGGCAGAGGCTTCAACCGAGCTCGAGATGAACATTCTATGCCACGCATAGAAAAGTTAACCCTTTGTTCTCTGGGGCAGTTTAAAGGCTGGGGCTAATCGCAATTGTCAGAATACAGCAAGACTTCATGTTGTTTGAATCAAAATATACTGATGATTAATTTAATTATTTTAAAGGAGAAAAAGGCCGTTAAAACAGAATTAAAAATGTATAGGCGGGATATTCAGACTGTGCCAGGCAGTACGCAAGCCTGAGCGCAGCGCAACTGTGATACACTGGGGCCAGGTCCAGGTGATATTCAATGGTGCTGCACCATGGTGCAGCACCATTGAAATATGGCATAAGAAGCGCACAAACTGCAACATGGCGCAGTGGCACTGTCACTACGCAAGCCACTGATAGGGAGCACAGGGATGCCAGCCATGCAGTTGTGCTAGGTGCATCACCCATGGTATTTAGCAGGGGGCATGCAGATGAGGCCATAATACATGCAAGCCACAAATGGGGCCATTTGCATGTCATTATGGCCCCATTTGCATGCCTTGGGCAGGGCAGGCTGGTGATATGTGCCTGGTGCCCTGCACAGCATGACGTGTGCTCTGGAGATCCGGGGGCATCCCCTGCCTCATAGCCACAATCACGCGGTATATGTTACTAAGGACAGCCCTGGTAGTCTAGTGACCCCTCCCCCAGTCCCAGATGCCTCGATGTGTATGAAACATGACCATCCCTGGTGGTCTAGTGGTCCCCCTCCACCCGAGTCCCGATTCCCGATATATGACATTAAGATAACCTGGTAGTCTAGTGGACCCCCATTGCCGTGATTGTGGTAAACTCCTGTGTTGAAATGCTCTGGTGATCCAGTGGCACCCACCCACCCACCCACCCACACAGAACCCTTGCACCCACTCCTCCCCGTCATGCGATTGGGTGGCTGCATCCTGCCCACACACCACCCGGCCACCCTCTGAATGACAGGTACAGTATGTGCTGTAAAACCCATTGGTCCCAGTGTGGACCAATAGGCATGAAGCATGCTGTACTAGACAGTCCTGAATATGTGAATGTGGCCATTCACAGATATGGGACTGTCTAGTACAGTATGCCCTGCAAGCCATAGGTCCACACTGGGGACCAAGCTTTCCACAGCCCATACTGTACCTGTCATTCGGCAGGCGGCCAGATGGTGTGTGGGTGGGATGCAACCACCCGCTGATGATGGGGGGCTGCGGGGTGGGCAAGGGGTTCTGTGTGTGTGCGTGGGGTGGGGGCGCCACTGGATCACCAGAGCATTTCAATACAGTAGTTTACCGCAATCACGGCAATGGGGGGTCCACTAGATCACCAGGGTCATCTTAATGTCATTTATCGGGGACTTGGGTGGGACCTCTAGACCACCAGGGATGGTCATGTTTCATACACATCAGGGCATCGGGGACTGGGAGGGGCCACTAGACTACCAGGGCTATCTTTAGACGACATATACCGCGTGTTAGCTACTACAGGCGGGGGGGGGTTTCCACTAGACCACCAGGGTTGTCTGTGCTTGCGGACGGTGTTCTGGGTGGGTGGCCACCCATGGCTGGGCTGCTGTGTTGTGACCTGCAATACAGCAGTCCACCTGTGGGTGGCCGTGATTTGTTCCTACTCTGCATGGGCTCAACTTTGAGCCCCCTATGTGGCGCAGTGCAGGGGTGCGCCGGCAGATGCGCCACACATCCCGGGCTGAATATCAGGATGTGCCACATATGCATGGGCACGCCCCCTGCATCTGCGCTGCATGCATTATCATTGTGCCCCAGCACATCGGGATTTGCACTGTGCCAGGCAGCCATCTCAATATCCCACCGGGACGCAATGCCGGGTTGCGCCAGTGCAACACCTTTGAATATCGGGCCATAGGCCAAAGTGTTTACCACTGATGCACAGCTGCTTTAAAGCAGCGGTCTTTGTTAGTTGGCAAAAATATCATCTTTTTTTGTTTGTTTTTTGCAAAAATAGATATCTGGCATCCTAAGATTCATGCTCAGTATATTTTTTTAGTTTTCTCAAATATTGTTAAAGCAGCTTTTACAGCTTATTTTCTAATTAATGACTCACATGATTAAAGATGGCCACCACTTGTAATTTTAAAAATCTCTTCCACTGAGATCACCTGTTGAGTGTACACGCTAGACTGAAAGTGTAGGATGTATTAGGATGGTGCCAACCCATGTTTCTGATGGAAAACAGCACAGCACTGTACCAAGATATTTAATTGTTTCACTACGGGCGTGGCAGGGGAGTGGGAGCTTTTAAAACTTCTGAATTCCATCTTAGTTCAGGAATGAAAGGGGAAAAGAAAGAAAAATGTTCATCCTACTTTTTTGTCATGGGAACATTATTTCTTAAAAAAAAAAACTGTATGGTAAATAATAGATATGACTGCTTTAAGGCTCCCAAGTCCTCTATTTACCTTCATGACAATAGAGTATGTGCAGTGGTGTAACCAGGAAAATATCATTTGGCACCACTTTGCTGATCCCCTCTCTCTTTTTAAACGTTACCATATTTGTTAGCCAGACACTGTGTATACCTCATGTTGTACCAGTTTTATGCATTTAGTATTATTTATTCACTAAAAATACCACCAACAGCTTAATCTGGTTCAGTTTAAGTTGGTTTTCATCTGTATCCCCCCCCCCCCCGGACAAGGCTGAAAATAGGCAGAATTGTCTTGCCCTCCTTTCCTGGTCAACAAAAATGAAATAAATGTATTATGTTTAATTCAAACAGAGCACACACATCGTATTACAGTATAACATCAGTAGATGTAGTTAGTACTTCTGTCTGAAGATGGCAACCAGTGTGGATCTGCCTTGAGTTTTGCTGCAGCAGCTGTTTAGTTTTTTAAAATTTTCAGTGTTATTTTAATGTCATTTTTGTTTAAGTTCATTTTTATTTTGTATTTGCTGCTTTTCGTTTTCGATTCTATGATTTGGGATCTGGAAATACTTCCACTACCACTACTGTGGGCCGTTTAGTTAAGCCCTACCTTTCTCCCCGAAATCCAATTATTTGATGGCACAAATCATTAGCTGTACAATTGTGACTCTGTGGATTTACCAGGACCCTATGGACTTACCAGGACATTGGAGATTTCTCTGGGAGTTTTTCGGATTTATACTGGAGGAGGATTCTCTGGGACTGTCTAGCGCTCTGAGTCCTGTGTGTAACCCCTGCAAATGGGGTTCCCAAAACTTCAGGAGCTTGCTTGAATGCTCCAAGCCTGAATGGTGTTTGGCGTTTAAGCCATTTATCAGTGAGTGTTTTAGAGCCTCTGGTACTGTCTCTTTAAGAGCTGTCTGCTTGCAGACATAATTAGTTTGTATGGGGGACTGTGTGCTTCTCTGTTTGAGTACCACTCGAACTGCTGCCAATTCACTCCATTTTGCAGTCACTAGGAGTGCAAAGGAACCTATCTGAAAGATGTAACTGTTTGCCAGAAACCATTTAGAGTGATAATGAAATTACAGTTTGTCTAACCTGCTTTCTTTGCAGTCAGAACAGTGTCTGCCTAGTTCCCCATTCTGGTTTTGAACTGCTGAACTGGACCAATCAGTGTGGGGTAAGCTAGCTCTAAAATGGTGCCTTGGACGAATCAGAACTTGGACTCATAATCTGAGCCAGCCACAAGAGGATTGTATGGGCAGTGACTCTGGGAGATGTGAGTTTAGACTTCAGTGCCTTTTGGACCAACAGCAGCAGTCTATTGTGAGTGACAGCCAATCCAGTCAAGAACTGGGAGGAACTCAAAGGAAGTGCCGTTTTGTCGGTTGGAGTTTCAGTTGAGCTTTGGCAGTGAAGAAGGAAGGAGCCCTGTGCTTTTTCAGTGTGCAGTTTTAGTCAAAAAGCTGTGTAAGGCCCAGAGTTCCGTCTGCAGCTTGTGTAACAGCTTGTTAGGACTGAATCCGTCCTGTGAAGAGAATCAAAGGATATCTGAAGAGTAGAAACCAGGCTCACCCTGTAGAAGACTGGAGGAATTGCTGAAAATTGCACTCGGTCTGTCAGGAACTGAATCTGCTGTGTGTTCTCCCGGGTATTGTGCAGTAATTGCGATCGGGATACAGATGCAGCCTGCCTGGTATAGTGCTTTCTTTTATATAAATGTGTGAAGAGGTTTGTGTACCTCAAGTGAGCCCTGCTGACATTGAAGGACCCTATCTTATTTGGAGGTCGTGAGTACTAATTCAGAGTCGCTCCCTGTTGAATTGCCACATTAAATCCAAATGGAATTACTGTACTGCTGACTGTTTAATTCTCCTTTTCTCTGTGTGAAAGGGCCCCTACCAGCTGCCACGGTTTGGACTAGCCACTAGGGCTTGGGTACCTAGGGACAGTAACTGATAGGGATAGGCCTGTGCACAGAGCCATAGGTAGATTATTAGAGTGATAAGCTAATTAACCTGATTTCCCCCTGTCCTTGTTATATCCCCCTAAATAAATCAGAGCTGCTTGTTTCAGCAAAGTTATACTGCCTGAGGTATTTGTCTATGTTAAAGTACTGTACTGTGATTGTTGCACTGTATCTCATTTCACAGGAGGTCCCAGTGCCGGAACCAGTCCTGGGGGTAAGTGTATACTGTGAAGGTAATTCTGATATATTGTGTGGGCCACTAGTGGGAAGAAAGGGGGGTTGCAGTGTCCCAGAGGGCTGTGACCAAGTTAGTCTAACTATTGCAAACCCTGACCTCTGGGTGGAGGCACCCGCCATTGGATCCAGGCCCCTCAACCTGTTAGTGGCAAATCAGGCAGGGGTAGTAGCCCCTGGGATAGCGCCATCTAGGGGTTACATGTGTTTTGGACCTGTTCTTCTCCCTGGTGGTGCCTGATCCTGAAGGAGGTGGTGAGCTGGCCAGAGATGGGCATCTGGTTTTACTTCTTGTAGACTGTCGGGCACATGAAGAACTGTGCTGGGCCGAGACTCATTGCCTTGTAGCGGGAGGGCGCTCTATCTTCGCTCCCAGTGGGTGAGGGGGTTGGTTGGAAGCTCTCTGGACAGTGACGTTTTGTCCTTCCTGGGGACTTGCAGTTTTGGGGTGGTCATTGAGTCACTCTAGGTCTGGGGCCTTGACCCTGGGAAGTGGTGGAGTTGGGCAGCTCCAAGCTGGTGTGGGCTTCAGGGATTCCTTTCTAGCTTTGACTGCTGCTTTCCTTGGGAGGCGGCACATTTCCTGGATTTTTGGTACCTTGGGACTAGAAGACAGTTGCTGGTTTGAGAGGGACTGGTGTGCGGTCTGAATGCTCTTTGGGGGTTCGGTTTGTCACTAGGGCCGTCCGTTCTGGGGTACAGCTGAATTCGCCTATCTCCTGGATTGTGTGGCATCTGATTGTCTGGATCGGGAAAAGAAATAAGTACTTTGGTGATTTAAAGGCTTACTTCAAGTGGCTCTCTGATGAGGTCATGAGAGGGCCTCTGATCTGTATATTTTACTATTAGTCTCTATGTACTGTTGTGAGAGAACAGTGCTTGGACTTTAATGGTGGTGGTGGGAGTGTAATTGTATTTGGAAAGTGTTAGATGTGGTTGGGGGGTTTAATTTATTGTTATTAGTTTGTTTAAATTGTTTGGTTAATTTGTTTGTTCTTGTTTATTCTTGTGTTGGCAGGGCTCTCCCATCAGGCTACTCTTTGTTGAGCTCCTTGGCCTCCATCCCTTTGATTGTCCTCATCTGCCGACTGAAGTCTACTTTCAATGCCATGCATTGGGGATTATTAGGAAGGTATAGGGGGTGGACGTGGACCTCTCAGGAGAGTGGAACCAAGTTGCTGGATTGGAGTAGTGGGGACTAGGAGATGCCCTGGGGTGAAATGGGTTCCGATGAGGGTCCACCCTGCCTGATTCCCATACCCAAGGGTTCCACTTTGTGTGGGCAGATGACTCGGTCAGCTTCGGGGTCTCATCCAACTCAGGCGGTGTTATGCAATGCCAGGTCTATTAAAAACAAGATGGCAGCAATGTTGGATCATCAGACCTGGCTTGCATCACTGAGACCTGGCTGGATGAAAGTTCTGGCCCAATCTTGGAGTCAGCTATTCCAGCTGGGTTCTTGGTGATACACCACCCGAGGCTGGATTGCAAGGGCGGGGGAGTGGCCATTGGTTTTAGATCAGAATTGAGCCTTGTGGAGGTGCCAGTGGGGGAGACTCAGTCCTTCAGAATGTATTGTGGGTGCAGGATTCTTCTCATGTACTGTCCACCTGGGGATGAGAAGCAATTCCTGCAGGAAGTCGTGGACTTCATCGTCAACATGGTGTTGGAGTCCCCAGATGGATGGTGCTGGGGACTTCAATGCTGGAGTTCTACGATGAACTCTGGCAGTTTGGCCAAGACTTCCTTCAGTTGATGAACTCGCTGAGCTTCTCACAGGTGATTACCTCTGTGACCCATAGTCATGGTCATTCCTTGGACCTTGTCTTCCTTCTGGGTATGGAGACCTCTGATTTGGTGGTGGAGCCAGTCAGTTGGTCAGACCATCACACCATAAGGTTCAATTTCCAGGCCCCCCCCCATATAGGTCTTCCCCTTGGAGATGGTCTGGTACTGCCCTTTAAGGGGTTTATCCCCTGATGGCCTGTTGGTGGTGCTGGACCTGTCGGGGCTGCCGAGGAATAGCAGTGACCCAGATGCCCTAGTCCAGGATTATAATGATGCTGTGACTGGGGCTCTGGATTATCTCACTCCTGTCTGCATTCATCCCCTTACCCAGTGTCCTCAGTCCCCTTGGTTTCATGGAACCTTGAGGGAGCTGAGGAAAGTGGGACAAAGGCTGGAGCATCGCTGGTGAAAGTCAGGCCTGGATGACAACAGACTTAGATTGTTAGCCCACTATAAGGACTATTAATCAGCTATCTCCCATATGAAGGCAGAGTTCCTGTCCAGGGAGATTGCTGTGGCACAAAATCGACTGGCTCAGCTCTTCCGAACTGTAGACAGACTGTGCAATCCAGTCTGTCTGCAGTCTTGGAGGGCATTGTCACAAGAGAAATGTGACGAGTTCACTCGCTTCTTTGCTGATAAGGTTGCTGACATCAGGTCTGAGATTTGCATGGGATGCCCCAACAGGGCAGACGGTGATTGGTGAGAGGTGGCAGCTCCTCGGTCTGTCTGGTTTGACTGCAGCCAGCTGGCGATCAGAGATGTTGTGAAGATTATCCAGTTTTTGCGGCCGACCTGCTGTGGTTTGGACCCTGGCCCAACGCGCCTCCTTGTGGGGTGTGTTGAGACCATCGGCCTGATCCTTGCTGAGACAGTCTAGTGTTCATTGGATTCCGGGGTGTTTCCAGACACCCTGAAGGAGGCAATAGTGGTACTCTTTCTTAAGAAACCATCTCTCGACCCAGACTGTCTTGCTAACTACAGACCTAGCTCTTACCTTCCCTTTGTGGGTAAGGTTATTGAGATGGTGGTCGCGCTGCAGCTGGAGGATCATCTGACCATCCATGACATCTATGATCCTCTCCAGTCCAGTTTTCAGACATGGCATAGTACCGAGACCACACTTGTTTGGGTTCTCAATGATCTCCTAACAGGAGATCGGAGGAGCTGTTCCATCTTGGTTCTTCTTGATCTCTCAGCGGCATTTGACACTGTGGACCATGGGGTGCTGGTCGGGTGCCTGCAGTCAGTTTGTGAACTGTCTGGTACAGTCCTCAGATGGTTTCATTCTTTTCTCGCTGGCAGGTTTCAGAGCTGTCTGTGGGGTTTACTCCTCGACAAGGTCTCCTGCCATGTGGGGATTCTGCAGGGGCTCTGTACTGGCTCCCATGTTGTTTGCAGTATATTTGCTGCCACTGGGAGACAGTGTAAGGTGATATGGGCTGAGTTTTCACTGCTATGCAGATGATACTCAGCTCTACCTGTCCTTTGAGCCCGATCAGGGCAGTTATCTTGAGTTTAACAACTGCCTTTCCGAGATTGAGGATTGGATGAGTGCCAGTTGGCTGAGGCTGAATTTGGACAAGACTGAGGTTTTGGTGGTGGATCCGGGCCGCTGGGTAGAGAGGCCATCAGGGGGGTGAGCCTCAGGACTTTGGCTTTGGCGGTCGCCAGCTGATGACCTCTAAATGGGTACAAGATCTGGGTATGTTTCTTGATGATGGACTGATGCTTAAACATCAGTTGTCGTCCATTGTCAAGACTGCCTTTTACCATCAAAGGAATGTAGCCCAGATCAAGCACCTAGTTCCGCCTGAGGACCTACCAGTTTTAGTTCACACCTTTGTAACCTCACGTCCTTGACTACTGTAATGCCCTGTACCTAGGGCTACCAGTGGTTGATACCTGCTGCTTGCAGCTGATGCAGAACACAGCTGGCTAGGCGGTTGATGGGGCTGCCTCATGACTGTTGTGTCACGCTGGTGCTGTGCGATCTGCACTGGCTGCCTATTCAGTTGCGGATCACCTTTAAGGTCAGTTTACTGACCTACAAGGCCCTACACGGACAGGGACTGAGTTATCTGCAAGATCTTCTTCATTCCTGTTGCCCCTCACGGCCGCTTTGCTCCACCGAAGAGGGATTGCTAGAGATTCCCAGGGTTCGTTTAAAGTCATCTGGGGCCTGTGCATTTGAATTTGTGGCCCCATTCCTGTGGAATTCTCTACCTCATCGAATTCGACAGTGGAGAGTTTTAAATCTGCATTAAAAACTCATTTATTTACTTTGGCATTCTCTGATTTTATTTGATATGCTGCAGTTGTTTTGATATACATAGTTGTTTTAAGAATATTTATGGCTATGTACTTGCACTATGGTTGTGGAATAGTGCTATTTTACAAATAAACGATCATTGATTGATTGATAGACAGAAAAAAAAAAACCCACAATCAGTGGTTGTAGCCCAGAATGACGCCTCCCTCTCCAATCAATGTGTAGGCCGTAGCTTACTGAGTGTTTGTGTTCCTACTCCCATGAACATGTGTAGTCACCTAACATACATAAACACGTAGTAGCAGGGCTTCAATTAACTACATTTTGGAAGTATGTATTGTACTTTGCAAAAATAAAGTACAACTTCCAAAATTAAGGAGAAGGAAGTCATTGACTTTGTGGCAGGATGAGATAATACCCCAGAACGCAGTCCTATACTTCTCTTTACTCTATACTCATTCTGTTTTCTTTTCTGACTATCCTTATATTTCATGACAGGGTGGCCAACCTGTCATTTTACTTATACTGTGCTATCCCTTTAAACTAAAAAAAATATCTTCTTTAGGAGTTCTAATTTCATCTGCCCTTGCATTTCTTCCCCCAGGAGTTTTGTTCCCTCTACAGAAATGTAGCATCAGTGTTAAAAGTAAAGCTTGTAGAGGTAGCGCTATTGTGCTTACAACCACTCACTATTCAGAAGATGTGCACACAATCACACAGTCGAGCGGGAGATGCGCACATGATTGCACATTCGTGCAGGAACTATGTGTTCATTGGAGCCCCAGAAAGCTACAAATAAGCCATAGAGCTTGAAAATGGGGAATATGGGTGTGGGCAGGACAGTAGTGTGGTAGGTAGGTAACTGGCTGGGTGGCAGAACACAGAGGGTGGTGGTAAATGGCTGTCACTCCACAGAGGGAAGAGTGACCAGTGGGGTACCACAGGGATCAGTGCTGGGACAGGTCTATTCAACATCTTCATCAGTGACATTCTTGGGACCTAGAAGGCAGAATTTCACTGTTCGCTGATGACACAAAGCTCTGTAACAGAGTAGACACACCAGAGGGTGTAGACAGAATGAGAAGCGACCTGCAGAAACTTGAAGAATGGTCAGGGTTTGGCAGTTGAAATTCAATGCAAAGAAGTGCAAGATAATGCATAGGGGCACAAAACCCAGGCACAATATATCAGTTGGGGGTGAGGATATAGCATGCACCAAGCAGGAAAGGGATCTTGGAGTTATCATCTCTGATGACCTCAAGGTAGGGAAACAGTGTGACAAGGCAGCAGGTAAAGCAAATAGGATGCTGGGATGTATAGGCAGGGGCATCACCAGCAGGAAAAGGGAGGTCATAATTCCGCTATACAAGACACTAGTGAGGCCCCACCTGGAGTACAGTGTACAGTTCTGGAGACCATACCGTGAAGGCATAGACAGGGTAGAGAAGGTTCAGAGGAGGGCAACAAAGATGGTGCATGGATTGCATCACAGGTCCTGAAGACAGGTTGAAGGAACTGAACATGTACTCCCTGAAGGGAGGAGAGGAGAGGGATATGATAGAGACATACAAGTATCTTACAGGGAGGAACAGGGTGCAGGAAAACACTATTTTTAAGCGAAAAAGATGTTCCAGGACTAGAGGGCATGGGATGAAGTTGGAGGGAGGGCGATTCACGGAAACATGAGAAAGAATTTCTTCACAGAACGGGTGGTGGACAAGTGGAACACCCTGCCAGAGGAAGTGGTGGGGCTGAAACAATCACGGGATTTAAGAATGCATGGGATAGACATAAAGGAATTCTGGAGGTCAGGGGTAAGGGGCAACAGACTTCTAGGAAAACAAACTGAACTTACAAGCTCAAATGGGCAGACTGGGTGGGCCATAGGCCCTTATCTGCCGACACTGTCTATGTATCTGTGTATCTATGTCTATGTAAAAAAAGGGACTGCTTGCTAGAAATAAAGCTAAGAAGCAAGCGTGGTCCTAAAGATACGACAAGAAGCGAGAGGGCTGTTGCTAAGGGAACAGTAAACACTCCCTTCAGCCGTTCACTCTTGCCGAGACAAAACCAAGTAAATTTCTTTTTTTAATAAAAGCCCTTACTCATGTGATAGGTTGTAGGCTTGTAGTGAGGCTTATAGGACGCTGTCTTGAGGTATACAAATGCATGACTAGGAGAAACAGCCTTATTGGAACTCGAGAGGGAAAAATGCCGATGGCTGAAAGAAAAGCCGGCAGATTAAAATGTTAAGAGTGTAATCAGTAGGAAAACAGTGCTATCAAATGAAAAATGTGTTATAAGCTGTATAACTCTGTTAATACTATTTCAGTTAGAGAAGTAGCTATGTTTTATAAGGTAATGAAGGGAAGTAAAAGGTACATAATTAAGCTGAAGCAACAGGAAGATGAAATAAAAAAGAACTCTCCTACTTAACATAGTAAATAGATAGGGAAGCGTGTCCCTATTCTGTTTATTTTGGGAAGGCTGGAGATGTCATCAATTCTGACAAATAATTAGGATAATAGTATAAATTGGTAGGTCACATGTTGATGAGGTCATCAGTACTGTACTATAAAACCCTTCCCACTAGAGGGCTACAGGTTAGGGAAAGTTGGAGGCTGGCCAGTATCTTCTGACTAGCAAGGAGCGAGGAGGTGTGAGTGCTTACACATCTGAAAACATACTATTTGCCAGCAGATTAGGCCTTATGGTCTATCAAGTCTGCTCAAACCTAGATCCTTAGTTGGGTGCAGAGACCCTCCCATCCCTTGTGCTCCAGAAACCCCTATCATCCATCCCCACCCCCCCCCGGGACAGGCCATCATCTGATACATCCACTTTCTGTGTCTGTCCCACCCTCTCTTAAAGCCCTCCACTGTGGATCTCTGAACCAGCTCACCAGGCAGAGCATTCCAAGGGTCCACCACCCTCTCAGTGAAAAACCTCCTCCTCTTTTCCCCCCTCACCCTTCCACCTTCCAACTTCAAACCATGCCTCTGGTGATGCCTCCTGCTTTAGTCTAAAGATCCCTCCATGTTTACCCTATTTATTCCCTTGAGGTACTTGAAGACCTCAATCATGTCCCCTGTCTCTCCTCTCCTCCAATGAAAACAGGCAGAGCTCCTCAAGTCTGTCCTCGTAAGTCAAATCCCTAGCCCTCTGATCATCTTTGTTGCCCTCCTCTGTACCCTCTCCAGGAGCTGTATGTCCCTCTTCAAGTGTGGTCTCCAGTACTGTACAAGTACTCAAGGTGTAGTCTAACCAGTCCATTGTACAGCGGCAGAATCACTTCCTTGCTCCTTGAGGTGATCCCCTTGCGATGCATCCCAACATCCTGTTTGCCTTGCTAGCTGCTCTCCTGCACTGCTCAGAGTTATTCATACATGTATCCACCATGACCCCTAGGTCTTTTCCCTGTTGAGGCTTCCAGCACCTCCCTCCCAGGGTGTGCACTGTGTTTAGGGTTTCCCGACCAAGATGCAACACCTTGCACTTGGTGATATTGAAATTAATTTCCATGTGTGAGCCCAGCTTTCCAGAATGTCCAGGTCCCTTGCAGGGCCAACCTCCCCTCTTCTCCCTCAACTACTGCTCCCATCTTGGAGTCATCCGCGAAGAGACTCATTTCACACCCTATACCATCCCTGATGTCTGATATGTATGCATTAAACAGGATTGGACCCAGGACCGAGCCCTGTGGTACCCCACTACCAACCTCTGTAGGGTTCAGAGCTCCCCACAGACCACTACTCTCTGAGTGCGCCCAGCTATCCAGTTTTCAATCCATCTGACCATCAAAGGGCCTACCCTAACCCCATCAGTTTCTCCACCAGACCATTGTGGGGACAGAGTCAAACGCCTTGCTGAAGTCCAAGAATAATACATCCACAGGCTTACCCCTGTCCAGTTCTGATGTTACCCATTCATAGAACTCCACAAGGTTGGTTTGACATGATCTACCTGGCACAAACCCATGCTGCCGACTATCCAGACCTCCCACCTCCCCAAGTAAACCCCCCAATCGTTCCTTTAGTATACTCTCCATTAATTTTCCCACCACCGAGGTTAAACTGATGGGTCTATAGTTTCCTGGTACTTCCTTCGACCCCCCTTTATGGATTGGTACCACATGTGCCTCTCGCCAATCCCTAGGTACCCTCCCTGTCTCAAGTGACCTGTTGAAAAGCTCCGCCAGGGGTGCAGCCAGTATGTCCGCCAATTCCCATAGTACTCTCGGATGAATGCCATCCGGCCCAGGAGATTTGTCTTTCTTTAGGGCCTTGAGGGCAAACCACACCCTTTTGGTGGGGATGGCATCATCTGTCCCCTCCACCTTACTGATCTTTTTATCCTTATCTAGATGTGACACCCCTGGGGTACCTTTCCCTCCCTTATGCTCCATTTCTGTTGCTCCCCTGATCCCACTCCCTGCCGCTTCTATCCCCTTTGTGCCTTGCTTTGTAGATATCCCATCCCCCTCCCTAGTGAACACAGAGGCAAAGTACTCATTAAATACCTCTGCCTGGTCCCTCGCCTCTTCCACCCACCCTTCTTCTGATCTCAATCTGCTGAGATGGCCCTTAGTTTTTCTCCGCTCCCCAATATACCGGAAGAACCCCTTTTCCCCTCCATGTATCCCCTGTGCCAGCCATTGCTCTTTACTGGACTTTGCTCCCCTCACCATCTGGTGACTTTTCTAGATGCAAGCTGGTACATTTCCTTATCCCTATCCCCTCTTGTTGTTTTATATTTTTGTAAGCGCCTTCTTTTCTCTGACTGCTACCTGGACCTCACTGGACCACCAGCATGGTTTATGTGACCTTGCTCCCTTCGTTTCAACTTAGCGCAGATCCTGACTGCCTCATGAAGTCCCGGTTTTATGACCTCCCATCTCCTTTCCACACTTGTCGTTGAGGTAATCCCCTTCAAGTGATCCTTGAGAATATTTCCCATGCCCATAAAGTCTGCCCCCCTGAAGTCCACTGCCAGTGTCCTAGATCTCACCCCCACTCAATGCTTATTTGAAACCAGACAGTATTGTGGTCACTCCCAGTCAGGGGGTCCTGTACAACCATGTCCCTTACCAGATCCCCATCTGCCAGAACCACATCCAGGACATGCCCCTCCCTTGTGGGCTCCATCACATGCTGTGTTAAGAACACATCCTGGAAGCCATCCAGCAGCCTCTGCTCCTTGGCCACCTTAGAGGACATGGTCCCCAGTTTGTACCTGGCATATTAAGGTCCCCCATCAACACCACTCCTTCCCCTTTTGGACCACACTGGGCAATGATGTTGTCCAGCAAACCATCCTCTAGAACATCACTCATCCCGGGGCCTATATGCTACTCCCAGCTTGACCTTATCTCCTGCTGGGGATCGTAAGGTGACCCATAAGACTTCCACGTTTCCTCTGCCTCTTCTACCATAGCAATTTCTATGTCATCTCTAATGAACATAGCCACTCCACCCCTCTGCCCCTCTTTTCTATCCTTCCTAAGCATAGTGTACCCCATTACATTTAGGTCCCAGTCATGGTTTTGTTGGCCACGTTTCCTTGACTGCACACATCCACCCTCGAACAGCATGGCCTGGAACTCTGACAACTTGTTTCCCAAGCTCCTGGCATTTACTAACACTAACCCCAACCCCTTATCCCTGATCCTTTTGTCGAACCCCACCCAGATTCCTTATACTTCCATCCTCCCCCTGCTCCTCCTGAAACCTCCACCTCCAGTCTGTTTCCCCTCCCCTTGGGCTTGAAGCTTCCCCCATCTGGAGGGAGGGCTTCTGGTCAGCCCCTCCCTTATCCCTTCCCCCCCTTACAAGTTTAAACCCCACCTTTCTTGTATGTAGTCAGCCATCCCCTGTTTAAGGACTTCCTTCCCTAAAAGGTATTGAAAGATATTGTATGTACAGAGGAGAGAGAGGAAGTCAAGAAGAGGACTTGCCTGATTTATGGATTTTGTATTTACGTTGGTGTGCAGGATTTAACACTTTATTATTTTTCTTTTCTGTAAATATCTGAACTTTTTATATCATTTTGGACAAATAAAATGATAAATGCTGAAGTAAGCATTTTTTATGCACTAAACTACGGCTGGTGTCTATTAGTAGAACCCACATGTCCACAGACTTACAGATGAAAGAAAAAAGAAAATAAGATAACTTCTAGATTTGCAGGCATAGAAGTCAAGAAATGATTATTTTTTCTGAAAAAAATATGTATTTTATCACCAGTATTCATAAAAATGTAGAAAAAATTATGTCTCTTAGACTATAGATTTCCAAAACTTGGGAACTAGGAAATAGTTTGCCATTTCATAGTGCTAGGCAAAAATTCAGAGCACCTGTGTTCCACTAGCAACCAAACGTGGGAATATGTGGCATGACAGTGTGTTTTTGTTTGTTCTGTCCCACCTTCTGGAACCGAATAAGGCACCTCAGTTGAGATAAGAGGGGGAACTGGTGCTTCTTCTTGTGTTCCTTATGTAAGCAATAACACACAACAGGATGTTCATTCGTTGGGATAATTATGCTCTCTGCAATGTGTGTGTGTGCTGAGGCAGGAGGCCTTACACCAAGAGCTTCACAGTATACACTGCAGAAGTGCCTACATATCTCAATGAAGGCAGCATACTGGAGTGAGTTAGTGCACTTATAAAAAGGTCCAATATTAAAAGTTTTAGCATAGGTACTGTACCAGCTGTGTGTTCATGAATACATATAGGCATGACTGGTGACATGGCTTGTGTAATCAAGCAGTATTTGATGTGGCCAACTTCACCCACTTTGCTAGCTGCGTTATCTAGTTGGTGGGCCTATGCCAGTGTGGGGCGTTGGTCATTGACCGTTGTTACAGGGGATGCGGGAAGCTCTGAAGTCCTGGTTGCAGTCCCAGATCTCTCCTTGTGCTCTTACCTGGATAAGGCGTGCGTCCATAGGTCACTATTTCCATTAGCAGGATTCCAAAGGACCAGACATCAGATTTAATAGTGAAAGAACCATAGTTGATAGCTTCAGGTGCTGTCCATTTGATGGGGAATTTGGCACCTAAAATGTACATGACGACAAGAAATCTGCATAAGCTCCTTAAATGTTATTAAAGATAAGCTGCACAGTTTCATCCTGCAATACAGTAAAATATGCTTAAACTAGAATTGCTGCTGTCTCCAGATTGTGGATGGGAAAACCACTTCAAACACATCCAGAACCAGTACCAGAATTTATGAAGTTATGACAGGTTCAGATAATAGGAAAAAAACAGAGCTCTGTATACAGTACAGCAACACTTCACCCAATTGGGTGGGAAAGATATGTATTCGAGGAGGGCTGTCTTGAAACTGCAAGCCTGCATTTTCTGTAGATGCTGTGTTTCATATACTAGTTCACATTCTGTTATTACTCCATTATTACTGGTCTTGTAGTAAATTCAACGAGTGTTTCTGACACGCGCACTGCTGGTAAATACCAATTTAAAACTTCAGTTTTCAAACCACTGTAGCACTCTCACCCATTCCTTTGAAAGACCACTGAAGCTCTTTGAATATTCAAGTAAAACAGTTTTTATTTATTCCATACAACCTTAAAATAACGCCTGACGCATTTCAGAATTTTCAGCATGCCTTAGATGAAGGATAAAGTTCCAAATGCATCAGGCATTATTTGATGGTAGTATGGAATAAATGAAAACTATTTTACTTGAATAGTCAAAGAACTTCAGTGGTCTTTTAAAGGAATGGGTGAGAGTGCTACAGTTGTTTGAAAATTGATGTTCACTATTTTACTGTCTGAGCACCTCGTTCCTTGTGCGCACTTGCTGGAGAAACTACCAATTTAGAACTGCATGACGTAGAGGGGGAAGAATACAGAGGTGTAACAGGGGAAACAGAGAGAAACCGGGAAAGCAGTAAGGAGGGTGAAGGCACAAACTGAAGAGAGAAGTGTCCAGGAGGCAGTGAAACGGGACAAGACATTTGTTTAGGTGTTTACGTGAAAAGAGGAAGACCGGGGAGGAATTGTAAGGTTAAAAAGGGATGGGTGGGACAGTGCAGAGGGGGACCAGGAAAAGGCAGACATCCTGAACAAATTGTTCAGTGTACACAGTGGAAGGAGAATGAGATGGGCCAACAAAAAAATAACATGATTGAGAATGTGGGTGTATTCCAACATACATATTTTATAGAATTGATGCATAATAGCTGCACCTTGCAAGAGTGAGAGAGCATTCAGAATATCTGTAACCAACCATACTTTTAGATTCCCACTCAAGGCCGGGATAGGCTCTTAATTCAAGCATAAACCACATTCCAAACATGTTTAGGCTACCATATCCTTTTTCTACATTGAATGTATCTATGCTTGTATGTTAATGTCTGACGTGAGATGTACAACTTATTGTTTTCTTTTATAAGCAATAAAATATAAATTACAAAAAAAATAACAGGAGCTTTGAAGGGTGGGAGATGGACACTAGTCCTTTTTCAGAGAGTGTCCTAAAGGGACCTCAGCTAATCTGAAAGTGGACAAAGCAATGGGTCCAGATGGGGTACATCCTAGGGTATTGAGGGAGTTTAGAGAGGTACTGGCTGCACCTCCTATAGTCATATTTAACAGCTCACTGGAAACAGGAGTGGTTCTAGAGGACTGGAAGGGGGCAGATGCAGTCCCACTTCACAAAAGTGGGAGGAGGCTGGCAATTATAGACCAGTCAGTCTGACATCAGTGGTAGTAGGGGAATTAATGGAATCACTGCTGGAGGACAGCATAGTGGAATATATTGAATCTAATGTGTTACAACTAGACCCAAGACAGAGTGGATTCATGGGTGGAAGGTCATGCAAACAAATCTGATAGATTTATTTTGATTGTGTGACCAAGGAATTAGATCAGGGTGGAGTGGTAGATGTAGCCTACCTGAATTGCAGTGAGGTATTTGACACCATTCCACATAGGAGACTATTAAACAAGCTGGGTAGCTTAGCAGTGGGTCCAAAGGTGGTAATCTGGGTAAGAAATTGGATAGGGGATAGGCAAGAGAGGGTGGTGGTAAATGGAGTTCACTCCAAGGAGCAGAGAGTAACCAGCAGGGTGCTTCAGAGATCAGTGCTGGGACCGCTCCTCTTTAATGTCTTCATAAGTGACATTGCAGATGACCTGGAGTGGAAGTTTTTCCTCTTTGCCAATGACACCAAAATCTGCAAGAGGAGGACATTCCGTGTGTGGGGGCTAGAATGTGCAGAGACCTGAGAAACCTCAAGGAGTGGTCAGGGTATGGCAGCAGTTTCAATAAAAGTATGCTAAATGATGCACTTGGGCCATAGATACCCAGGAGCAGCGTGCAAAAATGGAGTGAGTGTTATTGACGACCATTAAGCAATAGAAAGACTTAGGGGTAATAATCTCTGATGAGTTAAAGGTGTCCAGGCAGTGTGACAGAGCAGTTGAGAAGGCTAGTGGGATGCTGGCATGCCTAGGGAGGGTATCATCGGCAGAATGGGGAGGTGGTGCTACCTCTGTATAGATCGCTAGTAAGACCTCACCTAGAATATTGTGTACAGTTCTGGAGGCCACATCTCTGTAAGGATATATAGACGGAATGGAGGCAGACCAGAGTAGGGCAACAAAAATGGTGCAGGGTCTGCATCAAAAGCCCTACAAGGAGAGACTAAAGGAACTCAGTATGTGCACCCTGGAAGAGAAGAGGGAGTGGGGAATATGCTAGACACCTTTAAATACCTCCAGGGGGTAAATAAGATACAGGAGGAAAGCATGTTTCTGAAAAAAAGTGCATAAAAACAAGGGATCATGCTACGAAGCTGGAGTCGGGTAGATTCAGGAGAGATTGTGGAAGTACTTCTTCATGGACAGAGTGGTGGATTCCTGGAACAGTCTACCAACCAATGTGGAGAGGACGAAAACAGTGGTGGGTTTCAAGAATGCATGGGATAGGTATAAGGGAATTTAGTGGAAAGGAATGGTGAGAGGGAGAAAGAAGCGGAGATCAGGTAGGGTCTATGGAGATACTGTAGCCAGGGATAAGTGGTCAGACTAAATGAGCTAAGTAGTCCTTAACTGCGGACAAATTCCATATTTCTTGACACAGTCCTACACAAAAGATTAATAAACAAGTTAGCCAGCCTGGGAATGGGTCCAAGAGTGGTAGCCTGGCTAAAAATGTGGCTGGACAACAGAACACAGAGGGTAATAGTAAATGGAGTCCACTCCAAAGAAAGGGGGGTGACTAGTGGGGTACCGCAGGGTTCAGTACTGGGACCAGTCCTTTTTAATGTCTTTATAAGTGACATTGCGGAGGGATTGGAAGGAAAAGTATTCCTCTTTGCAGGCAACACGAAGATCTGCAACAGGGTTGATACACAAGGGGAGTGGGAAGGATGAGAAGGGACTTTGCAAAGTTGGAGAAATGGTCAAAAGTATGGCAGCTTAGATTCAATACATAGAAGTGCAAAGTAATGCACCTGGGAAACAAAAACCCTGGGGAAGAGTACACAATGGGGGGTACTTACAACAACAAAAATGGAAAGAGACTTGAGGGTAGTTATATCAGATTACCTAAAGGTAGGGAAGCAATGTGAGAAAGCAGTAAGGAGGGCTGGGGGATACTGGGATGCATAGGGAGAGGCATCACCAGTAGAAAACAGGAAGTTGTTATCCCTCTGTACAGACAGTTGGTGAGACTCCATCTGGAGTACTGCATGCAATTCTGGAGGCCCTATCTCTGCAAGGACATAGACAGGATGGAGGCAATCCAGAGGAGGGCAACTAAAATGGTGTAGCGTTTACACCAGAAACCATATGAAGAGATACTAAAAAGAGATTAATAGATACATTCGAGAAAGGAGGGTGAAGGGGACATGATAGAAACTTACAAGTACCTTAAGAGAATAAACAAAGTCCAAGAGGGTAGCACCTTTCAGAAAAAGAAGTGCAAGAACAAGGGGGCCCAATTTGAAGATAGAGGGGGGGATGGCTCAGGGCCAATTTGAGGAAGTATTACTTCACAGAGAGGGTGGTGGATGCAAGGAAAGGCCTTCCTGAGGAGGTCGTGGGGTAACAAACAGTGGGGGAATTCAAGAATGCACGGGACAGACATAAGGCAACTCTGGTGGGGGTTAGAAAGAAGTAGGCTGTTGGTTAACTAGGATCTGAAGCTTATCAAACAGGTAGGGAAATGGGCAGACGGAGTGGGCCAAGCACTCCTTATCTGCCCTCAAAGTACATGTTTCTATGTATGATGTAGTTTATGTCCTTATTAAGAACTCACAATGTTGTGATAATGCATCCATGTTTTACTACAGAACTCTGGTTCGAGGAGACATAAATTACATCATACAGTTATAAAATGCTACTATCCAGCAGAGTGGAAATCAAAAACAACTGCTGAGTTTACTGAAAGGACAGTACTGACTGAACAATAACAGAATGTGATCTAATATAATGAAATGGGATCCATGAAAACAGCTGCTACAGGAAAAAAAAAAATTTGTGTTCAGCTCAATTCTCCTTCAAGGGTTTATGTCCACAGTGGAGAGCAGTATATATGCATGGTAGTAGCATTTTGTTGAGAGTTATTGTAAGCATCATTTCTCTTTACTTTCCTTAGGTTTTTGAATGAAGTAAACTTTAAAACTGTTTTTATACTTACAATCAAGGAAAAAAACAAAGTTTCTGATGGTTCTGACAATGCCAAGATAACTGTCAGGTATCTGCTACAGTCGCAGTTGGTAGTGGCACAATTTTAGGGCACAGGCTCGCTGTTGCTCTGACACTAAAAACTTCCATATACAACAGGAAAACCTAGTTGTCGAAGGGGAAGTCTCCCCAGTGGATAAGTCATGATACAAATGATGGGCACCAGACATTAGTGGTTGCAAATGGGGATTTTGACCATTAACAACAGAGTTGCAAAACCCAGAGTGCTGTGCATGGCCGAGCACCAGTCATTCTCTTCTTGACCACCAAACTACTTGCCTGTTGGTGCTCCTGACGGTCCAGTAGTCCCTCTCTCTAGCACCAGTCGAGTTGTAGGCCCTGGTCTCCAGTGGATCCCCCCCGCCCCTTCTTAGTTTGTTTCCTCTGGGGGGGTGTCAGATCTGTATGTTGGTCCAAAACAGATCTCAGTCCCCTGTCAGCTGATCTGGTCCCTGCTGTATGCCAGCATCACCCTGTAAAATGGCATCACACAGTTCTACACACCATGGCAGTGCTGAGGCCTGTAACCAGGTGTGTGTTGGCTGGGGTCATACAACTGTGTATATCTCAGCATATCATTGGCTTGCTGGCCTCTGCCCTGTTCCCCACAGGGGTCACAGTACCATGTGTGACTGCACAGGGAAAGGCTTGTGACCCAGTGGTAGAGCACAAAGGAACAGTGTTCTTTCAACCATTTTGCACCACCAATATTCGACTGTATATGGGACCATTGAACTTCTTATGACTTATCATTAAGCGTTTAGAACTGGGGGTGGGGGTGAGGAAGCAGTCGGCACGTGATTGACCCCTGGTGGATGCTGGGGGGAATGCAGCTGCCAGAGCCAAGCTGTTGGGGAGGTGTGCCAGATGTCAGTGCTTTGACATACCACGTCATTGCATGCCATGCCTTCCAGGGGGCTGTACTCCCAAGAAACAGCTGCCAATTCCATACATGATGCCCCGCTTCTCTGGCTCCACTCTGCCCTCCACAACACCTGTCCGGCGACTGAGCCATGCAGGTCTCCATCAGGATTGGCCCAGAAGGTCTAGCCAGGGAGGACCCCTGATAGATTCTTCTGTTGAGACCATTACAGCCTTCTGTAGGACCATGCCTACTCAGTGGCCTTACCCAGAGGGGGCAAGCCTAGGTGGATCATTGTCCACGGTAAGTCCCACGGGGGGGGGTCGGGGGCTGGGGAGTGAGGGCTGAGCTCTAGGAGGTCTGGCACTCAAAAAGCAGAGTAAGTAAAACAACAACTCAAAACATTTGGGGTACTCCAGTCCATGCTCCAAATGATCCCTGTAGCTGTTGTAACAGGACATTACTAGCAAAGCTTGGATAGCGTTTGATTGGCGTTGTCTGACCAGTTTTGGATAGTTTCATGCATTACATGAGTTTCCCAGTGCCATGATTATGCTCTTCTTCTTAGGAAGGGGCAAGGCAGCGGCCATCCAGTTTGGATTCCAGCCAGGATCTCCAGGAATTTGACTTTTCTGATTCAAGCTGATCTTAGGAGGGCCACCATGGGTATGGGGCGGGAGGAGTGTGGATCAGAATCTAAGCTGTACAAATTGTTTGGCTCTCAGACTGAAGGCAATCCCCTCAGTAGTTTGGCTCAGATGCCCAGATTTGTGGAAACTTGATTCAAATGATGCAAGCTGTTCTGCCTTCACGGTAATGGTGGCGGTGGGGGTGTACCCAGATCTAAATCAGAACCATTTTTGCCATTCCTGCTTCTTATATTTAATTGGGCTGGCAGTATAGCCTAGAGGTTAGAGTAATGAGCTGTGAATGAGCTCAGTACATACAGAAGACCTGGATTTGGTTCTCAGAACCTCCACTTGCATACTGTGTCTCTGAGCAAGTCACTTAACCTCCTCAGTGCTCCCAGGCCACTCCTGAAAACAGACACTTGTGCCTAGTGGGCCTTACCCATTTACCAAAGAATAAATCAAGGGCCGGCCCGTTGGCGCAGCGGTGGGATTTCCGCTTGCGAGGCCGGCGACCTGGGTTTGAGAACGGACCCGAGTCGTCGGAGGGCTGGCCAGGGGGAGAAGGATACAGCGTCCTTTGGACTGCTCTCCTTCTCCGAGGGGAGGGTGCGGGCAGCATCCAGAGCGCTGAGGACTCCTGGTGGAGACCGGGAGTTCTCGCGCTGCCGTACTAATCCTTGGGGGGAGGAGGCGGGCGGACGCCTGCGTCATTGCACGTCCCGCCTCGGGAAAAAAAATCAGGAGGAAAGAAGGAGGATCCTCCATCTAAGTAGAAACCTCGACCTTCGAATTCACCCCTATACGCAATCCCAACCAGTTACTGCTCCGGGCACTGGCATTAGAGGGGACTGGTGCTCTGGCCCCGCCCTCCGGGGGGTAAGCCGGGGGGTGACCGGGAGGGGCGGCAAATAGACAGGTGGTGGGAGCTCCGGGAGCCATGACTAGGCCGATGAATGATGGAGGACCCCCAAGGAAAAAAGCAGAAAAAAAAAAAAAAAAAAAACAAAAACAAAGAATACATCAAATAAATTGATGGAAAAGCACTTGCGAACCATTCCCTAGGAATTATTCTAAAACTGTCTTAGGCAACAACGGCACTTCTTATTCAACAGGACGACACACTCCCCTCATACAGTGCATACTACAAAGGCACCTACTTGAGGGACTGAATTAGCCATATTAAAATTTTTGGAATCATTTACTAAGTATTCAGCCTCTTTCAAAGTTGTAACCTTCATGCTGGAGCCTACACGCCACCGACATCTGCAGTTGCGCCTCCAAAAACAGCATTTTGATGGTGCTAAGAGGATAAGCAGGCGGCAGTGTAGTTGGATGATTCAGAATGCAGGATTGCAGCGGAGGGTGGCAGACAGCTGTCTGAACATAAGCTTCTTAAAATTTGCAGGTTGTTGTACATAAACACAATACTACCCCCTATCATGTACAGTGGTCTGCAAAGAGCTAAAGAGTTGCTAATGTCTCCATGGAAGCTGGAAAATATATTCAGACACAGTTCAACTTGTATTTTATTTTTCATAGGCTTCTCATACCCATTGTTAATTACTGAAAATATTTACATGAAAACAGAATCTTTATCCCTTAGAGTTCATTGTTCCCAGTGGCTCTTTCCCCACCTGATGTCATAAACCTCTGATGTGACCTCACATTCTGTTGCCATTGGAATAACTCAGATGTCACAAGCAGACATCAGACAAGGTATAAGCAAAAAGAGCTGATGAATTCTCAAGGAACAGATATGCTGTTTTCATCCAAATGTCCTCAGTAATAAATAATGGGGAACAGAAATACAGACGTAATGTGAAATATAAGCTGAATTGTGTTTAATATTATATTTTTCACAGTTCTTGTGGAGGTGTCAGCTGCTCTTTAAGAGGCTTATGTTTAGAAAGTCACTACCCCCCCTCCGTCCCCCAATCATACTAAACCCATGTTCCCAACTTAGTGTGCTCAAAATACTATTTTTGTAGGCAGGGCTCCAGGGATCAGTGGCACTTTAGCTCCAGCCTAAGTTATACTCTGCCTGACGCCACATTCTTGCTTTTGACAGTTTTGAAATGGACACATTCTGAAAATGAAACACAAAGCAGTTGAACTCTGATTTTAATGAGGAATATCGCTGTGCAGACCTTCTCTGGCTGTGTACTCGTTGTCTTCGATAATTCTGGCCAGGCCAAAGTCCGCAATCTTGCAGACCAGGGCAGCATTGACAAGAATATTAGCTGCTCTCAAGTCTCTGTGGATATAGTTTTTGCTTTCAATGTATGCCATGCCTTCTGCAATCTAGACAAAAGTGATATAAAAAATTTACGTAAGATACGACAGACTAACTTTGATCATCAGATTTATACCATAACAATTTTATAACATTACAGCATTAAAAAAAATCAGGGCACTCACCACCTGCTAGATAAAAGCACCAGAGACTTGTACAGTATACGTAAGATACAAGAGAATGACTTTGATCATCAGATTTATACCATAACAGTTTTATAACGTTACAGCATTTTAAAGCATTACAAAAAATTCAGGGTACTCACCACCTGTCAGATAAAAGCACAAAAGAGCTGTGTATGGTGAAGAAACTTGTGCTGTCTCTTTATCCAGGTAAGGTGTAAAAAGCAGTTAATAGCAAGCCCACAGAGACCCATGAGTTTTGCTTAAGAAAGCTTTTTTAAGCAAAACACAAAGTACATACAAATGGCATATTGCATTAATTACGAGACATACATTCAGAAATAAAATAGACACATAGGCCCAGATATTCAAAAGGGTTGCGCCATGCGCAAGTCCAAAATGCGCCATTCTGCGATATTCAGCAGGAAGGCAATTCATACACTAGCAACAGGTTGCGCCAAAAGAGCAATGCAAATGAATGCATGCTCAACAGGAGGGAGGATCCATGCATAGCCTGCTTAACCCGATATTCCAGTCGGGTTGGCATGGGGGTTCTGCATCATGAAAAGCCACAACCTGTACGCCGCACAAGCAGGCCAAAAAAGGCTTAAGTTGAGGGCCACCCACAGGTGGCTGCTGCATTGCAGGAAGCACAACACAGCAGCTACCACCCCTAGCTGGCTCCAACTCGGTCCCTATTTTCCCTGGCTCGTCCTTGGGCAGAACACGTACATATCCCCCCTCCCCCCACATCTCCCACAGCCCGATCGCGGGCAGAACACGTACGTAATAGCCCCCACATCACCACAGCCCGATCGCGGGCAGAACCTGTGAACCCCAATTGCCATTAAGCAGAACCTATATGAACCCCAGTGCCCGATCGTGGGCAGAATGTAACTCTCCCCAGCCCGAATAACTCCCTGGTGGTCCAGTGGACCGTAAAACCCGATCGTGGGCAGAATCTCCACAACAACCCCAAACATCTCCCTAGATCTCTAATGTCCCCCCACCCACCCACACTTTGTATTAGAGTGAGGGATAGGAGAGATAGAGGTTGCAAAACTAGAGGCAACAAAGGCTAGAGCTGACAAAAAGCTAAGCGGTTGGTAGGCAGTTGAGAGGCTGACAACCTAGTGGGCAGGATGAGGTGTGGATAACAGGAAGGTGGGAGGAGAGGAGTGGATGCCAGTAAGGGTGGGAAACGAGGAGAAGATACCCGAAAGGGTGGGAAAGGAGGTAGTAGGGATGAACAGTGGGAGTGTGAGGCAGAAGGGAAGTTAGGTTAGGACTAAGAGAAGGCATCAATTTGGTGGGGTAGTCACAGCTGCTAAGCGTAATAAGGTGTTGCCGGAGTTTGTATTTGAACAGCCCTATCTTGGGTTCATTCAGTACATCCAAGGGGAGGCCATTTAACCAATTGGGAGCTCTGTACATAAAAGCTTACTGCGCTTGTGACATATAGCAGAACGGGACTTGGTAGTTGAGCTTGGATGTACATCTCGTACAGCGAAGGTTGGGTGCAAGTGTAAGAAGATGTTTTGCGGTAGGTGGGGTTAGCCCAAGGCTGAGCTTTTTTGCCAGCAGGCAGGTCTGGTATGAGATCTTGCCCTTGAAGTGCGGCCAATTGGTTTGGGTGTATAAGTTACAGGTGTGGGTGTACCTGTGAGCACCAGAAACCAAGTGGCAAGATTTGCCGAGTGCGATGCTAATCCTTTTCAGGATCATGTCCATAGCAGAGCCATTGATGACAGGCCCATAATCAATTATAATAATAATAACTTTATTTCTAAAGCACCTTTCAAAGATATCAAGGCACTTTACATCAGGCACAGTATAAAATAACAAAGCACTTTACATCAAACACAATATAAAATAACAATTTAAAACATACAAAAATACATTAAAACAACATTTAGTTAAAACCAACCATACAATCATCTAACCCAATAACAAATAACAATAAATAGTTTCCACTAATCATCCAGATAAGCTAAGCCCCATAGGTAGGTTTTAAGATCTTTCTTAAATATCTCCCGCAGTGCACTCCTATACTGGCATGGTAGAGAAATTCAAAGAGTTGGTGCGGATAAGAAAATGCTCTGCTACCTGAAGATTTTAAATTCACTCTTGAATCTCTAACAACTCCGTCGGCCGAAAGGAGTGATCGGCTGGGGTGGTAAGGCACCAGTTCTTTCAGACAGGACGGCCCTGATCGTGAAGGGCTTTGAAAGTCAATAAAATGACTTTAAAGGTGATCCACCACTGTATAGAAGCCAGTGCAGTTCCCGCAGAAACCGGTAATATGAACAGATCTCCTTGTCCCAGTCAATACCCGGGCTGCAGCATTCTGCACCAGCTGAAGCTATGGATTTCGAACCCCAGAAAGCCCAAAGTAAAAGGGCATTGCAGTAGTCCAACTCGAGGACACAAAAGCGTGACCAACGCTGAAGGAGTCAGACAGAACAAGGTGATGCACCAGGCAATATTCCTAAGATGGTAAAGAGGTCCTGACAATGGCGACACTTGAGATTGAAGGGTCAGCCCTATGTCGTCCCAGGGACAATCCCAAGGTTGCGTACTTGTTCAGGGCAAAAGTGACACACCGCTAAGAAAAATTCCTGAAGGCGTGCCACCATGTGACCTCACTATCTGACCACCCGGGTCCACCACTAACACCTCCGTCTTCTCAGAGTTCAGCTTTAACCAACTAGAATCCATCCACCCTTGGATTTCTTCCAAACAGTTGTGGAGAGAACCGAGCTGGTAACTGCTAGTCGGAGGGCTTCTGGGGTCATGCTGTGTCTGTGTGTGTAAAGGAGACCTAATCTTGTGTTAACAACCTTGGAGGTAAGGTTGACATGCTCATTGTAAGATAACGAGCTGTCGAGGATTATGCAAGCAATAATACTCGACAGGGTGGGCGGTATTGGGCAATACCAGACCGCAGACCCAGTGTAATGAGGCTCAACGCTGCAGGCGGAGGGCTCCTTAGCTCCCTGGAAGGTCTGGAAAGTGGCCCATACCGCCCACCCTGGAGGATATTATTGCTCTTAGAAAATGGGGCAAGGGTAAAATTTATAGAAAATATTAAAAAAATAAAAATAAAAAATAAGCTGTGAAGTCACTTTTGCTGTAAAGTAGTTTTTGTAGTAGTGCCAGCAGAGGGCGCTGCTGTTGTTTACATTTTTTCCCCCACTCTTCTCTTGTTCCCTACTTTGTTAATGGAAAGGATGTCTGCCCCCTCCCACACACATGCATGCACCAGTAACGAGTGAGAAAGTGGGCACTGTGTTTTAGGGCTTGTGGTGGTTTAATTAACTTAGCTATAAGTTCTCTACCCACTTTATATCCCGGAGTTACCGACATGCTATGTGGATTGCGAGTGCGATTATAAAAGGAACAGACGTTAAGGAACTGTTGCCCATTTAAAATTTTACCGCAAGTGTCCATCCACTACTAAGGTACAAAAAAAATGCTCATTTTTTCCTTGTTTGTTTGTAGTTGGTGTTGAGAGACGAGCAGTCTTACGAGGTAAAAAGTGGTTTGTGGTTTCAGCTCCCCACCAGTCAGGCTGTACTAGTCGGTAGTAAAACTCATAGCGCTAATTTACAGCTTTATCTCTCGCTAAGTGAGAGAAAAAAATGGCGGCATTTGAAAAACTTTTGTCCAGTGCTTCAGCCAATGATGAACGAGACTGGGCACTAGGATACCACATGAGGCTGGCAAGGTTAGCATGGCTGGTACTTTTAACTTCCATGGCTCTCACTGTAAATTAATGTACCTCATGCCAGCCAATCAGGTTTGAGAATTTTTTTATCCATTTTCTAACACAAGTTATAGCATGGGTAACCTGAGGCAAACAAAGTGATTGGCTGCAATCTGTCAGGTGGCTGTGAATTAAATTCTCTATTTAATCCATGGGTTTTCTGCCTGATCTTGATTTTGAGAGTGCTGCTGACCTCAGCACAGTGTGGAGGATCTATGGATTTTGCTGTGCTCGTTTGTTGTAGCAGCTATTGTTTTCCTCATTTTAGTGAGCAGAGCACATTCTGTCAACCAAGGAGGAAAGCACATTAATTTTTCGTTGTTTGGCACTCTTAGTCTGAATGAGTGGCTGCACAAAAGGTTTCTGGATGGACAAGCTATACTCCGAGATGTTAAGAAAATTAAAATCTTGGAGAGTGCTGCCGTCCTGGATCTGGGTCCTGTCAAGAAATCTTCTTCAGTGCCCCCCCCCGCCCGATGATAGACAGTACCCAGAGACAGTTGCCCATGTTTATGTTTCCCCATGTCATCCTGTTCTCTGTCCAAATACCCTGACTTGTTGGAAAGAGGGAGGGAGAGAGAGGGAGAGACAGAGCTACTACATTAATTTTGTAAAAGTGCTGTCCCGTGGCTTTCTCTCGCATCTGTCCCTTGGCTTCCAGCAGTCAGAGGATCATGTGGGCATCACCAATGTCCTGCTGTAGAGAGAGTGAGAGAGTTAAAGTCAGCAGCGCACAGTGCTCTGTTGAGAAAGAGAGAGAGAGAGAGAGAGAGAGAGAAGGGGGGGGGTAAACCACACATCTGCAGAGTTCGAGAGAGAGAGAGAGAGAGACCGACTGAGCAGGACTTCACAGTGTGAAATCTTCCAGAGTCCTGTCTGTGTCTCTGTGCAGTCCTTTATGTGGAAACCAATGGCCAGTAAAGCATGAAAGTGTTGTCCTGTGGCTGTCATTGTAGCGGTCAGAGGATCGGGTCATCTTGGTGGCAGTACTTACTTATAAGTAAAAGAAGTGATAACCGCTGTAATAGTGGTCTGAGACAGAGAGAGAGAGAGATATGTACATCCAGACAGTGAGAATGTGGTTGATAATGTAGACTTGCGGCAGTGTGTATCTCTCTGTCTCTTTTTGTATGTGTGCCTGTGAAAATTGCAGTAGTTCAGTAACACACAGACATACAGCATGTGGGGGGCGGGGATTCTCTGTAACATGTGAGCATGGGGGGGTGACAGCACATGTGGTACATGGTGGCAGAGGATGTTATGCACAGCAAATGTGACAGATCATGTCAGTAGCATATCTGTGACATTTGTGTGTGCATACGTATAACAATATGTGTGTTTTTCCTTAGGGTCTACTTTGCAAGATGGCAGGATACAGTACATTTTTTGCTCTTTAAACAGGGGAAACTCCCCTTTCTGTGGCTTTTTCCCTTGTTGAAAGATAATCCATGTTATAAGCGCAATAACCCACTCCAAGGTGTGGGGTTATAGGCATTTAATCCATGCCTGGAGCATTGTGAGGACACTTGGTCTGTGGCCTCGTGCCTCACAACACACCCCAGGTGTGGATTAAATGCTTATAACTCCACACCCTGTCATGGGTTATTGCTTATGTATTTAAAGTTGTGGACTTGTTCTAGAAGTACGTAGTGGCCATTACAAATGGTTAATTGGGCTGCTTTATTCTTGTTATGTGGACTGGCAAATAACATTACCTTGATTTTTTTTTTGTAATTCATTTTGAGCTTGTGTTGCGTAAACCAAGCATCAACGGCTCCGAAGCTGTGTTGTAGGCTGCTAACAAGTGGGAGTGGGTCTGGCTGACTGGTGAATAGTACTGCATCGTCAGCGTAGAGGAGTAGGTTGCTGTTGCAGATTTGGGGGAAGGTGTTAAGGAAGAGGCTAAAAAGAAGGGGATCAAAGATTGAGCCTTGGGAGACTCCCAAGTCCACGGGATGGCTGGTTGAGAGGGAATCATGGATTTTTACCTGCTGCGTTCTGCCATCTAGGTAGTTTTTGAACCAGGATGTGACTTCATGTGAGTCCAAGCAGGAGGGTATGATTAACCATGTCACATGCCTTTGTGAGATCAATGTAGATTGACCCCACTTGGTAACCACAGTCAAGTGCTTTATGAATGAAATTGGTATACTCTAGCAGGGCAGAGATGGTACTATGCCCCTTCCTAAATGTGTGATACAGAGTTTGTACCCCAGGCCCCAGCATACTGCAGTGGGTCAACAGAAAGAAGAGGAGGAGGATGGTGTCCTACATGAAGCTCTTCTCCTCCTCCTCCTCTGGGTGGGAACCTAAGCTCTAGCACAGTCCACTGAGGGCGGTGGGGCATTGGTAAGGCAGGAGAAAACAGCTAGAGCAAACTAGAGCTTGGATTGAGCAGATGATGCCACCATATCTGTACTGCCCATCCTGCCCTTTCAAGCAAGTGACACACCAATACCCCATGAATCTCTGCAGTAAAACTTGTCATGGGGAGGATGTTTTTCAAGGCTTAGAGAAGGCTAAACAGATGTCCCAGGATGATGGAGTTAGATTACTGAGAATGAATATGGACTTGTGAATAGGTTGAAGTAGTGCCCATAAATTCCTATCTGAGGAAGTAAAAACAGAATTATAAGAGAAAAAAAGAAAGAAAATTGTTTAGATATTGTCCGTCTCTAAGTACATTTGATCTCAGTCCCTTCGGTCGCTTAACATTAGTGCCCTCTTAAAAGACCTGGCTGAAACCAATTGGTCTCCCATCTACTCTGCCCCTAGCATTGACGTGGCCCTCTGCCTATTCCACCCTAAATTTAATAGTGTCTGGGACAAGCACACCCCCCTTAGAAAATTCAGGGTGAAAGGTTCACACCACCCCTGGATCATACCTGACGTAATTGACCAGTGCAAGTCGCGAGATCAAGCATAGGCTCGTCTCACATTTTCCTGATCAAAGTTTGACCTTTTGTCCTGCAGGTCACTTAGAAACTCCTGCATGAAGACAGTCCATGCTGCTAAGGCTCTCTACTTCAAATCAAATCTCCAGACTAACTCCCCAGCTAAATTCTGGAAGGTTATTCACTCCCTCTTTGATCCACCCAACCTAATCCAACCCCCCAGTCCTCCCGATGGATGGTTCACTGGTCTCTGACCCTCTCTCTGTTGCTGCAATGATGGTTTTTATGTTTGCTTGCATGCATGTGCAAGAAACATAGTGCCATCATCAGAGATTTTGGAGGTGTGTCACCTCCTCCTCCAATTCAGTCAGTGTGTTGGCAGGCGCGGCCCCTGTAAGCCAATGCATGCTGGAGCTGTCTATGACAAGCTCCAAAATGCAGTGGCATACAGTTGAAAGGGGGAGCTATGCTTGAGTGAGCAGCGATAAGATATCAGCTGCTCACGCGCAGCCCCCCACACACAGATGCCCACGCAGGGCGTGCGCCCGCTCTCCCCACGCAGACGCACTGTACAGCCGGCCAGGTGCCCAACCCCGTCGGGCTGAGCCATGCCTGACCCCCCCTCCCCAAAGCCTTTCTGAAATGCCAAGCTGGGTGCGCAACCCAGCGAGCAACTAATAGTGTAACCCGACGGGGTGCCCAATCCCCGTCGGCTCCACTGTCCAACCCCCCAGTAGTAAGTGCCACGCTGGGAGCCCAGTCCAGTATGGCAGCGATCCTTAGGCCGGCAGGGGGTGCCCAATCCTCCGTCGGCTGAAACGCCCAACTGTCCTTGTGCCATGCTGGGGCCCACCCAGCGTGGCAAATGTCCCAGTCGTCCGTTTTTGTTTTTACCTGTAAAGAAAAAGCGGTTCCTCGTAGACTCCTGGCCCCTTCCCACGACCGCACCCACCACTGCACCCAGCCTCCCACACCCCCATACCCCATGTACCTCGGAGCTTGGCGCGAAGATTTTCGGTGGACCCGGAACATGTCTGCACTCTTCAAAAGCTGACCATGAGCTGAGAAATGCCCGGTAAGCTATATAATGGGCTGAGATAGGGGGTTTCAACTTTGTTGCATATCTAAGGCATTTTGGAATTTTTGCACTAAATTTTCAACATGGGTTTTGGGGCCCCTTCTCCATGACTGATGTCACTGTCATGGCGTTATCCGGGCCCGAAGGGTGATTTCGCCGTCACTCGCGGTCACTGCACAAAATCATCCTTCCAGGCCTGAATAACACCATGACAGTGAATCATTCATGAGAAGGGGTCCCAAAAACCTCACGTTGAAAATTTGGTGCCAAAATTCCAAAAAATGACTGTTTTACGAGTGTACGTTGCGCAGTTCCTACGCAGACTCGTAAGTTCGCAAATTTTCAATATTTTCACTCCAGATTTTCAACATTGTCATTTTACCACACCTTCTTATGAGAAGAACAGCTGTCATTTTTCACATCTCACCCAAAATGTGTTTCCGCCCATGTAGCGCACAATGGTGCAGTCGGTATGCGAAATCAATGTATGAGACAAATTAAGAAAATCACAGTGACATTGTTCATGAGCAGAGGTCTTAAAATGGCTATGTTGAAAATTTGGTTAAAAAATTCCTTAAAATGACTGTTTTACGAGCGTGCGTTGTACAGTTCCTACGCACGCTTGTAAATTCGCGAATTTTCAATATTTTCACTCCAGATTTTCAACATTGCCATTTTATTACACTTCTTTATGAACAGTACAGCTGCCATTTTTCATATGTCGCTCCAAAATGTGTTTTCGGCATTACGTAGCTTAATAATGGCGCGAAGTTTAAAAAGGAAGCAATGTTTAGGACAGATTAAGAAATCAGCAGTTACACTGTTCATGAGCAGAGGTCTTAAAATGGCTATGTTGAAAATTTGGTGACAAAAGTCCATAAAATGACTGTGATCACGTGAGCATTGTGCAGTTTCCACGCACCTCATTACTTCATGACTTTGTAATATTTTCAGTCCAGATTTTCACCAGTGACATTTTTCCACTCCCTTATGAACAGTACAGCTGTCATTTTTCACAACATGGCTGAAGTGTGTTTCCACAGTTTCAGCACAGAGAGATGCATGGTCGCTGTGGGAAATCATTGTTCGGCACAGATAAAGAAAACACAGTGACACTGTTCATGATTGGAGGCACCAAAATGCCTGAGTTGACAATCTGCTATAAAAATCCCCAACCTAATAATATTACGGATGTGCGTTGCACAGTTTCTATGTACGCTCGTGACTTCACCATTTTTTTAAATATTTTTACTACAGATTTGCAACATTGCCATTTTTTACACCTCCCCATGAACAGTACAGCTGTCATTTTTTACATCCTGTTCGGAATGTTTTTGCACCTGTGGTGCTAAATGCTGTAATCACTGTGCATAAGCAGCTTCGCTAACAAACTGATATTCCCCTGTTCATGAGGTGGGGTCACAAAACAAACATGTTGAAGATTTGGAGTGAAAATACCAACGAATGCCTGAGGTATGGGTTTCCAACTATAGCCAACCCTGTAGAGAATGACAGGCATCAGGGTGTGACTTGGGATTCTTGCCTGTGATGCTTATACCATTCCACCCCTGCGTCAGTGAGAGGCATCGAGGTATGCCTTGGACTCTTGGGCCCCAAACTTCACCTCAATCTCCTATATCGGCACCCATCTCACCATATTTCCCTAATGAAATGGGGTCAGCATAAAGACCAAAGACCCCAAGGACACTTGTCAGTGTCTGCAGGTTGGGGTGTGGTGAAATGGCGCGTGGCTCGTTATGCCTGACTCCACTCCAAACGCACACCCCAATACCTGTCACTCTCTGCAGGGTGGTGGTGGAGTTGGCTTCAGTTCAATACTTAACTGCCATTCCTATTACGCAGCTCTGTAACTTCTACACTACCACTGCCAATGCCAGCAAGCAAACATTCGGCATTGACAAATGCTTGTTTTTTTTACCAGCTGTCCCCTACTCTCTTCCTCTCCCCAGTTCCTCTCCCTTTCTCTTCCCCTCCCATATTACCTCAGGCTCACTCAACCGGGGGCTTTCACTTTCCTCCCATCTTACCTCAGGCCCACTCAACCAGGGACTTTCACTTTCCTCCGATCACTCCTTAGGAAAACATGCTTGCCCTTTCCTCACTTAACCCTTCTAAGCTCCTCCACCTGTCAGCACCTGCCATCACCTCTCCGCTCACTCACCTGAACCTCTCCTTCTCCCTCTGTGCTGTCCCTCAGTCCTGGAAAGTTGCCAAGGTTCTACCTCTGTAAAAAGGGGGAAACCTCACCTCCGCTGGTAACTTCGGGTCTGTCTCCCTCCCTCTCCCCTATCTTGCAAAGCTTTAGGAGAAACTTGCCTAGTCCAGGCTTGTTGACTTCCTCTCCTCTTCCAGCTTCCTTTCCCTTTTCTAGTCTGGTTTTCTGAAACACCATTCCACTGTTTCCTTCTTGCTGTGTGTCACTAACTCCATCCTCACTGGGCTGGTTCAGGGACATATTACTGTGGCTGTCTTCATCGATCTGTCCAATGCATTAGATTTGGTGTCCCATCCTCTCCTTCTGGACAAGCTGATCTCTTCTGGCCTCTCAGCTCCCGCTGTTGATTGGTTTTGCTCCTACATCATGGATCATCAACAGTCAGTACATGATGGAGTTGCCCTGCTCCTTCCTCTACCTATCCAATCTGGGGTCTCACAGGGCTCCATCATGGGTCCCATCCTGTTCTCAATATTCCTCAATGACCTGCCCTCTACCTGTGTCTACTCGCACATTTACATGTATGCAGATGACACAGTCATTTACTCCTCCGGCCACTCATCCATGGCTTTGGAAGGCCTGCTCCAGCAAGATTTCCACAATGTCCTGCGTTGGTTGTATGCCAACTGACTCCAGGTCAACACCAAGAAAACAGTATCCATGGCCTTTGGCATCAACCAGAAACTGGCCAGACTCTCCCACTCCTTCCCATCTCCCCCATGCTGGATGGCTTCCCCCCCTTGAAGTTGTCTCCACTTTCAAGTACCTGGTGTGTGGCTAGATAGTAGGCTTAACTTCTTTGCCTACATTGATGCCAAGCTCCATCCCATGCATGGTGCCCCATACCACAATAAGTACTGCCTTTCTCCGCAGCTCTGCCAGGAGCTTAACACCACAATTGTTCTCCCGGTTTTCGACTACACAGACGTGGTTTATGGCACCACCACCTCCTTGTTCCTCACCAGACTGGACACTCTCTGCAATGCTTATGGCCGCTTTGCTATCAACTCATCCTCTGGTACCCACCATTGCTCCCCTACTCCTCCCGGTCCATTCTCCCTCTGCCTTCACGCTGCCAGTTTCACTGTGCATCTCTCATTTCAAAGTACTGGCTTGGGTCCCTCCCTTATACCTATCCTCACTCCTCTCTCCCATCCTCTCCTCCTCCTACTCCCTTAGCTCTAGGGACCCTTGCACCTTCTCACTTCCCCATCCACACTCCTTTGCTGGGCAGTCTGCCTTCTTCTATCGACTCCCCTTTCTCTGGAATCTGTCCCTTCCTCCTGTCGTCTCTCCCCCTCACTTCCCTCCCTCAGATGCCCTTGAGGCAGTATAGCGCAGTGGTTTAAGGCTCTGAGCTGCAAATCTGGAGACATGGGTTTGAATCCCACAGCCCCCACTTGCATATACTGTCTGACCCTGAGCAAGTCACTTAACTTCCCTGTGCTCCCAGGTTGCACCTGTAAACAAGCTTTCAGCTTAGTGTGTCTCACCTGGTTAAACAATTGGGAAACAAAAAAGATATCAGCTAACACTTCTCCCTGCACCCTCTCACTCCCGCCAATCCTCTACCTGACCTCCCCCTCTACTACTGCCCCCCCACCACCAGATTGTCTCCCCACCTTGTGATTTTGGGAACTAGTAAAGGCTCCACCAGTATAAACACCATCACCTTATCCTTCAGGCACTAAGAGTTTTATCACTCTCATGTCTAGGCCATTAGCTGCTCTGTAAGCTAATTTATAGCGTTTCCAACTTGTCATGATTTTGATCAGCTGTTTGATTTGTGCTCTGTTATTGCACTTTTGCATATTGCCATCGTAACCATATTCTATGTCCCAGTGTAATTTTTTTTTTTTTTTTAACCAGGAGTAGCACACTAAGCTGAAAGCTTTTTTACAGGTGCGACCTGGGAGCACAGGGAAGTTAAGTGACTTACTCAGGGTCACACAGTATGCAGTATGGAAGCAGTCCAGAGGAGGGCAACTAAAATGGTGCAGGGTCTACATCAGAAACCCTATGAAGAGAGAGACTGAGAGAGCTTAATATGTATACCCTTGATGAAAGGAGGGACGGGGGGGACATGATAGAAACTTTTAAGTACCTCAAGGGAATCAACAAAGTCCAGGAGGGTAGCATCTTTCAGAAAAAGAGATGTGTAAGAACAAGGGGACGCAATTTAAAGTTAGAGGGGGGACGGCTCAGGGGTAATGTGAGGAAATTCTTTTTCATGGAGAGAGTGGTAGACACATGGAACCGCCTTTCTGGAGAGGTTGTGGGGTCTAAAACAGTGGGGGAATTCAAACATGCATGGGACAGACATAAGGCAATTATGGTGGGGGGTTGCAGGAAGTAGGCTGTTGGTTAACTAGAATCTGCAGCTTATCCAATAGGTAGGGGAAATGGGCAGACTGGGTGGGCCAAGTGGTCCTTATCTGCCATCAAATTCTATGCTTCTATGTTTCTATAAGTGGAAGCTGTGGGATTCAAACCCAGGCCTAGTCTGCTGGATGTCACCAGATTTGCAGCTCAGAGCCTTAAACCACTGTTCTCCCCTTTTCCCTCTCCCCCCAGTCGCACCTGGAAATGAGTATCAGCTCAGTGTGTCTTTCCTGGTTACCAATTTTTTTAAAATAAATAAATACCTACCTATATAAATTAAAAAAAAACTAGTATTCACTAGTACATCCAGTAGGTGGCACTCTTCCTTTACTCTATTCAGGTTTCTAATTCACTGCTCCTGCCTGACCTTTTCACCCACTGCCACAGACACATTATCATTTATGAAGCTAAAGGCTCAAAATAGCTTACATTTTATTTTGCAGTTACACCCATTGCATATGGTTCACTTTCATTAGATGCTGTGCAGTGAAACCAGCCTCTAACAACAAGTATCTTTTCAAGGCGAGAGTAGGGCATTTTGAGGCACTTATGTTTTACATTTAAAACTCCTGGCCAAGGCACCTTTGTGGCCCTGAAGGCTGTCTGTAACACCTTTCTACAATATTTGTGTTGGTCCAATGAAGAATATCAAACTGTACAATGGCTCTAGTGTTCCTTAAATGTAAACATCTTGGGGTCAGTTAGATTCTGGTCTTTACAGAAACTTGATCTGTGTAAAAGAGTTCTTTTTAAAAATCACCCATTTATGATATGTGAAACTCCATGCATAGCGAGGTAGTGTGCTCTGTTGGTTGGAGCAGCAGCTTGGGAATCAGGAACTCACCGGTTCAAACCCCACAAGGACCAAATACTCACTGTGTGATCTTGGGCAAGTCATGTAACCTCCCTGTGTTCCAGTTCACCCAGCTGCTGAAATGGGTAGAAGCAGGACCCCACTGGAAACGAGATGCTGCATCTCAGCTGAATTATCCTGGGTAAATAAACTATAAAAACAAAACAAAAAAAATACAAACTACAACCCTTCAAGATATACTCATACTAGGGGACTCACTTCCTCATGATCCCATTACGGATTCAGCTGTGAGTCACACCTATCTTTTCATAATTTCAGCTTAGACTACATTTATTTGAACCAGTGGAGTCTAAATTCCTTCCTTTTTTGACCAACCCATTACCTGTGCACTAACAAATGCTGATTTGGGCCTTATAAGTGAAGGTGATGCATTGCTTTTACCCAGTGTTGGCTTCTGTATGATGATTTGCCATGGGAAGGGGAGCAGGAACGCTCCGGGGCATATTTAACCCCCCCCCATGGCCTTTCAGTTACCTTGTTTACATGCATGTCGTAGTCCGGTCCTGATTCCTTTAAAACACGGATTGATCCTCTGATCTGCAATTCAACAGTTCATGTATACATGAGCGGAGATGCAATGCAGTCCATTCCCCAACTCCTTTGACAGCATGCAGTTCAAAATAATCGATTGCATCGAACCTGAACACGCACTGCATGTAGACCGAAATCCTCAGTTGCATCGGCTCCTTGTGCATTGCGCTTTAGTTATTGAATGCAGTGCGCATGTCACAGGTCCCTCTCTTGAAGCCGTTCATGATGGAGACACAACCTGCTGCCTAGCAATTGCACACGGCAACTGTATGCATGCACAATCATCTGACATGCCCCCTTCCTCATTTTAAATGGAAGTGCCATGTAAACACAAACGGAGCTCGTGGCTGGGTACAGTGCTGCATGTAGACGGAACAGCGCTGCTACCTGATTAATAATCTCCGTTTCTTGATCACAGAAGAGGACGTGCATGTAAATAAGGTAAGCGTCTTTCAGACCTTCTACTGACCTTTCTACAGAGCCACGTGGACTGCCAGGTTGAAGGGTGCAGTGTAGTGTGTGCATACGTGTGTATATGACATGTGTCTGGGATCATACAGCAAGTCACCTTCATATGTTTGTAGTATCAATAGCTGTGGAAGGGGGTTCAAAGGATACAGTGCCCTAGGTGTGCCATAGCTTTAGACCAGTAGCACCCAACTAGAGGACGTCAGTCTGTGTCCTGGCTGCTACCTTACCATGGTGGGATGGGGCACAGGGCCGATGATTTGTGCAATTATTTTTTTTTTTCTGAAGTCTGGTTCCTGTGGGGTTAAGGCAGTACTGGTCATGGACTGCTATATCCCATGATCACAGAGCTGCCCTAGGCTGGTCCTTGACAATGTCTTCCCTTAGACAGCACCCCTTACTCAGTTCCCCTGCCTGCAGATCCACTGACTTCTCAAACAGACCTAAGTGCCAGCATCTAGGGCTGTGCTGTCTATACCAATATGTACTAATCCCAACTGTTATTACTGCTGAATCTTTATTCAGTGCATGGCACCACTACCCTTAGCCACCAACTGTACAGGACATCTTCGTTACCGGTCACTGTTTCTGCTATCTGACAATGCCCCCAAGGCTGCACTAGCTCTGTAACTGTACCACTTGTATTTTATGTTCCATACCCTGGCTAGTACATGTATTGGTCAACAGCCACCCTAGCTATTGTATGTAAAAAAACCTCTGTATAAGCTGATGTCTTAGTTCTGTACTGTCTCACTGTATGTATGATTATGTTTGACGCAGAGCCTTTGTAAATGAGTCTACGACTCAAAGGGTTGTAATTCCTATGGTATGTTTAAATAAATAAAATAAATAAATAAATGATGCCTTGCTGCTGCACGGCAGGGGACCCACTGGACGACTGGACTGGGCTTTTGATAGCAGGTCCAGTACCTGTAGTATAGCACCAGCGAGGCTGTCCCTGCCATTTTTGTGAGGCTCTGCATGGATGTATGGGAGTTGCCGTGGTTTGCAAATGCTATGGGTACACAGACCACGTGGTGTGGCTTCAAGGTGCTGCGCTCCATGTGTTGGCAATGTGCGACTCATGTATGTGGCCCTTGAGTTGTAAAACGGAGGGGGAGAGAAAAAAGTGGAAAAATTAGCAGGGGGTGTAATAAAAAATGTCAGTCTGGGCCCATGAGAGTTGCTAGGGCCCATTTTGCTTTTTTGGTAAAGTCAGTATCTAAGACGGTATTCACTCTGTGTAGCAGATCCTACTCCTAGTTATCAATTAAACAAAATCCGTTAAATTCCAAACAGACATACGGACTTTGTTTTGTGTGTGTGTGTGTGTGTGTGTGTGTGGGGACACTTAATCCATTTAAGGATTTTTGCTCCAGAAAATTGTTCTGGAGTGTTCTCACAACAGTCACATAACTGCCAGTTTGTAAAGGTACATGACAGTTACAGCTTGTGCCTGTTAGAAGGGGACGACAGCCAATCCCATCTGACAGATGCTGCATCACGGGGAAAGCAAAGGTCTGCCTCATCTATATTTTTCACTGTCTCAGTGACTTAAAGATGTGTTGGAAATACAGTAGTTGTATCTGTGGCTACACATCCCTTTTAAATCATGACACTATTTTCTAAAATTCTGAGGTTCTAAGTTCAACTGGAATAATCCACTTCCAACACAGAGGTTTCTATAAGTTTTAGTAGGTTTCTGTAAGTTCCAGTAAAGTGAAAAAAATGTTTGTTTAAATTCAGATTCCATTATTTAAACAGAAGTGTTCAACATGACTTGTAATATGTTCATTTGTAAAATGGGTTGGAAATTTCTGGGTACCTGATTGGCTAAAAGGGTTCTGAGGCCGATATGTGAATTCCCCAGAAATGCACAGGCTGGAAGAAGTTCAGGCAATGGGATGTGGAATTTGTGCCAGCCATGTTCAAAGTTCATGAGCCACTTCACTCATCCCTGATCACAGAGTTATATTCAAGAACTAGAGCGCTAAGTTTGTGGCATGAAGTGAAGCCGTGAGAGGGCGCCATGCTGCCGGCTCAAACGCTGAAGTTCCACAAGTAGTTTAAAAAGAGGAAAAAAAAAAAAAACAGTACAACACACGATACAAACTCACAAATTTTGGCATAACATATACATGTTGGTCATCTGTTGTTCAGCAATTGACTGCCCTACCAGAACTTATTGTAGGCGGTCTTGTTTGCAATAACTTGCTATTTTACTATTATGTCTGTATTATACTTATTTTCCATTGTTGCTGTACATCATTGTTTCACATACCAGTGTATCCACTGCTGGTAAATTTTGTACTATTTTTTGTCTTGCATCATTGTAATCACATTCTGTACTGTTACTGTCCTAACCAGGACCTCCTTGCAAATGAGAATCTCTCAATGGAGCTTATAACTCACTCACTCACTCACTCATCTGAAAAAGGACAGTATTTCCTTTCATAGGTTAGATTTATTTAATTTAAAAAGGAAACCTCATCATTTGCTGGTGTATGCAGGGATGAAGGTTTTTACTGCAGCTCGCTGCAAGCGATGCACTGCTTGCTGTTCGACTATCACGTTTTCACTTTAGTGTTGTTTTCAGACCACTGCAAGTAGCTTGCATCTCTGTCTCGTAAATATGAAAGCTTTGCTCTCGACTCACAGGCTGACTGCAGTCTGTGTTTATTATCTCAGGTCACGGTACAGTATATGGTGCTTTTTCTGTCACTAGTAGTTTATTAGCTTTTCCAGCCTCTTGCTTTTTTTTTTAATGGATGTTAACAAACGCAGTGTGAGAAACAGTGGCAGTGGGTGCCCAACCCCTACCGCCATGTCTCATCTCTTTCTCTCTCTCTCCCGTTTGCCTGTTATATCATAATTTGCTCCAGTGTATCCTGTGGCCACTGTTACCCCCTCCCTATTCCTAAATGATAATAAAAAAAAAGATGTTGTTCCTGAGTCCCTACACCCATGAAGAAAACTACTTGTCAATAGTGTCTACTAGTTAAAATAATTGCACTCTGGTTGAAAAGAGGGCAAGGAAAATGTTTTGTGTTTTTAATTAATCAGAAAGCCCGACTCCTCATTGACATTCAGCTGTAATACTTTTGTTAAGTGCCATTCTTCATTTACCCACATGAACTATGGGAGGCAGAACCATCCACTCACCTTCATGGACTGCAGCCATGAGAAGCACAACTTCGATTCGGTACAAAAACACGTACACAGCTTGTATTACAGCAAACCGTAAGTTGTGTAGTACGTTCATTGTTCGTGGTTTTGGTGAATCGCAAAAGGCACATGCCTTTTCTGCTATGGGCTCCAGCCATTCAGAAACCAGCAATATGGCATCTAAGCTGGCATCATCTCCCTACTGGCCAACCACTGAACAGTTAGCGTTCTTATTTTCTAGAAGAACTCTGTGTCCTTGACTGCCATCACAAACATGGCTGCCACCTTTACTCACTGAAAACCTTCAGCACGGCCCTACAAAGTTAAACACGCTTACATTTAAAAAAATAAACAAACATTTTTCCACTCTTGATACCACCACACACACGCGCGCGCGCACACACACACACACACACACACATAAACACATCTGAAAATAAAGTACTATTCTCAGTTTGAATTCCGGGTGTTTCTTTGGCGACCATGAGAAATCCCCCTTCTATTCTTATCAACTTGTCAGAACAATCTCTAATGTTTACCCCGCCACAGATAAAACTGAGACCTTGGCTCCATATATAAAATGGGCAAGGAAATTCCTGAATCCTGATTGGCCAAGATTCGGTTCTAGCCATGGCCTTGTGAATGCATAACCCATGGCTAAAACAAGTCCCTGACAACCTGGACATAAGGGATTCCATATTAATGTGCAGGCATGGAATTTCAAGCTTTTAAATGTCAACCATTTTCTCCCTTGAGAGTTACTTCAGAGAGAAAATGTTATTTAACAAACTGGCATGATCTAGCTCCCCCAAGTGACCCGCTGTCCTGACTGCCTGCTATGCCTGCTTGCACACCATCACTGCCCCTGCTGACCACTTAATTTCAGAATAAAATAATAAAACAAAATTTAAATTTATCCCTGAACCAGACACTACAACTGCCACTCACTCAATTGCTTCTGCAACCAGAACTAAAAGTATCTCTTGGATGCAGCACATTTCAGAGCCATAGTGGGGCGATCATGGGAGGCGTGGTGGCAGAGTTCAACCAGCAGTGTGCTTCCATCTGCAGCAGCCGTGCTTGGGAAAGTGCTGGCATTCTCCTACAGACTGTGTTTTCCTCGTTAATAGCACACATTATCAAGGAGCCGACTGGTGGATTCATTGAACATGTAATTATTACTACAAAAGAACAAGTAGCATGTGTTTTTTTTTTTTAAAGTACTGTATCATTCTCAACTAACCATGCTGGGCAGTAACTTCCAATTCCCCGACAGGTAGGCGAGAGTATAGTGAACTCTGATGGCAGCACACAGGTAGAGCAATTATCTTACTTTTAATAGCATAAAAATACATTTTCATACATTTTTTTATATTTCTGTAAGTGCCCATTTTATATAAGCAATAAGCCACTCCAGGGTCATGGGTAGTGTAGTGCAGGGTTTACTGAACGCCCAGGGGTGTAAGGCCTGCAATGGTGTGCCTCACAACACCCCTGGGCATGCAGCAAGCTCTGCACAACCCACGCCATGTGGAGGCTTATTGTTTAAATATGGCCTTCTGTTGCATGTGAGGGGGTAAACATTGTAACAGAGAATTCTGCAGAAGCTTGAATTCTTGTATTGCATAACAAACATTCCATTTATTGAATGTGTGGAAAGGCAGATTATTGCCAGATGGGGAGGGACACACATCAACCTCAGTTATAAGACTTTTGAAGAATTTAGGAATGTTATGAGTGCAGTTATAAAATGAGTAGAGAGCTTTCTGTGTCCTGATTGGTCAAGGATGACAGCCTTGAAGGTGGCACTTTTTGAGAAAGTTGGACGCAGCACAGTCCACATATAATGCCTGCCATAAACCTTTGAACAAAAAGTTAGCACTACGAAAAACAGTACTTGACCTAACATACAAATAGAGTGGTTCCATGTGAAAAAAGTGGAAAAAAACCCCAGTGCCAACCATATGAGTGAAGACAAATGAATGGGAACAAATATAGCGAATATCAAAAACAGCGAACGTCAAAACAACAACTTCACTATCAAAAGAAACGTAACGACAACAATCTCAAATCTAGCTCACTATCAAACACACTGATATAAAGCTACACTATATTTTCTGCAGGGGGGCTATGCCCCCCACACTCCCCATTGGGGGGTTTTGCTCCCTGAAGCCCCCTTACTATGAATAACCATTTCTGAGACTGCACTAATTACAACTACATGGTAAATACTATTCCACCACAAGTCACCTTCACTGAAATGACACTCCCTATTAAGCACAACTCACTCATATGACATGTGCCATTAATTCCTCGCTCATATTGTGTTGCTCATTTGACACAACACCAATACAGCATTTGGAAGACTTTCTAAAACACTCCCCACCCCTACATCAAAATTATAAACACAAATAAGTGAGAGAGTCATTTGAAACAGTAGTCTGACTTTTAGTTTGCTTTGTTTTAAAAAAACGTTCTAGAAGGCCTGTTATGCTTGGCTTCCCTGCCGATTGCTGCTCAGTTCTGGGCAGTTCAGCTCCATAGCAAGCCTCCTCCCCAGTGCCACCTTCCTGGTTTGTTTGGTTGCTTTCTGTTCCAATCTCCTTGTGAAAATCGGCAGCTCAGCTCTTTGTTTTAAGTTAAATTCCTGAAATGCTGCCACATTTAATACAGCTAAGAACTTCATCAGCAAGTAGCGCAACTGCGAGAGCCGACCACAGTTCAGACGTCACTCACTCGCTTGGCTAGAAATGCCATCGGTCCTCTGTTTGCAGCACACTTAAAAATAGCAAAACAAGGTAGAAATAAATCAGTGACTTTTCCAGTGGGCAGGTGGGGGGGATTTAAAACCAAATTGATTGTGGCATGGGGGGGGCAGCCACTGCAGGATTATGTTGGGGGGTTGGGGTTGAGAAAGACAGCCACTGCAGGATTAACATATGCAGCCACTGCCATCTAGTGGCGGCAACTTCCACCACTACGTCGATTACACAAGCTTGCAGTCTAGAATGACTACTTTTTTGCCCTTTTTTTACTTTTATATATTTTTTTTTTTTTTTACTATCCTTATGTTTATTTACTTAATTTTATTTCACATTAGACCCATTGTAAAAGACAATTCAGGGATGTTAATTGTTGCCTTACAAGAGCACGTCACAGGTGCAGAAGGCACTTGGCACAAGAGCCTCATACCTCACTATGCACCTGGAGCGTGCTTTTATCAGGCAACAACCCACACCCTGTCATGTCTTATTGCTTTCTGATCCACTCCTGGTGTGCGTCAATGCTGTAATAACCTCACTTCCTGGGCACTGAAGCCCTTTGCTGCACTGAAAATTTCTGCACACCCAGCTGTGGATTATTCCTCACACAACCAATGCCCAGTCATGTCTTATTGCTTACATGAACAGTTACTGTTATAAAAGGTTACATTTTCAGCAAAAAAGGCAGCTACTTAAAACTAAAAACTGGAGCCAAGACGTATAAATAAGTTAAGACAACACAGCAGGAGTCTGGCTACACAGTTTGCTGAAGAAATAAACGCTAGCACATTAGCACTGATAAATATACATTTATTATTAAAAAGCTAAACACAGCAGCAGCGATCCCACTGAGCCAACGTTTCAAGTAATTCTTTACTCTTTATTAAGGTGTGGCTTTCCAACAGTCTGCATGCTATTTAAAGCATTCACTTAAAGACACAGTAAAATCACTAAGTCCGACTTATAAGTTAAAAGCCACTTACACATATAACAACACCCCACCCACAAAGTTAAACACCAGAATTCACTTCCGTCAAATACATATATAAACATATAGAGCAAGATGACTCAGGGCTGTGCCAACAACTGTAAGGGCCCCCCTGCAAAATATTTTGTGAGGCCTGCCTCCCAACCAATAAGCATAAAATAACCATTAGTGCATATGAAATACTGTACTTATACCATAAGTTGTTTTTGTATCAGTCCTGCTGAGCATCCATAGGTTGTTCATGCTGCCTCTGTCCTACTTGCCGGCACCATGATCAAGGAACTGAACAATGTAATGTGTCCCTGCTCCTTCTGGAGACGCTGGCGCCAATATTAGATGTTTTGAGTAATGGGCCCTATTGCTTCCTTGTTCTGCACTCCCCCATCATGTGAAACTGGAGTTGGAGTTTCCTTCTGCCACTGCTGATAGCCCCAGTTTCAAGTGGATTAGCTATGTCCAAAGAAAAAAACTGCAAGTTTGTCTTTGATAAAAGAGTTTCTTAATGCTGACCTCTGAGGCAGCGGGCCCCCAGACAGTGCGGACCCTACTGCAACCGCAGCTCTTACAACCCCCCCAGTCACGGCCCTGAGATGACTATTATAATAAAAGAGATATTGTTCAAGAACTGGCAAGTTTTGTCCACTGAGCCCAAGTTGAGAGACATTGATGAACACTCTCCCCCCCCCCCCACCGGATGGTCTACAGGTGCGGGAGAAATACTGGAGACTATGGGCAGGATTCACAAACCTCGTGAAAGTCCCACAGCTGTAGGAAAACCTCGGCACAAGAAGGTTGCCGCTTGCAGATCTGCAGGTTACCTGCAGCGGCTGGTATTTACAAAGGTGGAGCCGGATTGTGACTGGCTCCACGAATTATGGCAGCTTTTGGGTGTTGTTACCAGGGATATCAACGCAGCTGCGGAAAGATGTTACGGCCAGTGGGACCAGCCGTAACACCCTCCACAACTGCTGTGGCTGTGAATCACAGTCTCCTCAGTTGCGGGGATGTCAGACCACCACTGGAGTTGCGGAGTGGCACTTAGTCCCCGACTGGTTTGTGAATCTTGCCCTATGTTGCTAACAGCTTTTATAAGCCGCTTGTAGTCTGCACTGCAAATTCTTTGCCATCAGGTACATTCACTTGTGGAGGATGCAATTTTTGTCAGCATCTGACAACAGGTAATGTTTTTTTTCATCTAATAACGGGTAAAGACTATGAGAGCAGAGACTTTGTGAATTGTAATAACACGTGGTATATGTAGCAAAATGCACCTACAGTAAATTGTATGTGGGGAAAACCAAGAGAAACTTTAAACTACGGATTGAAGAGCACTTAAGGAACATTATATGTAATGACAGAACAAATGCCCTGGCAACACAAGTTCAAGAAATGGGACAAATACATTGCTTTAAGTTTCAGGGTTTACAAAAAGTTAAATTTGGACCAGGGTGGGGGGAGGGAATTAGACAATAAGCTCCTACAAGAGGAGAGCAAATGGCAATATATATCACGGCCAGTGGGACCTGTGGATTAAATGAGAGTTTCAGTCTTGTGCCTTTTTTAAAAGACAAAATATAAATGCCAACATGTCTTTATGTATTAGCATTCATTCAGAAATAGATGAACATGAAGCATAATGATGAATGTATGTATTTGTACAATGTGTGATTTTTTATATACTTAATCTATAGATATGAAATTGGCATTCAGAATAATATTTATAACTTGCACATATATTTTAACTTAGTCGTCTTGCTCTATATGTTCACATATAGTTGATTGAAGTGAATTTTGGTGTTTAACTTTGAGGGTGGAGGCATTGTTACGTGTATACTGTAAGTGGCTTTTAACTTGCAACTCGGACTTAGTGATGCACTGTCTCTTTAAGTGAATGCTTTAAATAGCATGCAGACTGTTGGGAAGCCACGCTTTGATAAAGAATAAAGAATTACTTGAAACACTGACACAATGGGATCGCTTTAGCTTTTTAGTAATAAATGTATATTCATTGGAGCTAACGTGCTAGCGTTTATTTCTTCAGCAAATTGTGTAGCCAGACTCCTGTTATGTTGTCTTTACTGTTATAAAGGTGTCTTCTGAAGTCCTTTGGGTTCCAGAATAGCTCAACTTTGCTTTGCAATGATCTCACTCAAAGAACTTGATAAGAAACTCGTATTTACAGTACTCTAGTGAGAATACATTTCCCCAGATAAATGATGTCACCTTGTTGATAACACATCTGCTGTTAAGATAAAATATTATAAAAAGGGTATTTGAAATAAAGTATTCCAACTGACTGTGAAGATTCTGTCATCCTTACATAAATGTTTAATTAATTAATTTTAAACACGTACAGCCCTACCATATGCATAGAATTTCCCAACAGTTCACAATTTGTATTTTATAATGAGCTGCGCAGTTGATTCCAGTAACATTACCGTTGTAAAGGGAAAAATGATTCAGACATCTTTACTTGCAGCCCTGACAGTGGACAAGGCCATGGCACTGGACGGGATACATCCAAGGGAGCTCAGGGAGGAGCTGGCTGCACCACTGACAGCCTTAGTCAACATATCACTGGAAACGAGTGGTTCCAAGGGACTGGAGGAGAGTTGCAGTAGTCCTGCTCCATAACAAGCGGCCGCAGGGAGGAGGCTAACAACTGCAGACAGGTCAGTCTCACATCACTAGTGGGGACATTAATGGAAACCCTGTTAAAGAAAGGTTAGTGGAATATCTCGACTCCAAGGGGTTGCAAGACCAAAGGCAGCATGGATTCATGAAGGGGAGGTCATGCCAGACAAATCTGATTGATTTCTTTGACTAGGTGTCCAGGCAATTAGATTAGGGGAAAGCAGTGGACCTGACCTACTTGGACTTCAGCGAGGGCTTCAATACTGTACCAATAGGAGACTGATAAAGAAATTGGACAGTCTAGGGGTCGGATCCCAAGTGGTAAACTGGGTAAAAAACTGGTTAATGGATCAGCGACAGAGGGTGGTGGTAAATGGCACTTACTGTACTGAGGTACGAGTAACCAGTGGGGTACTGCAGGGCTCAGTACTGGGACCGATCCTTTTCAGTGTCTTACACTGCAGAAGAGCTGGAGGGGAAAGTATGCTCTTTTGCAGATGATATCAAGATCTGTAATAGGGTGGATACTCAGGAGGGGGTGGGGAGAATGAGAGGGGACCTTAGAAAACTTGAGGAGTGGTCAAGGGTATGGCAACGGGGTTTAATGCCAAAAAGTGCAAAATCCTGCACCTTGGGCATGGAAACATAGGAGCTGAGTATAACATTTGTGTGTGTGGGGGGAGGTACTGTTGGTCACTAAGCAAGAAACGGACATTGGAGTTATTATATCTGATGACCTCAAATTAGCAGGGCAGTGTAACAAGGCAGTGGGCAGGGCCAAAAGGATGCTGGAGTGTATAGGGAGAGGTGAAACCAGCAAGAGGAGGGAGGTGGTAAAACCACTGTATACGTCATTAGTGAGACCACACCTGGAGTACTGTGTCCACTCTAGTTCTGGGGGCTGCATCTCAGAAAGGACATAGCCAGGATGGAGGCAGTCCAGAGGAGGACAACTAAAATGGTGCAGGGGCTGCATGAGAAACCATCTGAGGAGAGACTGAGGGACTGCAACATGTACACCCTGGAGGAAAGGAGGGGGAGGGGGGACATGTTAGAGATCTAATCTTAACATGGGAGACTCATTTGAATATTTGTGAGGAGGAAGTCTTGATATCATGTCACTGGCACCACGCAATCTAACATCCTCATCACCAACCCACAGATGGGCTTGAGACAGGTAAAACAGCTGAGAGACTATTGTGGTGAGCATGCCTGCAGTGCCGGAACACTGACAGGGGATACTGCTTCGGTGTTGCTACCTCCGACATGAAGCTTGTCTGGAAATACAAGGAGAGGTGAGCACAACTTTCAGATTCAACCAAAAATTTTCATTTGGAGGGAAGGGAAAGCAAGTGTCATATCAGAAACAGGATGAGCAGTGCCACAAGGTCAGTTGGTAGCATGCAAGGCGCTCGACTTAAATTCAGTACTGGCATTTACTGTGCTATATGAGACACCACTAGTACTCTAAATGATTAATAACACTCTATATGATCCTAAATACTCTTCTGTAACACTATTTTAAATTTCCTTAACTACACTGTAGTTACAGTGTAACAGCACTGTAACTGCATTGCAATTGCAATATAATTACATACAACAAACATGTAACTACAGTGTAATTACCCCTGTTGCATGTAATTAATGATTACCTACCCTACAGTGACATTGAAACCGACACTAAAAGTGTGACCAAAAAAAGTTTCCTTTCCTTGATGGTGGTTGACATTGCTTGCTTGTGCTGCTGCCCACTCACCACTGCTGTCTGGGTCTGTGTCAGGGACCCTGAAGGCGAGGAGAGAAGAAGGCCTTTGGGGATTCATCTCTCTCATAATTTCTGTTGCTGCTGCCAGAGAGGGGGAGGTGGAGGGACTGAGAGGCCTGGCTGTTCCACTGACATGGCCAAACTGGGAGGCAGGGCCCATGAAGGAATGCTGCTGCTGCTGGGGAGGACAGCCAAACTGATCTCCATCATGACCTGACTGCTGTGGGAGCCACATACTGCTTTGCTGCCACAGCAGTCGTCTACCGGAGAAGGGACATCCTAAAGAGCCAACAGGACTGCTTCAACTTTACCAGGTAAGCCACTCAGGTCTCTGTCACTCTTGTGTCCTTCTCTATCTTGGTCCTGACTCACACACCGCAATGATTGCTTAGCCTTTCCATTCGTAGGTTCGGGGTTCTATTACTCAAACCCTGAGTATGAGCCACAAACGGCTCTTAATTTTTGAATTTTGGCCACATGCTGGGCTAAGGCTGAGGCCTCAGTATGTCACGCTCTACTAACAAGGTTGCCTGTTCAGGGGGAAAGGCGGGGGGGTGTCTGAATGAGCAAGCAGCAGAGAAAGAAAAAAAAATGAAAGTAGCCCTGACTTGTGCTTACAGGGGACACTGTGGATATTGGCTATAGGTGGGGATACTGGTGGGGAATTACTACTGGCCCACAGGGGTTGCAGGGGAGAGCTTTCTGATGTGTGAAACTGGCTGCTACTGGGGGTTTTCATTGGCAGTATGCCCAAAGCCAGCAGCTTCTTTTCTCTTGCTAATATGGGGCCCCTGACTGCTTAGTCCTGCCTCCCTGGCTCCCTTAGAGATCCCTAACACACTACCATCCCCTCCCCATGGTAGGTCCCTTGGTCACCAACACCTGCTCTCTAGCCCTCTGTGCAGTCCCTGAGCACCTGCTGTGCTCACTTCGTTACCCTGGAGGTCCCACTGTTTTTTTTTTGGAAGGCCCCTGGTTCCCTGGGGTACCACCCTATTTTAAGTTTTTTTCTTTAGTTTTAGAAAAATGTATTTGCAATCATAGCATTAGCATATAGCATTATTAAGTTCCCTCTCATACACATTTCATTCAACTCTGCCTCCCCCTCCGGCTCTGTGTACTGGTAGGAGGGCTAGCCATGTTTCCCTGCACGAAGGCTAGCCTGAGATTTCCACCATACAGAACACTCCTGGAGAAATGATACTGGGACTCCTCTAGGCCTGCTGGGCAAATTTTCGCCATAAGACTAACAAGGATGTTACAAAAAGAACAAAGAGCTTTAGCTTTGGACCAACAATTCCTTCTTCGGAAGTCTAATCCAGAGCTGTTTAAACTTCTGAAGAAGGACTTGTTGGTCCGAAAGCTAAAGCTCTTTGTTCTTTTTGTAACATCCTTGTTGGTCCAATAAAAGGTATCAAACCATTTGTTCTGGATTTGTTCTTACTAGGACCAATATGGCATTAAACATTTTGTTTGTCACCATAAGACTGAATTATGGGGTATAATCAGTTACACATTGGGCGGGATATTCAGACTGCGCCAGACTGTGGCACAAGCCTGGGTGCAGCACAACTTGGCTGCACAGGGGCATTGACAGGGTGATATTCAACGGAGCTGCGCCATGGCACAGCATCATTGAATATCGCACCCTGGCCACCTGCAGTGCGCATGGCGCAGTGGCACTGCGCCAACGCAAGTGGCCAGAGTGGAGCAGGGGGATGTGCTAGCACAAGTTCCTACTGCAAAGTGCAACAACCGTGATATTCAAAGTGCACATGCAAATGGGGCCATAATGTATGCAAAGGCGAAATGGGGCCATTTGCATGTCATTATGGCTCCATTTGCATGCAGGTGCGCCGATCCCCGGTGACTTGCGCCTGGCGCCCCGCCAGGCTGCAGCCGTTGGGGACCGATGCCCCCTGTACATCGAGGCAAAGTGCCCCACTGCCCGATCGCGGGCATATGTAGAATATTATAATCGTCCTATATCCCTGGTGGTCCAGTGGACCGCTTGCAGCCCGATCGCGGGCATAAGTCTGTTTGAAACTGTTAACACTATCCCTGGTGGTCCAGTGGACTGCTTGCAGCCCGATTGCGGGCATAAGTCTGTTTAAAACTGTTAACACTATTCCTGGTGGTCCAGTGGACCGCTCGCAGCCTGATCGCAGGCATCAGTAAACAATAATGCCACACCAATCCAACCCTGGTGGTCTAGCGGTACCCCCCTCCCCACCTGCCCACTGGCCTACCGCCTCCCCAGTCAGTGGCGGGCGGCGGCTCCCCACCCACCGCCCCTCCGCCTGCCGACTGACACCATCTGGTAGGGCTGTACGCCCATTGATCCACAACGATGAGCCAATGGCATGCAGCCCGTGCCGTGCTACCTGATCAGATATTTGAATGGATCCATTCACATATCTGGACTGTATCGGCTGTCTGGGCTGTACACACTAGCTTACTGTGGACCAATGGGCGACAGCCCTACTATATGGTGTCAGTCGGTGGGAGGTGGGGCAGCACAGTGAGTGAGAGCTGCTGCCCGCCACTGACGGGGGGCGGGTGGTGGGGCTCAGTGGGCGGGTGGGGAGGGGTACCGCTAGACCACCAGGGTTGGATGGTGTGGCATTATTTTCTTACCGACATTGGGACTGCGAAGCGGTCCACTGGACCACCAAGGATAGTGATAACAGTTTTAAACAGACTTATGCCTGCGATCGGGCTGCAAGCGGTCCACTGGACCACCAGGGATATAGGCCGATTATAATATTCTACATATGCCCGCGATTGGGCTGTGAGCAGTCCACTGGACCACCAGGGATATAGGACTATCCTTTTTCTCACGTATGCCTGCGATCGGGCATGAGGGGTGCCGCCACGTAAGGTGCAGCTGAGTTGGTGGCTAATTAAAGGCGGCAGCTGCCATGTTGTGCCCTGTAATATGGCAGCTCACCTGTGGGTGGCCAGCTGTTGCTCCTTTTTTTGGCTCATCTTGTGCAGGCGAGGTAGGTTGTGTATGCATGGGCTCAGCACATCCCAGGCTGAATATTGGGATGTGCGGAGTATGCAGGGCATGCCCCCACCTGCACCGCGCCTACATGCCTGATGCACTCGAGCGCATGAGTTTGTGCCAGGCTCAATCCCGTTTGAATATTGCGCTGGGGCGCATCAGTGGATTCGCATGGTGCAACTGTTGCGCCATGCGCAACCCTTCTGAATATCCCGCCCATTATTCTCGAGTAAAAGATTTCACTTATTTCTGATCTCAGTGATAGCACAAAAAAAAAAAAAACTAGTGCTTAAAAACTAGCTGAATGATAGCACTGTTTTAATAAATGAGTGGCACTTGAATATGCTTCAAGCTTTATACCTTGGAAAAATGAGTTTTAGCAGCTCCAGCAGAACTGAACAGTATAAAATGGGACTATTTATTAAATGTGTTATTATCTATTGACTTTTCACACCAGCCACTATTTTTCTAAGTTTTGCCACTTTTAATAAACCAGCATAGAATCCTTTTTTGATTACAGCATGAGTACAAATTAACTTTGAATACACCTGTATTTGTAAAGAACTTGAACCCTGGTTACCATAGAATAATAATTTACAGTAACTTCTGATTCACCTTTGTTGTAGACGTGGCTGTGTATAATATCATCTTATACATATGTGTCAATATGCACTTTATTTGTCCTGTATGTAGTATGCCTAGTTATTGTCCTTGCTTCCCCAGAAACTCAATAAAACTCAATCTGAAGTAATGTTACAAGTGTCAACGATATGACTATATTTGACAGGAAATGGAGGACTCTCATTCAAATCTTAAGAATACAGAGTAGCCATAATGAACATCTGTTAGTTTTCTGGTGGTTGGGGTCCCTAATCTTTATCTATGTTATACTAGCATACTGAAGTAGCTCAATATTATAGGTTCATATTAAACAATAATGTATTTCCATGTTATATAATACCTAACTTTGGAAGCATAGCAGCTTGTACGTGAGGAAAAATCACATGGACAATGTACAACATAGAGGATAATGGATGGGCACCAGTTAATAAGAATGCTGTGTTCCCTTCGAGAGGTTGTCATGACAACCTAGTAAACTTTGAGAGCAAAGCTCGAGAGGTTTACAGTTGGCATGACAACCTCGAGAAGGGAACTCCGCGTTGTTGTTATCTGGTGCTCATCCATTGTCTTTCATAGAGTATGGCACCAGTTAAATTACATTTGTCCTTACTTTTCCATTTTTTGCCTTGCTGCTCTCCTTTAGCGCCATCTCTCACTGCTGTGGTCATTTGTTGAAATGCGGGAGGTTCGAGAGACGCGCATGCGCAAAGACGTTCATGTTGTTATGCTACCTTTATGATGTACTCGAGAGGGTATAACAACTTCTTGATGTCAGAGCAATAGCATAACAAGGATAGGGATTCATTGAATCCCATCGTTATTACCCTCTCCCATACATTATTTTTTATTTAATTGTATATAACATCTGCACTAGCGTAATCAGTGTTTTCATATTTGTTTGTTGGTTAGTTATTAAAATAAAAATAAAATATTTAAAATAAAGTTATAGCTCCAAACGAGAGATAACTTGAAAGGTTTACATTTGAAAATATTTGGTTTAAACCAGACACACAATGGTCTGACTCAGAATATGCTATTTATCTTAATTTATGAGAGGGCAGGACCTCCACAGCTCACTTGTGACTTTTCTACTCGTAAGTTATGGTCCTGCCCCTTCGCTCATGAAGATAACTGGCATAGTCTGAGTCAGGCCATCCCATATCCCCTATATATACACATCGTATCTTTATTTTGTAGGGTGTAGTGGAGAAGACCACGTGATTTACTATCACCTGACTTCCCCACTCATAGGTTATACCAGTGTACCATTAGAGGTCACCAAAATGCTAAAGATCTCACTCCCACTGTCTCCCTCATCACCACAGTGCCCCTTAAACCACGATGTGGGTATACTCCACTGTTTTGGTCCCAGTTATCCTACTCCTCCTCTTGCATACACCTGGAATGGGCAATCTGGAGCCTTCTCTCTTCCGCCCATCTATCCTCTGTGCTTACTGCCCCAGATACTCATGGCTCTCCACATGGGGTTCCAATGAGGCCTGAATCCATTCTGTTACCGCCCCCCACTCTTTTCCCATATCCATTCTACTCTTGCCCAATCTTTTCAGACCCAATAGAGGAAGCTCCTCCTGCCTTGACTGCTACCTAAATTTCATCTGTTTCCTCCACGGGTGCATCCCCCTTAGCAGCTCTCACCAAATTAACCTCTACTCCCAAGCGCAACAACGATTTTTAAAATTCCATATATATGAAAACCACAGACACGGGAGACTCTTCTTGCTCCTCCCTTCTCTCCGGGTCCATTCACCCAAACCCAGGACCTACGCAAGAAACTTCAGGTACCCCCTCCCCCTCCAGAAACACTCAGAGCATGATGGCAAAAAAATCACTTCTTGAGTCTTGGGTCTCTGTTAGTAACTTTGATATTGTCACTCCCTCCCATCCAGTGAAATCAATCTTAATGGGTGCTCCCTATTCAGAAGGGACTGGCAAGATAAAAGAGGGAGTGGGTGTCTTTTCTGGATCTCCGATCACCTCTCGGCCCCTGAATTTGACACTGAGTTAGTAACAGCCACTCTGGAATCACTTTCTGTAAATCTCCCCCTCAGGGAAAAACAAAATAATCACTTTCAGAATTGTATATCTATCCTCCAGCACTCCTGCCAATGGGCTTGAGGTTTTTCTCAACCTTGAAAACACCCTACCCCTTGGCAAGGAGTGGATTATCCTCAGGGATTTCAGCCTGAACTGGCAGTTAGCCCAGGCCAACTTCATCAAAGAAACTTTAATTAGTCTGGGTCTGCACCAGTTAATCACAGCTCCCACCTGCACAAACTATAGGACAGGGTATGAATCAGTCCTGGACTAGATTTTAGTCTCTGACCCTTCACATGTCACTGACTCAGAAGTTGTCCCTGACTTCCTGTGTGACCACTGTGCAGTCTTTTGTTGCTGGTCTGCTAAAACCATCAAAACAGAACATATATATATATATATATATATATATATATATATAGCAAAAAACTGCATTTAATGCATCAGTTAGGGTTGTTTCACAGTGACAAAAGCGAGGAAATTCGGTGTTAGGGTTGAAAGGCCCCCTTGCAACCCCCAACCGGCATCGGGGTGTGTGTGTTGGGCTCATCAGCCCTAACTCACCCATCACATGTGTAAACAAGCTGAGGTATAGGAGAATGGGGTGAGAGTTAGGACTGATGACCCCAATGCACCCTGATGCCATTTGGGGATGGGCTGGGGTGCAAGGGGCTTTCAACCCTAATCTGAATTTCCTCACTTTTGTCGCTATGAAACAACCCTAACTGATGCATTAAATGGATTTTTTTTGCCATGAATTTCCCTTCTTTTTGAGAAGGAGGACTATAAACAGTGAATAGAATGTGGTGGTGGGGGAGGGCCCTGCACTCCCACCACGTGATGTCTTGTGCCGTAATAACAGTAACTGCAATGCAAATGCAAGAGCTAATGATTACGCACATGGTGACACAAACGTAAATGGTAATGCAAACGTTAATAGAAATGCAAGTGCAAAGTGACAGCAAAGCAAACAGTGAAGCAAACAGAAACATGAGCACATACGGAAACGCAACTGGTAACATGCACGGTCATGGTACCGCTATTGTAAATGCAAATGTACATGATGAAAAATCACATGGACAATATACAACATTGTAAATGCAAATATTAACTGTTACAGCAACAATAACGCCAAAGGGAACAGAAATGGATAGGCAAACACAAGCATGTACAGAAACGCAAGGTGTAATGCGCATGGTCAGGGTACCACAATTGCAAATGCAAATGGTAACAGTAACAGCAAAAATAACACCAAAGGAAGCAGAAACGGAAAGGCAAATGCAAGCGCGTATGGAAATGCAAACCATAATGCGCATGGCCACGGTACCGCAATTGGAAACGCAAATGGTAACAGTAACAGCTAAAATAATGCCAAAGGAAACAGAAATTGAAATGTGAACACAAGCATGTACAGAAACACAAACTGTTACATGCACGGTCATGGTACTGCAATTGTAAATGCAAATGGTAACGGTAACAACAACGATGGCGCAAAACGAAAGACAAACACAAATGCAAAAGGAAGGGCGGCCACAAATGCAAATGGTAATGCACACAGTGACACAAAATGAAAGACAAACAGAAACAGTACTGTAGACCCAAATGGTAAGAGTAACGCAAACGCTAGCGCAAACAGAAACACAAAGGATAACGCACATGGTGGCATACACAGGAACGCTAACGCAAATGGGTATGGAAATGCAAGTGGAAACACTACATGTAACAGTAACTGGAGTGCGCACCCTGGTTTTCCCCAACAGCTGCACAGAGAAGCACAGCGAGTACAAAGAATGTATGCATAAAAATGGGGCTCAGAGCAGAAAATGAGAAGTTGGAATACTAAATTGCTTATATCTCAGGAACCATACAACGTAAAAAAAAATTAAAATTTCGTATGAATTATTACTTTCCTGGCTATTTTTGTACTTAGCCCAGCATTTTTCTGAGGAAAAGTCCGTATCTTGCACTGTTTCTGAGATGCAGGCCCCGAAAGGCGCGGCAGATGCTGCAATGTTATTCTATGGGAAAAAGTGTCAACTTCAGAGCACTGTAACCTTCCATCCATGCAATAGTTTGTTACTAAACCACCAAAAGGCACATCTGTGGGATGTTGGCTTTCTTCCCTCAAAATTTCAGCCCAAAAGACCAAACTGTTGTTTTGCAGCAGGGTGGCAAAGTTATTTTGGGCATAGTGTTGCAAAATAGTGTTGCAAATCATAACACTTTCGCAAATGAAATCACAAAATTTTCAGGAATGCGACACTACTTTGCGACACCACTTTTTCCCAAAATTTGAAAAACATATTTCTGGGGTGTTTAACCCCCCAAAAAAGACATGGCTAGCATTCTCAGGAACCGACTAGGTGAACACAAAATTAATTGTGTCCCTAGAGGGTCTCAAATTTAAATGTCAAGCATTTCTGTGACCACTAACTGAAAAAAAAATGGCTGACTCAGGACACTACAGGGTGGGGTCATTTGCAACACTAAAAACTGCATTTGAGACACTGTTAAACTTTTTGTTAACTTTTCCCATTGACTATAACGGGAAAAATTTTGTTTGAATAACTTTTGAACTGTTCAATATTTTTTCACAAAATCTGCAAAAGGCACATTGGGGACCCCAGCCGCATGTTCCCTGAAGTTTTTGGATTGATCGCGCAAACCGTGCGACCTGTAGGCACGAGCAAAGAATGCACAAAAAAAGTAATTGTGCACACCGATGGCGCTTAATAACTCCGCAGCCGTATACACGACCAGTACAAAAGTTACCAGATCCCAAGATCTATGGTTATGCCCAATGCCTGCCAAATATCAGGAAAATCCATTGAACGATGGCAAAGTTATTAAGGTGCAAAGTTTCACCATTTAACCTTAAAAGGGCTACTCAACCCTAACTATGGTAGCACTGCCATGCTACCATTATATATATATAATAGATATATAATCTATATATAGCTATATATATATATATATATATATATATATATATTAATATACACTCAAGACAGATTAAAAAAACTTAACACTGATGAATTCTCTAAAGCCATTCTGGCCACTGACTGGTCATTCACCGACTGCACCATGTACACAGACAGTGCCCTTGACACTTTCAGCAAGAATTTCCAAGGTATCTGGGCCTCCCTCATCCCCCTTAAAACACTTAAGGTCAAAGGGGTCAGAAACAAATGGGTTACCTTCAATCTCCTTATCCTTATGGGGAAGAGAGACAATAGCAAGACAAACACATAGAAAACTCTAACTCCCCAACCTCTTGCGACAATACAAGACACTCTGTAACAGTTGTAAATCTGCAGTTCACTCTGATAAAAATAAACTTCCTTAGAGGAAAAACAGCTTAGCTCCAGGGGTAACCCTAAATATACCTGGATGCTCTTCAATGTCCTCACTGGGAGAGGCAAAACCAATGGACAAATCAGCCTCTCTATTGGTGGGGCAACCTGTTACGGAGCCCCTGGCCATTTCCAGTCACTTCAGCTCCTACTTCAGTGACAGGGACAAATACAAACTCAGCACTTCACTTGACCCCAGGTCCCCCATGACCCCCCCAACCATACCTCCACCCCAGCTTCCACTTCCACTGCCTCTCACCGCCATGAGGTGATCAGACTCTTTAAAACGAACAATCCCAGGCCTTCCCTAGGCTTGACAGTATCGACTACTGCATCCATAAGCTGGTCTGTGAAGATATTGCCCCCCACTATCAACATCTTTAACCACTCCCTTTGCACAGGCACCAATCCCCTCAAATGGAAATGTGCCACCCTGAAACCCCTTTACAAAAATGATATGGCTAACTATTCCCCAGGGCTCCATTTTGGGACCCCGGCTACTTCAACCACAGATTTCACAAAACTGTGATCAAAAGTGTTCTCTCCGACACCTGCCCCATCAAATATAGTGTCCCCCAGGGCTCCATTTTGGGACCCCTCCTATTCTTTCTTGTGGTCAGCTTCCTCCCCAAGATTTGCAAGCACACAGAAATCATATTTTATGCTGACGATGCAGCTCTGTACTGCAAAGTAAAGGGATTCATCCATCCTCCTACACAAACTCCAACACGATTTTTACAGACTGGTTCTCCTCCAAGGGATCAGTCCTTAACTCCAAAAAAAAAACAAAAAAAACAAGTCAGTGGTTTTCTTGGGGTCTAGAAGAACTGCCAAATTCAATTTCACCCTCCTGGATAATGATGGCACCTCCATCGAAAGAGTCATAGAGTTCAAGTACCGTGGCCTCCTCCTTGATTGTCATCTAATCTCCGAACTCCACATTAATCAGCTAATTAAAAAGGCACCCCAAAGGCTAGACATGTTACACAGAGTCATACCACACCTTATCCTCGAATCCAGGACCCTGCTTGCCAACAGCTTCCTGCTCCCCATCTTCAACTATGGCACCTTGATCTACTACCCCCTCCCTCTCCCCAAAAACCTTCTATAGGGTTATCACCTATCACAGCATCATCTGGTTTGCCACTGGCCTTCCTTGATTGACTCACCACTGTGATCTATACAAATCTTCCAGTTGGCCTCCTTTAGAAGACAGGCTGGACAGCAAAATCCTGGCCTTGTTCAACAAAATCACTAGGGGATAGTTTCCCTGTCCCCTAGGTTGGTCCACTCAAGGCACACCGGATGGTCTGCCTCCCTCTACTTCACTCTCCCACCTTGTCAGACTACCCAAAGTCAGCAAACCCAATCCCACAAAGATGTGAAACTTTTCCATAGCCTTCCACCATTCCTAGTTCAATGTCCCTTACTGGCCTCTTTCAAGTAGAACCTAAAGGGCCACCAATCCAGTTCCCTAACCTATAAATGCTCCCTTCCCTGATCTCCATAGGTTTCTCCATCTGGCACCATCCTGCGACTGCCTACTATTACAGTACTCCCAGATCTATGGGGATTCCTGAATTTTACGAGTGTTGGGTGTTCAAAATGGGGTACGGGAATGAATCACCTTAACTGTGTAAATATACAGGATATTAGTTACTTCCGACTGTCCCAGGGGTTCATTCAGGTTTCCAGATGAGATTTCAGCACAAGCCGGTTGCCCTGATTGGTTCAGAGACCCAGTCATGCTCTGATCACACCCTGACTGTTGTCTCCGATTGGCTATGCTTCATTTCTTTGATGCATTGCCACCCTGGGAATATTTCAACTCTGCCTGTGGCCATGTTATTCATACTTGGCCTTTGCAAGTGTTTTTACTTCTGCCAGAGATGAGAGTGAAGTCTGCGATTGTCCACGAGCTGCAGCAATGTGTGTTTGGTGTTCTTCACCCCGGCACCTTATTATTAGTGCGTGAGTACCAGTTAACAACAGGGCTATTCTTTCTCCAAGTTGGTACTATGATGACAGATTACCTCGGGAGTGCAGCTCGAGAGGTAATCAGTCATCATAGTACCAACGGAGTGAAAGAACAGCCCTGCCATTAAATGGTACGCATGCACTGTTCTGTATAGTGTATAGTGGAACGTAGTTGCCTCAAAAAAAGAAAATATTACATCTTTCTTTTTAAAATAAGACTAACTGTCAGATTGCTGCTTGAGGACACCATGTGTGACGTCTGCACTGCAGCAGAATGAAAAGTCGTTCTCCTGTCCTGCGGACGTCATTTTTTGGTTCTGCTGCACTACGGATGTCACTAGTGCAGCAGAACAACATTTTGAGAGTGCTAGATTTCAGTGAACAACGAAGTTCCACTATACACATATTGTGACAAAGCACAACCTTGCCACAGGATTCAGGTTCAACTTCCTACTTAGGTACAGGATGGGGTGCTCTTCACCTGCTACCACCTGAGAAAGTACTGCCCCTAGTCCAACATCCAAGGCATCTGTTTGCAGAATGAATTCTTTATCGAAATCTGGGGAGACCAGTACCGGATTAGAATAGAGGGCAGTCTTGAGGTCGGTGAATGCCTCATCCACTGCTTCCGACCACCTCACGATGTCTGGTGCTCTTGCTCTGGTTAACTTTGTTAATGGAATGGCCCGAGTGGCAAAGTGAGGGATGAACCTCCGGTAGTAACCGACTAACCCTAGGAAAGCCCTCACTTGCTTCTTCTTGTTTGGTTGGGGCCAGTTTTGACTTGCTTCTACCTTCTTCACCTGGGGTTTCATCAATCCCCGTCCAACCACATAGCCCAAGTATTTTGTTTCTGACAAGCTGATCATACATTTGGCGGGGTTCGCTTTCAACCTGGCTTCTCGTAATGTATCTAGTACGGCCTCGACCTTCTGAAGGTGAGTTTCCCAGTCCGTGCTATGGATGACCACATCATCAATATAGGTGGCAGCATAGTGAGAGTGTGGGCACAGCAGTCGGTCCATCATGCGCTGAAAGGTCGCAGGTGCTCCATGCAGACCGAATGGGAGGACTTTGTAGTGGTATAAACCCCCCAGGGTGATGAAGGTGGTCTTCTCCTGGGCTGCCCTTGTGAGTGGGCTCTGCCAGTATCCCTTCGTAAGGTCCAAAGTACAGAGGTATTTGGCCTTTCCCAACTGGTCGATCAGTTCGTCGACCCTAGGTAGGGGGTATGCATCAAACTGCAATACCTCATTTAGTTTCCTGAAATCATTACAGAACCACCAAGTATTATCCGGTTTTGGCACGAGGACGATGGGGCTTGACCATTCACTATGGGACTCTTTTATGACATCGAGCTTCAACATCCTCTCGACTTCGGCTCGGATTTCTTTCCTCTTGGCCTCTGGGATATGGTAGGGTCCTTCCCTTATCCTTACTCCCGGAGCTGTCACAATGTCATGGTAGGCTGCGACCATCTGACCAGGTCGTTCGGAGAACACATTCCCGTTTTGCTGAACCATTGCCACTACTTCTTTGTACTGTGTAGGAGACAGCTCGGGTGAGATATGGACTTGCCCCTCTGTTTTACCTTCTGCCGGGGTTATGGCCAACGAAACACAGCAGGCCTTCCAGTCTTGCCACACCTTTAGAAGGTTAATGTAGTTTATTTGGAACTTCTTCCTGCGATCGGGTTGGCTTATTTTATAGTTCACATCACCAACAGCTTCCACGACCTTGTATGGACCCTGCCACCTGACGAGCAGTTTGCTTTCTACTGTGGGAACCAGGACCATCACCCGATCCCCAGCTGGAACTTCTGAATCCTCACCTGACTGTCATAATAAGTCCGTTGGGTCTCTATGGCCTTTTCTAAGTGTTTCCGGACAATAAGAGAGCCCCGGGCCAACCTTGCCTACATTTGGGAGATATACCCAATCACACTGGCTCCTTGTGGCAGTTGCTCTTCCCAGTCCTCCTTTAGTATATCGAGGACACCCCTGGGCCGACGGGCATATAACAACTTGAAGGGGGAGAATCCGGTGGATGCCTGTGGGACCTCTTGGATAGCGAGCATTAAGTAGGGAAGGAGTAAGTCCCAGTCCTTTCCGTCTCGGCTCACGACTTTCCGCAACATCCCCTTCAAAGTCTGATTAAATCGTTCAACCAGACCATCTGTCTGGGGGTGGTACACTAAAGTCCTCAGGGCTCAGATCTGGAGGAGTCTGCAAAGCTCCTTCATTAAACATGAGACAAAGGGAGTACCCTGGTCCATCAGTATCTCCTTTGGTAATCTGACCCTCAAGAAGACTTGCATGAGCTCTAGGGCAATCAACTTCGAGGCCATTTTACAGAGCAGGATCGCTTCCGGATATCTTGAAGCATAGCCTACGATGACCAGGATGTATTGGTGGCCCTGGGCTGACCTGTCTAGGGGGCCTACCAGGTCCATTGCAATCCTCACGAAGGGTTCATCGATGATTGGCAAGGGCACCAACGGGGCTCTTAACTTCAGCTGCGGGGACGCCAACTGGCATTCTGGGCATGAAGCACAGTACCTCCTTACCTCTGTGTAAATTCCAGGCCAGTAGAATCTTTGGAGTATGCAGCGCAGTGTTTTTCTACCCCAAGGTGTTCTCCGAGAAGGTGAGCATGTGCCAAATCCAGTACCACCTTCCTGTGCTGGCGGGGGACCAGCAACTGTTCCACATAATGTTCTTCATCTGTTACCACTTGGTATAGGAGGTCATTATTTAACATGAAATATGGTCCGGGTTCCTTGGCTTTGCCTTCTACTGGCACCCTGTTAATCTCCACAACCTCTGACTGGATATTCTGAAAGAGAGGCTCGTCTATTTGGTCCCGACCAAAGTTTCTGGAGGGTATCTCGAGGGTACTCAATTCAGGGGGATTCGACTCTGTCTCTGCTTCTGGGTCCTCCTCTTTCTCACTACAACTCTCCCCTCGGGCACCAGACCGCTCATCCTGTTGTCTCTCTGGGAGCGGGATTCTACCTCCCATCAGCACGGACCTGCCATTGGCAGCCAGTATCTTGGTCCCTAACTTTTTACAATCCCTGCATTCCTTTCATGATCTCTGTGACTTTCCTGCCTCCCCATACAACTCGGGGTCCCAATGCCCGTAAGGGAAATAATTGGGTGACTCCTCTGACCCCTCGGGGATTCCTAGCACCATAGCATCGGTTACTGGGGCCCTGGCCTCCTGGGTTCTCCCCTCATGGAGTAATGTCTCAAACCTCGGGAAATCTCGATCCACCAGGACAGGATGCACCAATTGAAGGAGGCCCCCCACCGTGACCTGCCTCTCCTCCCTCTGTGCTTCCATGGTAACTAGCACCGTGGGGTAATAAAACACTGTGCCATGGACACAGGTGATCCTGGTACATTTCTGGAAGTTAATTTGGGAGTGCTGCACCAAACTGTGAACTATAAGGATGACCTCACTCCCCGTGTCGACAAGGGCCATAACGGCCTGTCCATTTACCTTAGCCACCCTGGTAAATTGGTATGAAGTGGCGACCACCCGTACCACATTAATCAAATCACAGTCACTCTGTGGGGACCCACCCCAGTTGCACTGCATTGGTTCGACCCTATTATGGCAGTTGGCAATTATATGTCCCCTCTCCCTGCACCCATAACAGCGGTAGCATTCTCGGGGTGACCCTGGACCCTTTGGCCTTCTAGGGGAGGTCAGGTCCCCCTCTATTTTCGAACCCGAAAGTCCCTTCGTGGCCTCAGACCACTCTTCGGTAGTCCTTCTCCCAGGCCCTGTCCGGTCTGACCTCTTGGGGGGTTGGTATCTCTGGTTTATAGTCCGCTCCAAGTCCCGGGGGTAGCCGACCCCAACGTCCAGGGAAAGTTCCTTCATGGCATAATGCCATTCCACCAAGTAAACGGGGTTGACCTGTCCAACCCACAGTCGTAGGCTGGGCGGTAGTCCTCTTAAGAACCGGTCCATTACCAGGAGCGCCACGATGTTGGCAGCACTATGGAGCTTGGGTCACAACCATTTCTTGGCCAAGTGGAGGAGGTTGTACATCTGCGACTGTGGCTTCACCAACTCCTGGAATCTCTAGCTGTGGTACCTCTGGGCTCGAAGGGCTAGAGTCATGCCAGCACAGGCCAAGATCTCTTCCTTCAGCCTTGGATAGTCAGTGGTGACTCCCTCATTCATCATCATAATATGTCTTCTGGGCCTTGCTGCACAAAAACGGAGCTAAAATGCCGGCCCACTGATGCTGAGGCCATGATTCATGAGTAATCGTCCTTTCAAAAGCGAGCAAAAATGCTTCAATGTCATCAGCCACCGTCATTTTCTACAGACAGTGGGAAGCCCATATAGTTCGGTAACCCTCTGGGGTAGGCCAGCCACCTTCTCCCGGAGTGATCTCGATGAGATGCTTTACCATTTCCTGGAGGACAGCGTGGTCCTGGGCCATCTGTGTGAGCAGCAACTAGTTAGTCTCTTGTTGAGCCCGGTTAGTGTCCTGCTGGGCTGCTGTAACATAGAAACATAGACTTTGATGGCAGATAAGGACCGCTTGGCCCACTTAGTCTGCCCATTCCCTACCTACAGGATAGGCTGCAGATCCTAGTTAACCAACAGCCTATTTCTTCCTACCCCCCACAAGAATTGCCTTATGTCTGTCCCATTCATTCTTGAATTCTCCCACAGTTTTAGACCCCACAACCTCCTCAGAAAGGCTGTTCCATGCATCCACTACCCTCTCTGTGAAATAATACTTCCTCACATTGCCCCTGAACCGCCCCCTCTATCTTTAAATCCTGTCCCCTTGTTCTTGCACGCCTCTTTTTCTGAAAGATGCTACCCTCTTGGACTTTGTTGATTCCACTGAGGTACTTAAAAGTTTCTATCATGTCCCCCCTCTCCCTTCTTTCCTCAAGGGTATACATATTAAGCTCCTTTAGTCTCGCCTCATACGGCTTCTCTTCTGTTTACTGGTCTGCTGTTCTTCTGGGGCTAAGCACAGTCACAGAGGAATGTACAAAGCTCTGCCAGCACAGCAGGACCAGCAAACATCTGATTTTAACTTACAAAATCTTCAACATGTACAGTATATTGTGGGTTACTGAATTTCCCAGTTCTGCAGCCCTCCTCTGATGTCAGCTGCAGGGGGATTCTGGGATATCTGGTTACAGGAAATGTCACCTGACAAGGCAGCAAAATTATCCTAAACAATCCACTACACTGCAGTGAACAGTAAGTAAAAAAAAAAATGTTTTGTACACAGAGTGCAACTGGGATCAGACTCACACTTAGGTGTGAGGCTCTTATTGCTGACAGTTCCCCTTTAAGATTTTTGGGGGCTGTCCATCGGGGTGTATTGCCCTGCATGGGTTAGCCACCTTCAGCATTCTCTCAACTCCTTCAGCAGTACCTGTCACAGGATGATTTGTTCGTACCATCCTAAATGATATACAGACCTTGTATGGGAAAGAAAGAAACAAAAAGGCAGTTCAAGAATGCACTTATGTCCAATATGTCACGTAATTGTTAACCAAGATTTCGAAGTGACTGTTATCTTGAGTATTAAAATTGGTACCTCCCCCGTGCTGGATATTTGTTAAGCTGTATCAGCGTACTATGTTCCAGTGAACGAATTGTTATCCCCTCTGGGTCTTTTTCCTTGTTGTATTTCTGGACATGCAAAGTGCAAAGAACCTAAATGTAAATATTTGTGTTTTTGTTCCAGCTCTAACGTCACCAATATTATTGTCAACTATTCTTTTAACTCTTAAGTTGTTGTAATGTTTATACTCTACATGCCATCTAGATGGCCCAGGTCGTGTCTGAAAACGGTCCCTGGGATCAGTGTACTCACCTGGTCAGCAAATGAATGAATAAATAAATAAAACAGAGTGCAGGGAGTGTACAAAACTCAGAACATTTTGCACATGGTTGAGAAGTTAACTATTTTCCACATCTGCATTGATTTCTTGTTTTATTTAAAAAGGGAAAATGCGCTAAATGTTGTTGTAATTGGTGATGGCTAATGTTTGTTTGCAATATGTTCTTTTGATTCATGATTTCTACATGATTTTGTATTATACTTGTTTTAATTAAAAATTCTCCTGCTCTTTTTGAGAAGTGACATGGGATCTTTAATGTCCACCTGAACAACTACCAGAACAAGGAGATGTGACCTCGGTTTCATGTCACATCCAAAATACGGCACCTCAGGAAAGCAGCACCCCCTTGATGCTGCACTACAGTGTTAGTAGTGGGATTTAGCCCAATTTTCTGGTGTGGGGATAGAACCCACAGCCTTCCAATCTTCTGGCCTCAGAGGTGAGCATGCTACCTTCTAGTGCCTTCACAGTCTCGCCTAATCCTACTTAATTTTGGCTGCTAGAAATGTTATTCATGGCCTCCTCAGCTGCCCAGCGGCAGTGTGCTGCACTCCTGTGCAGGTGACTTGACTTTGAGCGTGAGCTCAGGATGCCACACCATGGGTTGGGCTTGACCACAGCAGCTGCCACTTGGCAGTATGCTGTACTCGGGGAGGGTTGGTGTTGCCGACCAGTGCCACAGAGACACCTGCAGTGGGCCAGGCCAGCTTGCTACCTCTGCAGAGATGTTGCTGCATGCATCCAAAGCCCAGATGCTGGTTCTCATTAGGAGAGGAGGGAGGTGGGGAGAAAAACAGAGGAAAAACTCATAGCACCACCCATATGCTGGCCTGGGGTTCTCTGGCTCTCTTGTTCCCTAGTGCCTACCAGCACTAGATCCTAGCTCACTTAGTGAGCTGCCCCTGGGGTGATGATGGTCTGGGGTCCAGTTGGCCTGATCAGGGTACATCCCTTGGACCAGGGTGGATACCTGGTTAAGCATGACCAACGAGAAAATGTAAATTAAAAAAAAAATGTTACTCACAAAAAAAGTTAAGCACACTAGTAACAAGAGGTTTTTTTACAACCCTGGGAATGAAACTGTTATTGAATCAGCATGTTTTTGTTCTGTTTAAAAAGAATACAACAAACTTTAAAATCTGCAATTCAGCATGCAGATGCATACTTCCTCTGCCAGTGTTTGCTGATGTCAGGAGAGAGAAAGAGAGAGAAGCCGTGGCATCTCAGTCCCTAGTGCCATGCACTCTGACTATGACAGCAGACACTTATTTGCATCACTGGCTCCACGGTGACTTCAAGATGTGTGGTAGAGTTCAAATTCCCTGATCGCTACCACCAAGGCTAACAGAGGTGCTAATATGTCTGACCCCTCCCCCCCACTGTGTTATTGGGACTGCATCTCTTTCGTGACACATGGGGGTCAGAACGGGTTCACTTCATGCCAGCAGTGGCTCAAGTGGCTGAGTAGCCACTTACTGGTTCAAAAATGTTTTATTTTTATAAATGTATTTATTTTAATTATGCCTTATCTCCATCTCTGGTTCTGCGCCATTCTGCTGACCTGCCACTCAGTCCCATCCTTTTACCATCTTTGGCAAATACACCTTTGTCCATAGGTCCGAAGCGCTGCTCCTGTGGCGGTGAGGGATTCCATCGGCAAGTGACAGGGGATCCTCCTCTAGTCCATCAGATGTGGGGCAAACACTGGCTAGTGGGTTCTGCAGGGCCAAAGAGGCCACTGCATTCTCCTGCTTGCTCCTGGGGGTTTTCTTCTGATTTTTGCCCTTCCACCTGGGTACTGGTGGCAAGGGTGCCATGAGCGCATGCTCATATAGATGCATGGCTGAGCACGGTGCCAACTGGCATCCTCCTTCCCAAAAGCTGCTCTGACTGCAGTGCCACCTGTGGCCTCTTGGGTGGCAGTATCACAGAGGGGTCTGCTGCCCTCCCTCCCTCCCTGGAGGAGGAGTGCATCCTCTGGGGTGTTCAATCCTCCCCTCTCAAGCTGGCCCCAACAACCTGCACTCGTTCCCAAACATGAGTAACCAGTGGCGCCAGTGATGACTCACTGTGCCAGTGGGAGAGCCTAGTTTGTTTTTATTTTTTTCTCCACCCTGCCCCCCTGGAGCCCCATTTCTTCGAGCTCCCCAAGCTTCGGCCCCTCGAGCAACCTTCCTCAACCCTGCTGCTGTCATCCACCTCCAGACTTCCCAAGCTTCACCGACACCTCCAGTGGTCCAACTTATCCCTGCTGGCAGTCCCTATGCTGCCACCAGGGAAGAAGCACCTTTGACATGGGGGGGTGATGGTCTGGGGGGTGAGGATAGTATGCTGAGCAGATGGCGGCATAGGGAACTTCATGGGAGGCCATCATCTGATGCCCCAGGATGGCCCGTTTTTCCATTTTCTCCCTCTGTCCCTTCCCCCTCCCATGTGACTGCTGCATACTAGCAACACTGTGGGAAGGACACATGGTGGCACATGATTACCCACACCGCCAAGTGGACCTCCACCAGCCAACCACCAGGAGCCACTCAAAGAGCGGTGCAGGCTGAACCATCCCTTCCCACTAGTGTCCACTTCTGTTGCCTCGGGCACGGGGCATGAACCCGGGTTGCCAGTGTGCTGAGCGGGTGCCTAACCACTCAGATTTTTATTTTTTAATGATTGTCCCTCAAAGGTGCAAATGAAAGTAGGGGAACTTCATCGCCCTCTGGGGGACCTAGGTGGAACTATTGTAAATTCATTTTAATGTACTGTAAGTATCTTTTGAACAAAGACTGCTCACTGCATTAAGCTCTGTATGGTGGTTTTATGATTCCTATTCTTTACTTGCTGAGACAATGAGACTGCCACTTACCGTTATTGATGATATAGATCCACCGATGTAAATGGTAGGCCACTGGAGAGCCGTGCCAGCACCAAGCATTCCTTACACTAGAATTCCGTTTGTTTCATTTCCTAGCAATCCCAAATGAGGAGCTCACACACATGGTGTATGGCAACTACATGAGTGGCCAGATCCCAAATACCAAACAACCACAACAGGTAGAGGCACTCCTCAAGGATAAAATCAACAAACAAGGTTCTTCAATTGCCAGCACTTAACTCATAAGGAGCTTCATCAGGGCACAGAGGCAGTGGGCAGCACTGTGTCCAGCTTACCTTTTGCCATGGTTTATGAACATACAAAATTGCTGGCAGAAAAAGGCCCACAGGTCTATCAAATCTGCCTGATTGTGCAGCTCTTAGTTTCATATTACTACAGCTGCCCCACCCCCACACAAACCCTTCCCTTCCTCCTCTTTCCTGGTCCTCCCCTTTTTTGTGTGTACTAACCCTACCCTTGACTCTATCCCAACCCCACTTAAAGTTATCCACTGTCCTTTGAGCGATTAACTCCTCTGACAGTGCGTTCCAACCTGCCACCACTCTCTCTGTGAAGTAGTGCCTCCTCATCTCCCTCTTTAATCTTCCCCCTTCCAACTTCAGACTGTGCCCCCTAGTGACCCTTCCCCCCCTTAAGTGGAACAATCCTCCCTCCCTGACTTTGTTTATGTCTTTCAAGTACTTAAAGGTCTCTATCAAGTTCCATTTTATCCTTCTGTCTTTCAGCGAGTACATGTTGAGCTCCTTCAACCTTTTCTCATATGGCAACTCCCCTAATTCCATGATCATTTTTGTAGCCCTACCCTGCACCCCCTCCAGTAATCTCACATCCTTGTTGAGGTATGGGCACCAGTACTGTACACAGTACTCCAAGTGTGGCCTCGCCAGCGATCTATACAATGGCAGGATGACCTCCCCCTTTCGAGAGGTGATCTCTCTGGCAATGCACCCCAGCATCCTATTTGCCCTTGCTGCTGCCCTCCTACACTGTGCTGATACCTTCATGTCCCCTGTGACTATTACCCCCGGGTCCCTTTCCTCCTCTGAAGCCATTACCTGCACTCCCCACAGTCAGTGGCTGGTCCTGGGATTTCTGGCTCCAAGGTGCATGACCTTGCACTTCCTAGCATTAAACCCCAGCTGCCACTCCCTAGACCAGTGTTCAAGTTTAACTAGATCCTCTCTGATTGCCTGCCTCTCTTCCTCATTGTCCATTTTTGCACCAATCTTAGTGTAATCCGCGAACAGGCAGATCTTACTCTTGACCCCCTCTGCATTGTCTGCAATTTTTGTATTTGCTGCTTTATATGCACACCGTTTGCACACTTTGTAGGTTTTAAACCTTGGACTTGTGGCTGATACATGTTGCTGCCATAAAATGTTGGACAATTGATGAATCCTGTCCACTGATTTCATCCTGCTAGAGTGCATCTAACTTTCATGGTTGGTTGTTTCATTTCACTACCATCTGCATACCCTTAAACCAGTTTTGATCATGTTCTCTATTAAAGGAAAACTACACCCTCATATCTTGTAAATTTTATTTGTTTCCGTGTCAACAGACAACTCTTTTCTTATAGCTGTAAGGGATATGTGTGTTTGCTTTAGTTTGTTTTCACTGTTCATGCTCATCCCCTGTAACTATACTGCATGCCTCCATTTTATGGTGGTTGAAATCTTATTGTCCATGAGAGTTGCATTAGCATGTGAGAACATGATGCCACATCATCCATTGATACCATGTATCTCTATGCTGGTAGTACAAATATCCTGAAAAAACTGTCAGGAAACAGTCAGAAGGAATACATTGGGGAAAAAACATGCATTACAATTCAGTTTGCAAAGCTAACTGAAGGTAAATGTGGCATTTCACACCTTGCTACAACTTGTTTTGTTAAACTCTAATTAAGCAGACAGGCATACTATGGAGTCTAAAAGGTGCTGCCACAGCATGTTGTCATATGCTAATGCAGCTGTCAGGGACAATGAGATTTCAACAACCATAAAATGGAGAAATCCAGTATAGTCACAGGACTAGTATGAACAGCGAAAACAAACTAAAGCAACCACATATATCACTAACGGCTACACGATAGGAGTCATCGGTTGACATAGAAACAAACAAAATTGACAAGATATGAGGGTATAATTTTCCTTTAAGCACACGGATAGGCTGGACTAGAGTGCGTGTGTATATACATATATATATATATATGTGTGTGTGTGTGTGTGTGTGTGTGTGTGCATGTATGCATGTAATAAAACAATATCTGATGCAAAACAGTTTTAGTACCATCTTAGCAATTATCTGACTTTTAAAACCAAACTGAGTCTCTAAAATGCCAACATGAGAGACCAGCATACTACTGTTCTGTTGTGCAAGTGAGAAAATTAACACCATTTTTTCACTCTTCTTGAAGTACTAAGAGTAGGCACTAACTGCTAAGGGGGGAGGTGTCTTGCTAACAAGTAATAAAAATAACTCCTTAGGCGTACACGTATGTCAGAAGTGCGATATGATATGAACTGCTAACCTCAACTATTACAGTATACAAAGAAAGAAGGAACCTACAATAAAGCAGCAGTGCAATGAAACTGGGCAAAAAATGTAACCCTGCATTTTTTAATTATACAATATTTCTAGTATCTTCTGGTTTTATTTGGTGGTAACATTTTCTAGTTACACAAACATTTTAATGTTTTATGAAGACTTTTTTTTTTTTAAGAAAAAAGACGGTTGCCACATTTGGCTTTGAAATACTGTACTACTATAAACCTGGCAAGGTTTAAGATCAAGAAAATACAGGCGTGCTAATAAAACAATCTTTTGGGAAAAACATTTTTCATTGCATTGCTGCTTTAAAAAGTGTTAAACTTTGTAATGCTGACATGGGGACAAACATAGAAACATAGAAACATAGAATTTGATGGCAGATAAGGACCGCTTGGCCCACCCAGTCTGCTCATTTCCCTACCTAATGGATAAGCTGCAGATCCTAGCTAACCAGCAGCCTACTTCTTTCTACCCCCACCCCCTAGAATTGCCTTATGGCTGTCCCATGCATGTTTGAATTCAACCACTGTTTTTGACTCCACAACCTCCTCCGGAAGGCGTTCCATGCATCCACAACCCTCTCTGTGAAAAAATACTTCCCTTACATTACCTCTGAGCCACCCCCTTCAAATTGTACCCCTTGTTCTTGCACACCTCTTTTTTGAAAGATGCTACCCTCTTGGACTTTGTTGATTCCCTTGAGGTACTTGAAAGTTTCTATCATGCCCCCCTTTCCTCGAGGCTATACGTATTAAGCTCCTTTAGTCTCTCTTCATATGTCTTCCGGTGCAGACCCTGCACCATTTTAGTTGCCCTCCTCTAGACAGCTTCCATCTTGTCTATGTCCTTGCAGAGACTGGGTCTCCAGAACTGCACACAGTACCAAGGGTGTAGCTACTGATACACCAAGTAAACCATGGCGTACTAAATTTAGTAGCAGGGGGTAGCTAACAAGCTGGCCAGCATTCCTCTGCCCTCTCTAGTCCATTGCTTTTAAATTCCTTTGTTTGGCTTCGCAGGCATTTTCTTTTCTCTTTCAGCTTTGTTTTTGGGGGGGGGCTAGCTGAGTGGATCACAGACGTTAAAGCTGAAGGTCTCAATTAGGTCCGCATGGTCCACCTGCATAGTGATTGGCTGCAGCATCTGGTAGGGGGTGTGGCAAGTCTGGGGCGGCAAGTTTAAAATGCCCCAGCAAAGTTAGACACCATACTATTAGTTCAGTTGGACTGCGAGTAAAAGAAGCAGTAGAAGAACTGAGGGGCAGCAGACGGAAGAACAGACCCAGAGCCAGCTAAAAGAACGAAGACTTCATGTGAAGTTGCAACCGGAGTGAGTCCGCCTACCTGTGGAGGAGAGAGAGAAGAATTCTAGGGACATGGATATGTTGTTCATCCACACTGTCTGGCAGGTTCCTTGCCGCTTTAAATCTTGCCAGAAGGTCTTCAAGCTGGCTCCTCCCAACCACCCAGGTGGTAAAACTCTTGGCTCCGCCCCATGACGCCAGATCTTTCTTACCACTTGGAAGCTCAGGTTCCCTCCTTAACGCTCTGCATATAAGACTGGTTCCTAATTCTTCGAATTTTCGAAATTAAAAAAGTTTTTGCTAAAGACTTGGTCTTCTCTCCCTCGCGGCTACGATGGACCGTCGACTCCTGGTTTCCGGAGATGCCCTTGCGGGGTGAAGATGTCTCTAGCGGATCCGCACTCCATGTCGCGTCTACTGTGGGCCTTGAGCGACCCGCGAGCCTCGACCTGTGCTCTTCCTTTTCAACCTACGTTCTCGAAGACCATGCTGCCTGTTTACAACTGGGCGTCCCAGAGAGATTTCCTCCGGTAAAGTCAAAGAGGCAGTCCCGAGTCGGTGTCGCGGAGAGTTCGGCGGATCAGCTTGAGCAGATGATCACCCTGAAGAGGAGGTGTACGGGCAGCTTCTACCTCAGCTCGTGCATTTGTCCCACTATCTCTCGGTGCCTCTTATTCGGCTTCTTTTAAGGAGCTTTGTCTGACCCTCTCAACAAAGGTGAGGGTCCAACTTCTTCTGGACCGTTTTCTCGGTCCAAAAGAGACAAAGTGAGAATCTCACCGTCGACGCTCTTGGGAGCGGGAAAGATCCCTCTCCCCTAGCTGTCAGCCGTCGACTTCGGTCGACCTCTCGGCTTCGGCCACTGGTCTCACGGTGTCCCCATCAGGCCAGTTGACCGAGACTCCCGTCGACGCGGTCGAGATTTTTCTCAACCCGTTGGATGGGTTGTCGGCTGGAGAAGCCGAGAATCCCCTCTCCCCGGTTCCCCCGGTGGGAGTTGAAGATCCCGTCGGCTTGTCTGTGCCTCCGGTTCCGGAGCCTTCAGTTGAATCGTCCGAACCGAGGGGAGTGCCGATTCCCCGCGACACCTCCCCGCACCATCCTCGGCATAGCTGAGGTTCTCGGTCTCGGACGTCTTCGCGGTCCAGCCAATCCCGCCGTCATAGGCGGTCTTGGTCTCGGCACCGCGGCAAGTGGCGCCGCCGCTCGTCCTCTTCCTCCTCCTCGGACGAGGGGAGGCTTCGGCGCAAGTTGCGTCGGTGGTATGAGGAACTCATGTGGCAACAGCTCCTTCTGACCGGGAATAAGCCGGCGCCGTCGTCTTCCCCGGCCATTAAGTGGCTGTCACCGGAGCGGCCGAAACAACCCCTCGTTTTAGCCGAGGAGCCTGTTCCCAGGCCGGTTGTTCGGCCAAATCCAGCTGCCCCACCGATTCCGGTGGAACCTCCGCCTCCACAGCCGTTAGTTGGGGCTCCGACCAAAAATTCTCGGTCGGCTCAGGACTGCCCATAGGCTGTCTGTCACCCCTCACTCCCGACCAGCCTCGGCAGGTGGAGGTGGCTCAGGCCGAGCAGCTCTTTGAGGACTCTTCCGAGTCCGAGGACGATTCCTCCCTTTTCTCCAATCGAATGGACTTGGAGTCCTCAGGAGGACAGTCGGTGGACAATAGCCCTTCGTCCTTCCTAGGATTGCTTCGGCTCGTCTCGGAGTCCACCGGGATGAAGCTCGAACCCGTTTCTAAATGGACCAGGTATCCCCTCACAGAGATTCTGGACCGGGGGGATTCCCCTACGGAGGCCTTTCCGGTGGCCGAGGCCATAGTGGGTCCGGCCTTGGAGCTCTGGCAGCGCCCTGCTTCCTGTCCTGCGCCTTCGGCCAGGATGGCCAGGAAGTATGCGGTCCCTACCGGTTCCCTGTCCGGTTTTTCGGAACACCCCTCGGCTGAGGGGTTGGTTACCGACAGCGTTTTCTGGCGTGCCGGGAATGCTAGGGATATGGACAAACCTCCCGACAAGGAGTCCAAGAAATTGGACTATGCCAGGCGAAAAGTCTATGCTGCGTCCTCCCTCGGCCTTCGCCAGGCCAGTTCGGCCGTCCTCATGGCACATTTTTCTCATGCCCTGTTAGGCTCCTTGGATGAGGTCGTCCCTCATCTTCCCGCGGATCTGCAGACCACGGTCAGGCAGGTGCGGGACCAGGGCAGGGCAGTGGCCAAACAGCAGCTCCAGACTGCTTTAGACATTGGGGACTCATGTGCCAGGTCTGTGGTGGCGCGAGTGGCTATCGTCGTCGGGCTTGGCTGAGGATATCCACCTTTGCACGGATGCCAGCACAAGTTGGCAGATGTTCCCTTTTGGGGACTGACCTCTTCGACCCCTGGGGTGGAAGGTCCCTGCAGAGGATCGAAGTCCAATGCTACCTTGGACTCGGTCTCTTCCGCTCAGAAGGACAAAGGCCACAAACCACAGCCTAAGCCCTTCGTCCTTCTGGCCAGCTGCCGTCTGGCCCACAACGTCCAGGGCCAGCAGGCTTGGGCTTGGCACCCCAAACCCAAGCCCGGGGCTTCCTCCAACAGGAAGCAGGGAGGTAAAGGCTCAGGAGGTCCCTTGGCCGGTCCCTCCTCCAAGCCTGCCCAGTGACAGGCTGAGGGGTGTCACCCCAACCCCGTCACCTCACCCCAGGTTCCCCTCGTGGGGGGATGGCTCCAGCACTTCCTTTCCACCTGGTCCGTTATTACCACGGACAGGTGGGTACTGGAGGTGGTGGGAAAAGGCCTGCCTCTAGAATTCGAGCAGGCCCCGCCCTTCAGAGCCGTCGCACCTCGGGGGGCCTCGGGGTCCGCAGCCTCACTGTCGGCTCATCGGGCCGACATCGCTCTCCTCCTCCAAAAGGAGGTGATCAGGGAGGTGGCGGACCCTCCCTCAGACCCGGGGTTTGTGTCCAGGTACTTCCTGGTTCCGAAACGGACGGGGGGCTGGCGCCCCATTCTCGACCTACACGACCTGAACAAGTTCCTAAGGTCTCGAACCTTCAGGATGGTCACTCTGGCTCAGATAATACCATCCCTGGAACACGGCATGTGGTTCTGCTCTCTGGACCTGCAGGACATGTTCTTTCATGTCCCTATCCGTCTGTCACATCGGCGATTCCTTCGCTTTCGAGCGGAGGGATCCCTCTTCGAGTTCCGAGCCATGCCCTTTGGCCTGTCTCCAGCTCCCAGGGTCTTCACCAAATGCATAGCAGTGGTGACAGCTTTCCTCCGGCGCTGAGGGGTCCGGGTGTACCCTTACCTGGATGATTGGCTGATAGCAGCCCCCTCCAGACAGGAGGTGGAGCGGTTCAGAGATCTGGACCTCCAGGTTTGCTCTCAAGTCGGACTTCTCATCAACGAGGCCAAGTCGGAACTCGAGCCGGAGCAGGTGATTCTGTTTATCGGGGCAGAGCTCGACTCTCTTCGAGCCAGAGCATGGCTCCCGGTGGACAGGGCCGAGGTTCTTACCTCCTTTGCCCAATCATTTCTGGTTGGGCAATCGCGCCCTGCCCGGGACTTCCTGTGCATCCTGGGTCTCATGGCGGCCTGTACCAGCGTGGTCCGTTGGGCACGCTGGCACATCCGCCCCCTTCAGTGGGGACTGGCCAGCCAGTGGTCACAACGCTGTGATCCATTGGACCAGCTAGTGATGGTGACCCAGGAGATGTGGAACGCTCTCCGGTGGTGGACCATTCCATCTCATCTGCAGGAGGGCATCCCATTTGTCCGCCCTGAGCCGACGGTCTCTCTATCGACCGATGCCTCTTTGATGGGTTGGGGTGCCCATCTGGGGGAACACCGGGCGCACGGCCTCTGGTCCCCATGGGAGTCCCGATGCCACATCAACCTGCTGGAGCTCCGAGCGGTCCGCCTAGCTCTCACCGCCTTTGCTCCGTTTCTCCGGGGTCAAGTGGTCCGAGTCCAGACGGACAATACCACGACCATGTACTACCTAAACCGCCAGGGCGGGACACGTTCCATGCTTCTATGCAAGGAAGCTCTCTGCATTTGGTCACTCGTGCACAGTCTGGAGGTGGATCTCCTAGCCATTCATGTGGCAGGAGCCTCCAACACCCTGGCCGATGCCCTGAGCCGGATAGGGGCTGCATCTCACGAGTGGTCTCTCCTGCCGGAGGTAGTACAAGATCTGTTCTCCCATTGGGGCACACCTCAGGTGGACCTGTTTGCCTCAGGGAGAGCGTGAAGCTGAGGCTGTTTCATGCCGCCCCCCTCAGCAGGGCTTGCTGCAGGGGGATGCCTTCTCGAGGCTGTGGACCCGGGCCTCTTCTACGCCTTCCCCATTTCCCTTGATTCACAAGGTGCTTCTCAAAGCAAGGAGGGACAAGGCACAGGTGATTCTGACAGCCCCAGACTGGCCCCACCAGTTCTGGTACCCAGATCTCCTCAGCCTCAGCTCCAGGCTCCCGAGGCAGCTTCCAGCTCGCCCGGACCTGCTCTCAGTCAATCAGGGGAAGGTGTTCCATCCGGACCTTCAATCCCTGCACCTGACGGCCTGGTTCCTGAGTGGCTAGAGTTCCAGGCCTTGGGTCTTTCTGATGAGGTCCTCAATGTTGTTGAGGCATCCCGTAAGGAGTCGACCAGGAAATGCTATGCCTTCAAATGGAAGAGATTTTCCATTTGGTGTCAGGGCAAGGGCTTGGACCCTTCTTCCTGTCCTTTGGCAAGCATCTTGGACTATTTATGGTCCCTTTCTAGTCAAGGGCTTAGGTCGATGACCCTAAGGGTGCACCTGGCAGCCATCTCTGCTTACCGGGCGCGGGCCGGGGAGCAGTCGGTGGTGCAGGAGAAGGTGGTCTGGCGCTTTTTCAAAGGCCTTGATCACATTTCCCCTCCGGTGCGAGATCCTCCACCTCCGTGGGATTTACTGCTGGTACTGGCAAAGCTCATAGGCAAGCCATTTGAACCAATGCACAGGTGTGAACTCTCTCACCTGTCATGGAAGACCGCCTTCTTGGTGGCTATCACGTCAGCCAGAAGGATGGGAGAACTCCAGGTGCTCTGCATCGAGTCTCCTTACCTGGTCTTCCACAGGGACAAGGTTGTCCTGCGCCCCCACCCGAAATTCCTTCCGAAGGTGGTGTCAGAGTTTCACCTTAACCAGGTGTTGACTCTGCCGGTGTTCTACCCCAATCACACCTCGGAGGCCGAATACAGGCTCCATGCTTTGGACCCTAGAAGGGTGCTCACTTATTATAAGGAACGCACGGCTGAAATTCGGGGAGAGGTTCGCCAGCTGTTTGTCACCTACGCTGAAGCCGCACCTGGCAGACCTGTAGCCAAGCGGACGATAAGCAGGTGGGTCACCTCCTGCATAGATCTCTGCTACAAGTTGGCGGGCATGGAGCCTCCCAGAGGGATAAGAGCTCATTCTACCCACCATACTGCTGCATCGGTGGCTGCTTCCAGGGACGTCCCTATCCAGGAAATCTGCAGGGCTGCTACCTGGAAGTCAACACACACCTTCATTACCCATTACCACATCGACCTTGAGTCATGCCGGGATGCTGGTTTTGGGGCCTCGGTTCTCCAGTCTTTATTTCTCAAGTAAGTATCAGGGGTGTGCGCCTTGCCTCCCTCCTCCCGAAGAACTGCTAGGAGTCTGCCAGACAGTGTGGATGAACAACATATCCATGTCCCTAGAAATACAGGTTACTCACCTGTAACAGGAGTTCTAGGAATGGTATATGTTGTTCATCCACACGACCCACCCGACCTCCCGGCTTCGACGCACAACCTGAGCTTCCAGCGGGCCAGATCTGGCGTCATGGGGCGGAGCTGAGAGTTTTACCAGCCGGGTAGGTGGGAGGAGCCAGCTTGAAGACTTTCCGGCAAGATTTAAAGCGGCAAGGAACCTGCCAGACAGTGTGGATGAACAACATATACCATTCCTAGAACTCCTGTTACAGGTGAGTAACCTGTATATTTCTACCATGGTCATGAACTTGTGGTGCAGTCAGTGGCATCTACCAGCAGGCAGCAGGAGCCGAACACCACACTAGCAGTGCAGACAGACAGTAGGTCTAGTCTGGAAATCATCTGATTGGAGCCAGGAACCTTAGACTCGAGTCGTTGGGGGGGAAGGGAGGCATGGACAACAGTGGGGGAAGGGGTAGCAGTGTGGCAGCTTGGTGTATAAATCTGAAATGCCTGGCTACACCCCTGCACAGTACTCCAGATGGGGTCTCCCCAGCTGTCTGTACAGAGGGATAACAACTTCCTATTTTCTACTGGTGATGCCTCTCCCTATGCATCCCAGTATCCCCCCAGCCCTCCTTACTGCCCTCTCATGTTGCTTGCCCACCTTTAAGTCATCTGATATGACTACCCCCAGGTCCCTTTCCATTTTTGTTGCTGTTAGTATCTCACCCCCCATTGTGTACTCTTCCCCTGGGTTTTTGTTTCCCAGGTGCATTACCTTGCACTTCTTAGCATTAAATCTAAGCTGCCATACATTTGACCATTCCTCTAACCTTGCCCAGTCCCTTCTCATCCTTTCCACCCCACCTTGTGCATCAACTCTGTTGCAGATCTTTGTGTCATCTGCAAAGAGACATACTTTTCCTTCCAGTCCCTCTGCAATGTCGTGTAAACACAAAGGCGTTGAAGAGGACCGTCTAATACTGAACCCTGCGTACCACTAGTAACCCCTTTCTTCAGAGTGGACTCCATTTACTATTACTCGCTGTGTCCTATTCTCCAGCCAATTCTTTACCCAGGCTATCATCTTGGGACCCATTCCCAGGCTGGCTAACTTGTATATTAATATTTTGTGTGGGACTGAGTCAAATGCCTTGCTAAAGTCTAGTAGACCATGTCCACAGCCCCTCCTTGATCTACTACTTTGGTCACCCAGTCAAAGAAATCTATTAGATTCGTCTGGCATGACCTTCCTGCTGTGAATCCATGCTGCCTTGGGTCATGTGCCCCTCTGTGCAACTTCTGTATACAGAGTGTTTCTATTGTTTGTTTTAGGTACCTCCTCCTCTTCATTTGTAAATACTGAGCAAAAATATTTGTTTAGTATCTCTGCCTTTTCACAGTCACCCTCTGCCCACCCTCTCCCCTTTATGAAGCCTCACTATCCCTCCCTTAGACTTCCTTCTCTCCCTGATGTACCTAGAAAAGGTTTTATCCCTCTTCTTAACTGAGTTGGCTATATTTTTCTCGGTTCAGGCCTTTGCTGTTCTGACTGCCTTCCCAGCTTCCTTTTGCTTTAACAGACAAATTCTCTGTCCTGCTCTTTCTGTGATTCCTTGTACATTCTGGATGCTTTCTTTTTCTCTTGAACCTTCACTGCCACCTCCTTTGAGAACCATAGTGGTTTCTTACATCATTTTGTTTTGTTTATTTGCTTCACACAAAGGCTTGTTACCTCTGTGATGGCAGTTTTTATTATTCCCCATTGTTCTTCCACCCTCCTTCCTGCCCATTTGCTAGTGCATTCCTTAGGCACTCACCCATTTTGGCAAAGTCAGCCCTCCTGAAGTCCAGTACTTTTGCCTTTGTATGGCTTGACTCTATTGCTGTGTTTATTGTGAATCATACTGTTTGGTGGTCACTAGTTCCCAGAAGGCTACCCACTTCTACATCTGTGATCCTCTCTCCATCTCCATTTGAGAGGACCAGGTCTAAGATTGCTCCCTCTCAAGTGGGTTCCAATACTAGTTGTCTAAGGCATGTTCCCTGTAGGGCATCTAGAATAACCCCACTCTTCGAAGTGGCTGCTGCAACTGCACTCCAGTTAACATCTGGCATATTCAGATCACCCATCAGCAATATCTCCCCTTTTTCTGCCATTCTAAGTATACTTTCTATCATTTCCTTGTCCATTTCCTCCCCCTGAGAGGGGGGTCTGTATCCAACCCCTGTGCGGATTGTGGTGCCATTGCCTGCCTCCAAATTGACCCACAGTGCTTCTTCTCCTCCTTGTTTACCCTTTTGTTCTGTTGCTTTGATTCCTTCTCTTACATAGAGAGCTAATCCTCCTCCTCCTCTTTTACCCTCCCTGTCCCTCCTGTAGATAGTGTATCCTGGTATGTTTACATCCCAGTCATGGTTCTGTGTGTACTGTGTTTTTGTGACTGCCACAATATCCAGATGTTTCTCCTCCATCAAGGCCACTAATTCAGGAAGCTTGTTACTCAGACTACGGGCATTGGTACTCCTTGCTCTCCATTTTTTGATGGCTTTACCTTCTGTAGCAGCATCCTCCACTGACCTTTCTACCTCGGTCTTTTTCTCATTTAGTACCCTGTTTTGTAGGGGGAGGCTGGGATTTTCCTGCTGCTTATCAGTGCCTCCCCCCTTGACTAGTTTAAAAGCTTGCCAATGAAGCATTTAAACCGACTGCCCAAAAGACTTGTTCCCTTCCTGGACAGATGCAGACCATCCTGCCAGTATAGGCTGGTGTCCCTCCAGGTGGAACCCCAGTCCCCAATGAAGCCAACCCCCTGTGCTCCACACCATTTTTTCAACCATTCATTAAACTGCATGGTGCAAAGTACCCTCGCCTCACCCATGCCACTGACAGGCAACACCTCTGAGAAGGATACTGTGTGTGCTACTTGTCTTATGCCCCTCCCCAACTCTATAAAGTCCTTCTGTACTGCTCTAATCTCATGATGAGCCAAGTCATTTGTCACTGGGTGGATAATGACATCCAGCTCAGACTCCCATGCAACTGTTCTCGTGATCCTAAGGATGCGCATCCTGTCCCTCCAAGCCATGGCACCAGGCAGGCACCTTACTTCAGTTTTCCCTGCTCCCCCCTGTTCTATCCTCCTAATAATTGAGTCCCCCACTAGGAGCTGCTTCCTTTCCCTGTGGTGCCCTCTGCCTCCTTCCTGAGGGTCTCCCTTGTGGCAGTTGTCTGCACCCTCCTTAGTCTCCTCTGCGGGTGCATCCATAGAGGAACTGTGCTCCCCCAGAATGGTGTGTGGATTGTGGAGTTGAACAACTGACTGGGTGTGCCTCTGTTCCACCACCCTTACCCTCCCTGAACCCACTGTGGTTCAACTACTGTGCTTTCTTCGCAACCTCTGAGGTAGTGGCGGTGGCTCTGGTGCTCCCAGGGTTGGGGAGGTTCCCTTGCTACTGTCCAGTGCATCCTGAAGATGGACAACTTCCTCCCTCAGGGCAGATAGTTGTCTGCAAACAGGGCAGCATCTCAGCCATCAGAAAGACTCCCGGAGGACTGCTGCCCCACAGCCATTACATTGCACTACTCCCCCACATAACTGTCTACCTTGTTTAGTTTTGTTTTTTTTTTGTGTGTGTGATTGGTGTGTTATATAGAAATATATGTATTTATATAATGTGTATGCTTATATTGTCAGTGCAGCATCACGGTTTCTTCTTTCAGAAAATAATGTCAGGTGGCTGGCCGCCATTGAAGATGGCCACTTAACTGCTATTAGAAGCGAGTCATGGGAGTAAATTGTTTAATAAAACTCTACTAAACCACTTGGCAGCTGTTATAAAATACAATTGTAGGAACTGGAAAGTCTAAGGATCATCTGGGTCAAATCCCACTCAGAATCGCAAGCAATATTTTCTCACAGTGAGTTTTTTTTTTTTTGTGATTACAACTCAGTCCCTGTACCGGGCACCGTGATGCTGACAGTGAAATAAATCAGGCTGACAGACACTCGCGGAGTGGGGGTGGGCTTAGCACAACCAATGGATCAAACAAAGCAGACATGGAGAACACTGGAGACATGCTCCAGCATATAACAATAAATTAGACTGAAATAAAACAAGGTATTGCTGGCCTCCAAAATGTTGTGGATATTATAAAAAAAATCATTGAGAGACTGTCAGGGGCTGAGGAAAGGGTCACAGCATTGGAGGACTTGGTTTCTAAGTTGAACAGTGCCACTGAGTTCTTTCATCAACAATTTAAGCTTTTGTGGCAGAAGATGACCTCGAAAACAGAGGTTGGTGAAACAATCTTAGAATTGTGGTAGTACCTGAGGGGATTAAGCGTCCAAGTATGGCCAGTTTCTTGCAAGAATTTATACCAAATGTTCTTCAATATAGCTGGGGTTGGCCACTAGAAATAGAGAGAGCACACAGGGCACTCTCCCTCAAACCAAAGCCAGTAGCCACCCCCCCCCCCCAAACAAATTGTGGCATCTTTTCTAAGGTTTCCTGTGAAGCAGGAGATTTTAAAATTGACAAGAGAAAGGGGGGGTCCCTGTACAGGAATGGAAACTGTATTACATTTTTTCAAGATTAATCATCAGAGGTGGTTTCTCGGAGGAAGGCATACACAGAAATTAGACTGACTTTACAAAAACTGGGTGCCCCTTACAGAATAAAATACCCTGCAACCCTAGTTCTATCTGTTCTATTCTGAAAAAAAACTGCACCCAAAGCTTGGCACGTTTTTGAGGAACTGGAACTGTCTACCTCTACTGGCTAGGCATGAACTAGTCCAGAAAATGATTCTCCTTATCTTTGACTACTGTGATGTAGTTTATAGTGCTGCCCTGAAGTCCACTTTAACCAGATTGGACTCCCTCTTCAACACCTTCTGTTGCTTCACTCTTGACGCAGGACCACGCATTCACCACTGTGATCTATACCATTCCCTAGCGTTCTCTTCGCTCACCAACTGTCACCTCTCCCACACTGCTAAGTTCACCTCTAAATTCTGGTTCAATCCTCTCCCCTCTTACCTCTCTTCTGCTCTGTCTATCCCCTCACACCTTTACACTCACTTAGATCCACTGACACCAAGACCCTAGTTATCCCCCGCAGACTCACCTCTGCTGGCCAGTCCGCTTTCTCCCACTACTTCCCCAAACTCTGGAACTCACTACCACCACAAATCAAACACTCATCATTGCCCCACTCTACCTTAACTGCCCTCTCAAGTTACTGCTCCTCAAATTGCTCATGCACCTGATGCGCACAGCTCCATCCTGCGATGCTCTACTGCCTAAGGCTGCTACAGTTGTCACTTGTTACTGCAGCTGCTAGCACTGTTTACCAAATTTTGGCATTAATCTACAGCTTTAATTCCTCTCAGAAATGCTTTGATTAATGCTCGATAGACTGCATCTCATGTATATTGTCCCCTCATACCTATGTATGTATGTATATATGCATAACACACTGTAAGACTTGATTATAATTAGCCTTGTTATATAATGTAAGTGAATTAATTTTTCTATGAATTGTATTACTACTATGAAAACTGTACTCTGTATATATATGTCTCCATTTGCCCTTTCACCCCAGGACGCACCATGAGACTAGCAACGTGTTGTTCAGTGTGCCTTTCTGGTGAAACTTTTCAGTACATAAAATAAATAAATCTGTTGTCTTTAATAAAATATTTTGGGAAGCCTATATCCCCCTTTCTTGGAAAGGGGCCACCATTATCCCTATTTTTAAAAAAACACAACCACCAAAACCCAGCAATGTACAGACAAATTAGTCTGTTGGATGTTTCTCTAAAGATTTTTTTAGCCATAATACTTCAAAGACTATTGACAAATCTGGAGGCTTTGGGTGGTTTAAGCAATTCTCAAGCAAGTTTTAGACTAGGATTTAACACAGTGGACAATTGCTTTGGTTTCGCCCATTTAGTAGAAAAATACATATATTTAAAGAAACAGAATCTTTATGTGCTATATGTGGACTTTAAGTCATCATTTGATCTGGTAAATAGACCCATATTATGGAAGATTATGGAGAACAAAGGCTTAGATAAGCAACTGATACACATTATATGTAACTTATATAATGACTCATGGGCAAAAATAAGAATTGGACAGAATGGTAAACTCTCCCAACCTTTTTTTTATAACAAAGGGAGTGAGACAGGGGTGTGTCCTAGTCCCTACATTATTCTCAATATATGTTGATACCTTGCTGTCAGATTTGAATACATTATCATCAGACTAGCCAACAATTTTAAATAAAGAATGTGCAATTATGGCTTTTGCAGATGACATTATACTTTTCTCCTTAACAAAAGAGGGTCTTCACACAAAACTGCACTACCTCCAGGTAAAGAGAGATGAATTGAAGCTGAAAGTCAGCACAACAAAAATACAAATATCTAGAAACAAAAGAGTGTTGGGGAAATGGAACTTGGGCACCCAAGACATTTCTCAAACCAAAACTTACATATATTTAGGATTAGTCTTTTCAACAAAATCTCTCTGGAGTAATCAAGTAGAAAAAGTAATGAGTACAGCAAAGAAAACTGCCTTTACTCTGAACCAATTCAATCATGCATATGGAGGCATGTCAATTAAACCTCTAACTGAGGCAATAAGAGCCAAATATATTGCCCAACTAAGTTATGCAGGTGAAGTTTGGGACATGAAAGTCAGAGAAAACCTGATGATACCTTTAAATAAAGTACTAAGGAGAACCTTGGGTGTCCTCCAGTCCTTTCCTGCTGCATATATTCAAGCAGAAACAGAATTAACTAATGTTAACACCGTCTTTGAAACCAAAAAGTTAAACTACTGGCTCAGACTGACCAGGTTACCAGATCACAGATTAGCAAAAATGTGCCTTCAAGAAAAAAATCAGTTGGCATAACAGAGGATGTTATAATATTGAGTGGTTAAACAATATATACTCCTTAATGGATAAATACAATTTGAAATTTTTAGAAAGATATGCTGAGAGAAAGATCACCCTAGTTTATAATATAAAAAATATATAGCAAAAGAAATAAGAAAATATTGGTCAACGATGGATATGGAAAAAATTAATAGGTCCAGATATTCTCCATGGTTTGCTGAAAACTGCATCAGCCACCCACCAAGCTTTCAAAAAAAAACCTGAAAGCTTGGCTCCTCATGGCTGCAAACTGTCACTGCACCATGCAAAGGCACTAGAGCATACACACATTATGCTCCCCTAAGAATAAGCAGCACTTACTTCATCCTCTGTCTGTCCTTCTCCTCATCTCTGTCCTTTTCCTCTCTGCCCCAAGACTACCTAGCCCCCTGTCTCCCCTCTCCAGCACCCCAGTGGCAACCGAGCCTTAACCCTACCCCCTCTCCATTCCCTGATCTTAAACCATGCAGTGGAAGTGTTGATCTATCTGAATCTAATTCATGCATTGTAAACGTTGAAAGTGTTACACTGTCTGATACTGTCCAGTGTATTGTTGCTGCTACTGCTTTGGAATCTTACACCTCTGTAATTGTAAACTATCATTGCATGTAACTTGCTTTGTAGCACAAACTGTATGGAAACCAAACTACTGTAATTGTCCACTGTCATTGTATATAGCCTACACTATCTGTTTTGCCACATTGTACTGTATCTTGTATGTACTGAAGGTATATGTACTCTTGTTGCCACTGCGTGGCTCGGGTCGTGACTGAAAATGATCCTCTGGATCAGTGTACCTATCTGGTTACCAAAGACATAAATAAAATAAGAAATAAATAGAAGTAATTTTCAAACTCAGCATTATTTTGAAGTTCTGACTGACCCTGCCTTAAGGAATATATACAGTATATATACAGGTATATATATATATATAATGGTACAAATTTGAAACCTGTAAGAGTAATGTATTAGTAGCAAAATATAACAAAACACACACATTGTCAATTGAGTGTGATTGCAGTGGAGGAGGTCTGGAAAACCTACTACAAATACTCTGGGATTGTTCCTGGTACAGTAAGATAAGGACAATATGTATAAAAATAATTTTTCCATAGAATCAATAGAACAATTGGGTGCAGGGAAAAGAACCCTTACAAAGATCTTTTTAAATACAGAAGACGAAACAACAATCAAGACAGTAGCCAACTTTTTTGTAAATGCAGCACGTATAAGGAAAACACTAAGTGTGCCATCCAAATAAATTATCACCAGTAGGAATCTGCATAACTGTAGTTAATATGCACTTTATATTAGAAACTGTGAGATATGACATGGATATATGGTTTTAATGCTCTAGAATGTGACTATATTGTACGCTGAAGATGTATTTGTACTGTGATAGAATTGTATTTTTATAATTTGTGTATGTATGATTGTAATGAGCTTTGTGTTGAACAATAAATTTAACTGTACCTGTATAATGGGGGACTCACATGTTTAAATTGCCAGAAAATGCCTGGGATTTTATTAATAACATGCTAAGAAACAGGAATAACAGTTTTCAGCAGCCTGGCAGTAATTTTAATTCCATCAACGTTCCAAAATTCAGCAACCACGAGCTGTTGGGGTCGAGCCACCACTAGAAAGCAGGCAACTCCAGGATTCTAAGAAGGCTGTCAGCCCTAAAGTTCTCCAGAACCTCCCTGATCTGTCTCAAGTAAGCTGGCAGACAGTCAACAGAAAGTGTAAGGGTCTTACTGGAGACCATCGTAAGTCCACACGCTTTGTCACTAGAAAGAACCCAGGTAAACGAAGTGCATCCATCTTTGGCTCTCTTGGTAATCGTTTCTCTCCCCTTTCTGTGGATGTGGAGGGTGTGCAAGAAGAAATAGAAGCCGAGGAACATCCAACTGGAGAAGAAGACACTGCATGCCAATCAGGTTGCTCCTTTACTGGTGATGACCCGGATGTACCAGGATGCCCCACTCCACCATATCACCCAGATGTCCCATGATGCTTTGGTTCATAACGGATGCTATCTGTCATTGAAGGGGCTAAATTCTCTCAGATTTGACTTAATACATACTGCCTTGTCATTCTGTTTAACGAGTGCATCTGTGTGGAAAAATATTTAACTCTGCTCACCAGTTTATGCCTGTGCTTGCCGCTGCTTGCCCCACTGTCCACCCACAGGAGCTGCTGGGTTTCTATATTGGTGATAAGCTGCTAATCACATGCTTGCTAGCTGTTTGGAGGTAATGCATTTTTTCCAGATATTTATAATTCGGAAACCAAAGGATTAACATTTCCAGGACTGCCATTGGATTACGTTCAGAAGAGATAGATTTATGAATGTCCTGACTTTCATGATACTAGTTTATTGGTTGGGCAATTGCTAATGTGTGTAAAATGGTGCAATGATTTATTGCCTCTTAACAGGGTAGCACTTCTAAATTGCTGTGTACTAAGTATGCAGAAACAGGGAGATGCTATTATTTACAGTGAGCTTGAGCAAATATATTGCTTTTTTGCTATAGCCTGTGACACATGCAATACAGTAAGGGGCTTAACCTCTGAATAATGCTGGGATTATATGTTGCCCCTGTCTCATGTGTCTCCTCCTCCCCTTCAAACTTTTTATTTTACCCGGTCTCTTCTCTCTCCTGGTCTCTTCTCATAGCTCTATTTATGTCTATGTTTGGCCTACCTAACCTTTGTGATTCTTACTGGGTATTCAGAGCTCTACAAACAGGATAACTGCTGGATGCCCCTACTTTAGATGGAGAGGGATGAACTATCATCGAACTATGAATTATTATGCTTAGTCATAAGATACAAATTGTACATACAGAGTAATAGATACTCTAGGCTTACAAGTCTCTGAATAGCTCAAGCTCAATGGGGCTATGGCTTTGTGTTGCCAAATATTGGCAAATACTAGTCTGAAGCTGAGTTGTCCTAAACCAAGATGGCTCCTGTAAATACCAGTGACGGTTTTCTTAAGGTCTACGCAATGGAGCTACAAGCAAGTGAAAGAGCTATACAGCATGCGGTGGAACACCATAACCTTAAATTCCCTGAACGTGTGATGCTGCCTTATCTCCTTTCTGATATCCTATCAGAATTACCTTCTCTCACCCTCCCCCCCCCATGCTCCGTCAGGTACATCATTGACCTGATCTTAGCATGGTTGGTTCCTAGCTGCTGAGAAAACGCTGCCAACGGTTATAAGTCCTGTAATGCCGTGTTTGCTCCTCTTGGAGAGTTAATTTCTTTTTAAATGTATTGGTCGTGTGACAGGAACCTGTGTCCCGCGGCCATTGGGACTCTCTGGCTATTTGGATCATGGTTCCATGCTGACTACAGTGTACAGAAACCTCTTACTGCTCTTACATGTTCTGATTTTCATAAAAATGTTTGTATTTAATGTTATAGAAACATAGAATTTGACAGCAGATAAAGACCGCTTGGCCCACCCAGTCTGCCCATTTCCCTACCTAATGGATAAGCTGCAGATCCTAGTTACCCAGCAGGCTACTTCTTTCTATCTCCACCCCCTAGAATTGCCTTATGACTGTCCCATGCATGCTTGAATTCAACCACTGTTTTTGACTCCACAACCTCCTCCAAAAGGCTGTTCCATGCATCCACAACCCTCTCTGTGAAAAATACTTCCTTACATTACCTCTGAGCTGCCCACCCATGTTCAGATTGTGCCCCCTTGTTCTTGCACACCTCTTTTTTTGAAAGATGCTACCCTCTTGGACTTTGTTGATTCCCTTGAGGTACTTGAAAGTTTCTATCATGTCCCCCCTCTCCGTCCTTTCTTTGAGGCTATACATATTAAGCTCCTTTAGTCTCTCTCCATATGTCTTCTGGTGCAGACCCTGCACCATTTTAATTGCCCTCCTCTGGACAGCTTCCATCTTGTCTATGTCCTATCGGAGATTGGGTCTCCAAACTACACACAGTACTCCAGATGGGGTCTCACCAGCTGTCTGTACAGAGGGATAACAACTTCCTGTTTTCTACTGGTGATGCCTCTCCCTATGCATCCCAGTATCCCCTCAGACCCCCTTACTGCCCTCTCACATTGCTTGCCCACCTTTAAGTCATCTTATATGGCTACCCCCAGGTCCCTTTCCATTTTTGTTGTTGTTAGTATCTCACCCCCATTGTGTACTCTTCTCCTGGGTTTTTGTTTCCCAGGTGCATTACCTTGTACTTCTTAGCATTGAATCTAAGCTGCCATACATTTGACCATTTCTCTAATCTTGCCAAGTCCCTTCTCATCCTTTCCACCCTACCTTATGCATCAACTCTGTTGCAGATCTTTGTGTTATCTGCAAAGAGATGTACTTTTCCTTCCAGTCCCTCTGCAATGTCGATTATAAAGACATTGAAGAGGACCGGTCCTAATACTGGACCCTGCGGTACCCCGCTAGTAACCCCCCTTTCTTCAGAGTGGACACCATTTACTATTACCCTCTGTGTCCTATTCTCCAGCCAATTCTTTACCCAGGCTATCATCTTGGGACCCACTCCCAGGCTGGCTAACTTGTATATTCATCTTTTGTGTTGGACTGAGTCAAATGCCTTGCTAAAGTCTAGCTAGACCATGTCCACAGCCCCTCCCTGATCTACTACTTTGGTCACCCAGTCAAAGAAATCTATTAGATTCGTCTGGCAAGACATTCCTGCTGTGAATCCATTCTTCCCTGGGTCCTGTGCCCCTCTGGCCTCTAGGTACTTGACAGTTCTTTCCTTCAGAAGTGATTCCATCATTGTCCCTATCACTGAGGTTAAACTAACAGGTATGTAGTTTTCTGCTTCTGCTCTGCACCCACTTTGTGAAGGGGAATCACATCTGCCCTCCTCCAGTCCTCAGGTACCACCCCATCCTCCCATGATTTGTTAAAGAGGGTAGTCAGTGGTGTCACTAGTTCTACCTTTAGTTCTTTTAGAATTCTGGGATGAATCCCATCAGGCCCCATTGCTTTGTCCACCTTCAGAGAGGAGGTTGAAGGAGTTGAACATGTACTCACTGGAGGAGAGGAGAGACAGGGTGACATGATTGAAACCTTTAAATACATGAAAGGAATAAACAAGATGGGTACAGAGGGGCTGTTCAGAGTAAGGAGGGGAGGGCCACAGAGGGCCATGATATGAGACTGGAGCGAGGAAGGTTCAGGAGGGAGATGAGGAGGCACTTTTTTACAGAGAGGGTGGTGGCTGAGTGGAATGTGTTACCTGCTGAAGTGGTATGCAGTAGAACAGTGGACTGGTTCCAACGAGGATGGGACAGGACAAGGGGGAGGGTTAATGAAGGGGAAGGGTGGAAGGGAAGGGCAGCTGCAGAATAAGGGGTGCTAGCTGCACATTTGAGCAGACTTGATAGACCTCTAGGCCTTTATCTGCTGGCAAATTTCATATGTTCATATGTTCGTATGATAGAAGTTCAGAATACTGTGGAAACATCTGCTTTCATGTTCACAGAGTTGGCAGTTCCTTGAGCAACACACTGCGGTGCAACAAAGTGCCACTAAGAAGATCCTTGGGCAGCAGGGCATAGCGTATCATGAGAGAATGAAAGGTCTCAACATGTGTTCACTGGAGGGCAGGAGAGTACAGAGGGGACATGATACAGACCTACAAGTTAATGAAAGGGTTTAACAAAGTGGACACAGCAAGTCTGTTCAAACTGAGGGTGTCTACCAGAGGGCATGTGCTCAAGGTGGTGGGGCAGGGGTCAAGGACTTTAGGAATTACTACTTCTTGGAATGGGTGGTGGATGGATGGAACAAACATCTTGACATGGTTGTGGAGGTAAAACAAAAGAAGGGTTCAAGAGGAAATGGGGCACATAGAAAGGAGTTATCAAAGGGGAAGTGGACAGAAGGGGTGACTGAGAGGGAGGACAGAAACTACAGCATCTCCAAGTAGGGAAACTTGGGACAGACTGGACAGACTATTCAGGTCTTTTTCTGTCTGTCACTTTTCTATGTTGCTATGTTTTTAGTACAGTACGTAGAGGTCAAAGTGTAGGCTAAGGGGCTGGAGAATCCGAAGAATAAAAGAAGGGGCCATTACATGGAGTACTGAGGTTGAAAAAAATGGTTTGTTTGAGAGCAGCGATGCTGGCGGCTTCCTTAACATTTCTGAAGATGGTGTTCTAGGTGGCTGGAGCTGCTTTTACAAAGGATTTCATTTCTTTGGCTCTGCGAGCCTTGGGTACTTGAAATGAGTTTCTTTTTTTTATCTGAATGCCTAGGGCAGAGATGATCTGATCAGGTTACTGAAGTGCGGTGGACACTGCCCATGTGTACAGTTGTATATTGTGGTTGACCACCTGAGGTCATGTCTCCTCTCTGGTGACAGGACAGGAGGGCTAGGCTAGCATAAAGTAAACTATGATGGGTGATTTTATCATAGCCCAGTACAAATCTACATATGTTGCTGAATGCAGTTGTGATTAGATGCAGTGAGAGAGCTGGGGCTGTTCTGTTCTGTATACTTATTTTTTTTTGTTTATTTTATTCTTCACTGCCATAGTCCAGGGTCAGCAACAAAATTTGCTAAACTATTAATTTCTTGGTACAGTAGATGGTGAAAGGCGGTGATGGACACAGTACAGTACACACAGAGTCTGTTGAGTCACGCTAGAGAGATTAGAATTATTTACAATGTAGTTTAGTTTGCGGTCAAGCCTAAGGTCAAGGTACTTGAAGGTCTGCCAGTTCTAAGCAGAGGTTCGAGAGTGGTAAAGATTTATGGAGTGGAGATATGGGGGTTTCCCACAGAAGGTCATGACTTTAGTTTTGCTGTTTTTGAGAACATTCAGGTCGGTGTATTACTGAAGACTGCCTGAAGGGTGTTGTTGAGGTCCACTGGTTTCATACCATGTGCAGTTAATGGTGTCATCAGCTCTTAGGTGTATGCTAGCACTGCAACCACTGTATACTGACAGGAAGTAATCTGCGTCGAGGCTCTATAACAGATGCCCAAGAATACAGCCTTGTGGAACTCCAAGGTTGAGGGCATTTGGGGGTGGGCATAAGGAGAAGAGTTCATCATTACTATTTATGATCTGTTGATCTGGTAGGAACCTTGCAAGGTCATGACATCCTGGGCAAGTCCTAACTGATGTCATTCATGGAGGAGGTTGTGGTCTATTGTGTTAAAAGTTTTAGTGAGATCAATGACAGCTGTTCTGGTGTGCAGGCCATAGCGAAGCAAAGCAAATCAACTTTATTTATATAGCACCTTTCATAATCGAGGTGCTGTACATTATATAAATACAATAAAAACAATGTACATATTAAAACGATCAATTAATACTTAATTAGGGAAAGCTAGTGAAAATAAATACATTTTCAGCATTGATTTAAAGCTACTGATGGTCAGGCATTCTCTCAACCGAAGGGTGGGTGCTAGGTCATTTATCACTGTTAATAGCAAGGTGCAGACAGAGTGTTTTGGTTTGTAATTCTGATCGCACCACATGACCATGTTGTAGTGGAGAATGTAATCCAATTGTTGATTTCAAGAAGCTTACTTAATACCCTATAAATTTATACAGATTTGCACAACATACTTACATACATACAAGGGGTGGTTCCTAGGGACTGGGGGATGGCAGACGTGGTTCAGCTGCACAAAGTAGGGGACAAGAAGTAGCTGGGAAACTGTAGACCCATCAACCTTACCTCTGTGTTAGGGAAACTGATGGAGACGTTATTCAAAAAGGACCTAGTAGAATACCTGCAGAAAAACAGGCTTCAGGATAGTACGCAGCATGGGTTTGTGGTAGGGAGGGCTTGTCTGACCAACCTGATAATATTGTTTGACTTGGTAAACAGGGTAGTTGATAAGGGGCAAGCAATAGATTTACTCCACCTCGACTTCAGCAAGGCATTTGACTTGGTGCCTCACTGAAGGTTGCTGAGGAAGATGGGGATCTAGAACAGCTAAAGAAATATTAAGATGGGTAGGGAGTTGGTTGGAGGGGATGCAGCAGAGTGTTGTGGCAAATGGGGTCAGAACAGAGGAAAGAGAGGTCACCAGCAGAGTACCACAGGGATCTGTTCTAGGCCCAATCCTCTTCAATATGTTCATCAGTGATATGAGAGATAGAATCCAGGGCAGGTTATGTATATTTACAGATGACACTGAACTCTGTGGTAGTGTTGACAAAGTGCAGGGCCTGAAGAAGCTGCAGGGAGACCTGCAAAGCCTGGAAAGGTGATCCAAAGTTTGACAACCGAAATTCAGTGCCAAAAAAGGCAAAGTTATGTACTTAGGGAACAAAACCCCCAGAACAGAGTATTCAATGGGGGTTTGTGGAGGGGGGGGGGGCTAAGCTAGACACAACATCAGAGGAAAGAGACCTATGAGTCCTCATTATCGACTCCCTTAAAGAAATGAACCAATGTATTAAGGGCTTCAGGAAGAATAACAGAATGCTAGGGTACATTGGGATAGGGTTCAACAGTAGAAAGCAGGAGGTAGTGTTACCACTGTGTAGGTCACCGGTGAGGCCACTCCCGGAGTACTGTGCCCAGTTCTGGAGTCCCCACCTAAAAAAGAACAGTGACAGACTAGAGAAGTTACAATGCAGGGTGGCCAAGATAATTCAGGGCCAAGAGAGCAGATCCTAGGAGGATCGGCTAAAAGGGCTGAACATGAATTCACTCGAAACCAGAAGAAGATGGGTGTGCTGTGGAGCCAGAGCTGTGAAGACGCATTGCACTTTAGCTCCTTAGATTACAATTATTAAACTTTAAAATTCTCCTTTCTTTGGACTTTATACTTCGATCATTTTATCTCTTTTGTGAGAAGATGCCTTGGGGCACATAATGGGGACATCAAGTAAAAACCAGCAGCCAGGTGATAGTAGGAAAGACAGATGAAAGGGTCCAACTGCAGGCCTGAGCACCCTTTCAGCACAGCATAGCACAGTCGAGGGAGACAGACCAGAGGAGACCTTCCAATCCTTAGGCCATAAAATGCAACAGCTGCTGAACTTGTCCACCTCCACGAACAATAAGCTGGACATCTTAACTGGCCAAATCGCCACAGCTGAAAAAGCTGTGGATTCATTACAAGGGAACATGAAGAAGATGAGATGCCATTCTGACACCTTTAAAAGCGTTATGATACAACATGCCAAGGAAATGCAGCATACCAATAACCTCCTGGAAATATTGGAAAATCAAATCAGGAGTCAAAATGTGCAGTTAGTGGGCTTCACAGAGGGGTCAAAAGGGGACTATGCAATGCTGTTTCTTAAGGACTGACTTACTAAGCAATTTTGGACCCACATCCCAGATTTGGAATTCCCGATTGTCAAAGCATATCGTATCCAGCCCAGAATTAAGCAGCAAGTGGAGCTACTGAGAGTTATGATGGTAGTACTGGATAGTATGGGCACCAGAGATAGACTGTTGAGTTTTGCAAAATGTTTTGGACCATTGGGTGCAGAGGGGGCCAAAGTACGTGTATTCCCAAACATCTCCTATGCCACCAGGCTCAGAAGAAAGAAATTTAATGAGATTCGTAACACTCTCCAGGAGCTTAGTATTCCCCACAACATTCAATTTCCTGCAAAATTAAGGGTAGTCCACGACAACAAGGTCTACATCATTATTGACCCAGCTGACGGGGGAAAATGGTCTTTGAAGATAGCAACAACCATGAAAGTCACATGATCGTCAACAGCAGAGGAGGAAGAAACTGAAACCTGTAAGTCTGGACTGTCAGTCTCGATCTCTGAGGTTTTACCTCACTTATGTGCACCGGGACTTTCTTTTCCCCAGTGAGACTCAAAGTTCAAAGCATTGTTGTTTGTTCGTGTATGTATTTTTGTCAATTTAAAGTTTAATAACAATTATTACTATGTCAGAGTGTTGAGTACTTTCTTTTCTAGTATCAGCTGGTTTCTCCCTTTAGGGAACTGCATGTGGTATAGCAACTTGCAACCCTCTTACGAGGGCTGTGGATACTTATTATAGGTACAGTTAGGATCTATCAACCAAGATACGTTGCTGTGGCTAATCCACTCTGATTGCCAGTTACCTCCAATTGTTAGAAAGAATATCAGTTCACTATATCCGCTGTTATAGCAAATTTTCAAGTGCAACTGTGCCTGCTAGCATTTGTAGGTGTCGTTTCAGTCTAAGGGGAAGGAGTTATCTAATAAGACTGCTAGTACCTTTATGGATAACATTTTACATGCTGTTCTATTCATGGCACCTACAGCCCGCAAGGGCATAGGACTAATATGGACACATTTTAGGACTACTGAATTTAATCAACTTGCCATGAACTTTTGGGCTACAGTTCTACAGAATGGGATTTTCTGTATTGTTGGTTCACACCGTGCAGGTTCCCTCTCCACTAGTGGAAATAGCAAGGGATACTGCCATCTTGTATAGAACTAGATGTTACATCTATTTGGTCTGTATATCAGAGGATGTTCCTTGCATGGAAAACTTGTATTTTTGCAACTTTACTATAAAATGAATAAAACATAAATTTAAAGAGAACAGGAAATGATTTCTAATTGGTAGCTGTTTATAATGTTCCAGTTTACAAAAATGATATCCATGCATCTAAATGATCCATATGTAACTGCACCTGAATAAAAAGTGACATGAAAAACTGTATTTTGCATTGTTTTGTTTTCATGGGCAACATACTGTTGCAGTTATCTTCATGGAACCAGTAATCTGGAGTTTTAACCATGTCATGGTTTGAGGAAAGAACTCTAATCAAATCTAAAACAAAATTAAGTAAAAATATACCTATATATGTAATATTTTTTGGACTTTCAAAAAGCCTTTCACAAGGTACCCCATGATAAATTGATCAAAAAAATAATACAAATTGGATTCGATAGTCATATTATATTGTGGATAAGAAATTGGTTGAGCAATAGAACTCAGATTGTTAGAATAAAAGGTGAACTATCTGAATCTATTAAAGTCAAAAGTGGGGTCCCACAGGGATCTGTGTTGGGACCTATTTTGTTTTCACTGTACATCAGTGACTTACAGCAAGGAATTATAAACCAAGTAGTAAAATTTGCTGATGACATTAAGTTAGGAGGACCTGTAAAAACATTAGAGCAGCAGGAGAGATTAATAGGGGATTTTAAAAAGATTGAGATGTGGGCAGAAAGGAATGGTATGAAATTTAGTATAGAAAAATCGGGGTAATGCATTTAGGAAAAAGAAGTGGGAGTAAAAACATATAAATTAGATGGAAAGGAAATAAAAGAAGTTGATGAAGAAAGAAATTGTGGGATAGTAATTGATAGATTAAATTTCAACAAACATCGAACAGTGGCTATACAAAAAGCCAACAATATGGTGAGAAACATAAAAAAAGTTTTATAAATAAATCAATAGCATGTATGGTGCCAGTATATAGAACTTATGTTAGGCCATACTTGGATTATAGGTCACAATTATGGAATCCATACACAAAGATGGGAAAAAAAAAGGGTTGAAAGAGTTCAGAGAAGATATACTAAGATGATAGGAACAATAGGGAAGTTAGAATATGGCGAAAGGTTAAGAAGAACAGGACTGTGGAACTTGGAAAGAAGGAGATAGGTCTCTTCTCCCACCACCAAAATAAAGCTAAAAATACCCCCCTCTTGATTATCCCCAGCACTCTGCACTCACTAGAACAAGTGACCACGTACAAGTACCTAGGCATTACATTCGATACTGCCCTCTCCTTCAGTACCCACATTAATGCCCTGTCAGCCACCAATAACTCTCAGATTGGCCTGCTATACTGGCACAGGGACTGCCTGCCTCAAGTTGCCCTCAGGCTGGCCATCACTTCCTCCGTCTTGTCCCTCATGGACTATGGCTTGCCCATCTATGCTGTAGCTGACAACACAGCCCTCTCCAAAATCCAATTCTCCATCAATAAGGCCTGTAAGCTCCTGACCGGTGCCCCCAGCCGAACCCACACCTGCCTTCTGTATACTACCACCAATCTTCTCAACTTTGAGGAGCGACTGCTCTACCAGACCTGCTTTCTCGCTAAGAAATCCCTGCTAGGACTCTCCCCCCGGGGGTCTCCACCTCCCTACAGCAGCCATCTTCATCCGTCACTACCTGTAGCTCTGTTAAATCCACTTTCAAGGTGCCCAGAACCAAGACCTCTCTTGCCCAGAGATCCTTCCTCTACTGCGCTCCCATCTGGTTCAACTCCCTCCCTAGCTGCATCTCCAACTTGCCAAAACTTGGCTCCTTCAAAACAGCCCTTCGGAATCATATCTTTAATACCTGCTGTTGTAGGTGCAACTAACCCCCTGTTGTAACCTGAGGTTCCCGCCCGCCTTGTCCCCTGACTCGACAATGTCCACTGGACAGCCTCTCCATCCCCCAGACCTACCCCTTCCCTACTAGGTCCAAACAGGGAAGCAACCCACTGTCTTCTCTGAGGACCTACTATATCCATGAGTGTAACTCACAATTTTGTAACATTATGTAACCTAAGTAACATACAAACTACTACATTATGTAACCTAAGTGTATCTATGTTAAATGTTACCCTCTGTTTTAATTTGCACTGTAATAACTGTCTTGATGTCTGCCTCCCCCTGTGACGAGGTGCCTTTGTAAATGAGTCTCTGACTCAAAGGATGTAAACCCGATTTGTAATGAATAAATGAATAAATGAAACATCTCTGCACTTTATATACTGTAGGAGCTGTGACATTCTTCCTACAAAATTATGAATTCTAAGCTCAGTCTTAGCCTTTAACTGCAGAATTCTGAACGCAGGCGCGCCAAGGGAACTAAATATAAAATTGATGGAGGTGCAAAACATCAAATCACTAAGAAAGACAAAACAACACAGCGAATCAAGGTGCAAATTAAAGGTAACTGAACATTCCCTTTCAAACTATGGTCCAAAATTACTAAACAGCTTCAGTGAAAAGGGGTTAGACTTTCATAGAAAACTCAGTATTTTTGAAAGAAATTTGAGAGAACTTACGAAGACACTATCCCACTGCAGTTGTTTTGACGTACCCTGATACTACTGTCATAAAATCCAGTTCCACCTTTACATCACAAACTCAATTTTGCACGCACTGTACTATATGATATTGCAGTTGTTTAGATGTACCCTGATTCTATTGATGTGAAATCCGAATGCACATTTTACATCACAAACTGACTTTTTAAGTATTGTATTATATTATATTATATGATATAAGTGATGGATTATTACAGAATGAAACTGATATTTTTGTACAGTAGGACCCCATTGTAAATTAGCTGATGCTAAATTGGGTTTTATCCTGTTTCTGATATCAGAAATAAATGTTTTACTACTACTATTACTACTACATGTTTGTGACCTGTCTTTGTATTGTTCACCTACTGTATTCCCTCAACCCCAGGTGTGGTTGAAAATGGATCCTTGATCCAGTCCACTTTCCTGGCAAAATGTACTAAACAAAATTAAAAAAAGATCATTTGCAAGCCAGCCCACTGGTACAGTGGCAAGGCATCCGTTTGTGGCTCCAACATCCTGGGTTTGGTAATGGAGTCAGGAGTCAAAGGGCCGGCCAATGGGGAGAAGGATTGAGCATCTCAGGGACTGCTCTTCTCCGGGGGGGAGGGGGGAAGAGTATCTGGTGCTCTGAAGACCTCTGGCAGAGGCTGGGGGTACTGCCGCTGCCACCGCTGCATATAAAGGGAGATGGGGAGGACACTGGCTGTCATTGCATGTCCTCACTGCTAGTGAACTCCACAACAACCACAAAAATCTGTCCACCCATCCTTGACCCTTTTCCTGTCGCGGCTCCCGCTGTGACCTGTGTCTGCCGGGGGCTCACTCCTGGGGTCCTGAGGGACCCACCCTGGGGGGTAAGCCAGGGCTTGAGACCATTGTCCATTGGTGGGATAACCCTGGACATGGGGGGGGGGTGTGCAGGGGCTGATCCTCTGAACGGGGGAAGGGGCTGGTCAAAAAAAAAAAAAAAAGATCATTTGCATTTTGAACCACCTAACCTATTGCCAGGAGGTCTGAAATGATCTGAAATTCAAACACCTGGTCCCGGGAATTTTTTTCAACCAGTTTGCTCATTACTAACACAAATACTCTTAAATGTTTTATGCATGCAGGAGTATAGTTAATTTTGCTGACTAGCTGAAAGAACTGGAAGGGGACAGGATCAGTTGTGTTCCAGGACAGTAGCTGCTGCTTGTTGTTTTCACAGGGTTCTTGTGGATTTTACTTGGTAGGTTAGTTATTTTCTTTCTTACTTCTAAGGGGCTAGCAGGGTATTGTTTTGGGGCTGCTGGACGTTTGAAAACTGATTTGGTGGCTGTAAGTGGGCTCATTTTGTGGATGTTTTACTGTGTAACAGGCTGCGCTGGTAGAGGCCTATTTCTTCTGATTTAAAACCTATTTGGTGGGATTTGCTTGGAGATGGTTATTTGAATTGGAGACCTATATCTGTTAATTTCAAGCCTATTTTGATGTGTTGTTAGTGAAGCTGATTAAACTGGAGACCTGTTTCCTTTGGCAGCAAACATATTTGGGGGGCTTTGAGTTGAATTTTGATTCCTTTTTGCTGACTCCACTAGCTGCAAAGGTTAGTGCATAGTGGGGGTGGGGTGTTAATGGTCTGGCCAGGTCTCACTCAGCCAATTGACTGGAGGCAGAGCTGAATCAGGTTTGAGGTGTTAGCTGCTTTGTCTTCTCAGAAAGAACTGGAAGGGGACAGGATCAGTTGTGTTCCAGGACAGTAGCTGCTGCTTGTTGTTTTCACAGGGTTCTTGTGGATTTTACTTGGTAGGTTAGTTCTTTTCTTTCTTACTTCTAAGGGGCTAGCAGGTATTGTTTTGGGGTCTGCTGGATGTTTGAAAACTGATTTGGTGGCTGTAAGTGGGCTCATTTTGTGGATGTTTCACTGTGTAACAGGCTGCGCTGGTAGAGGTCTATTTCTTCTGATTTAAAACCTATTTGGTGGGATTTGCTTGGGCCTGGTTCTTTGGCTGCTGGGCTTGGAGGGGAGACACAGGGCTGATACACTCTCTCTCGAGTCAGGTGTCTGCCCAATACCTGCCCTCCCCACCCCTCCCTCCCCAGAAGTCTGCTAATTTATAGGAGAACACCTGCCCTGCAATTGGAGGAAAAGGCTGCAGGTGCAGCTCATGTAGTTCTAGCCACTGGGGGTTGGATTTAAAGGCTGGGAGAGAGGAGCTTAGGGAGTTGTTCATTTCCCTTATAAGTTTAATGTTTGTACTGCCTAGTAACAGGGTTACTGGTGTACAGTGGGGCTGTCTCTAAGATTAGTGGGTGACCTGATTAGGCAGTAGGGTGTATCTTGGACTGGGGAACCTGGTGGCTCACCCAAGGAAACCTATTTGGAAGCGGATGGAACCACACGTCATTAGGGCTGGCATCTTTGGGAGGGTGGTGGGGTGCACAGGGTGTGGAGCAGCCATGATACTGGACTGGGCTTGGAAGTTCGGTGGTTGCCCAGTGTGCTACCAGCGAGCACAGCTTAGGGAGGAGGTTGCGGGGATTAGGAGAAAGCTGGGGAAGGGGGTGGTATGGTTGGGGAAGGGGCTGGGAATCTCCCACGGGGTTGCACCAAGCACTGGGGGTGGGGGCGTAGGGAATGGAGTGCAGGAGAATACTCAGGGGTCACATAGGGACCCTGGCAGAGGGGGTCCAAAAGGACACTACCAAGGAAGCAGGCAGGTAACTGGGGACCCTCACAAAGGAGGGACGGAGGGACAACATTCTCAGGGAAGTAGGCAGATGGCCAGGGCTGGACAGAAGGAAGCAAGGCGGGGAGATGGATCAGACGTTACACTCAATAACCGCTTCAATTCTCTTCTTCTGCTCGAGGATGAGGGGGGGTGATGTAGCCACAACAGGGGTGGTTAGAGATGGAAAGGGAGTGGGAGGCAGGGGCCAGATAGCAGGAAGAACAGGAGGGGATCTGGAATGCAGGAGAATGGGAGGAGCAGTGAATCAGAGCAGGAGGGGCAGGGGAAGAGGAGAAAGCGCAAGGAGAAGGACCAGTTGGGAGGAAGGTAAGGAGAAGGACCAGAAGTACAGGAGGATTCAGTAAAGGGAGCTGAGGGTTTGGGCCAGGGGAGCACGACAAGCAAGGAGGAACTAAATGGAGACAGGAAGGAAGGAGAGGCCAGGCAGGCTAGTTTAGCAGATGGGAGAAGGACCAGTTGCGAGCAGTGAGGGGGTGTAGGGTACAGAAGGATACTCAGGAGGAGGAGGCATAGGATTGGAGGGAGGGGTGGCCATGGTAAATAAGGAGGGTGGCATGTGGCACCCAGATAGGGGAGGAACAAGGAGCCGGCTGGGTGGAGGGTCTGTAGAAAGGATGAGGGACATGGAAGGAAATGTAGGAAAAGGTGGTCAGAGTGCTCCTGCTGGGGATTCTATGATCAGGGTATCAAATGGGATAGGGAGGGAGAAGCCTGGCCAGTTAGAACAAAATGCTTCCCTGGACTAACGGTCACAGGGCTAAGCCACGAGGTATATCAGCTGGCAAGGATTGTGGGGTTCCCCAGACATACTGGTCCACCTGGTACAGATGACATTGAGGAAATAGCGACCTAGAGATACAGGCAAGATTCAGGAGCTCGCCAGGGTCTGTCATGACATAGGATGCACAGTTTCCTTCTCAGAAATCCTGCCGGTGCCAAGGGCTAGTGGGGAGCACAAAAGGAAAATTAGGGAGATAAACCAGTGGCTCAGGGAGTGGTGTGAGGGCAGAGGGTATGGGTTGATGTGGGATTGGGGGGAGACCTGGGAGGATAAGGAGCTGTATGCTAGAGATAGGCTCCATCTCAATTTGGAGGGGAGGGGAATCCTTAAGTTGAAAATAGAGGAGTTCATTGGTGAAAAGTGGGGTTTAAACTTGTGAAGGGGGGTGGGATGGGAGAAAAGGCTGTCAAGGGGGTGCCGATAAAGGAGGGACTCTGTCTCCACCCCCTTGGGGACCAGGAGGATTGCAGGAAAAGGCCAACTGGCAAAGTGCAGACCAGGGGAAAACAGAATCCCCATGGGAACACGAGCAGGGGAAATGGAAGTATAGGGAAAGGGTGGAAGGTAGTCCTGCTAAATGCCAGGAGCTTGGGAAATAAAATGCCTGAGCTCCAGGCGATGCTAACTGAGGGAGCAGTAGCTGTGGCAGCGGTCACTGAGACTTGGGCCACTACAGGACATGACTGGGACCTGAACCTGGAGGGTTACACTATGTTCAGGAAGGACAGCTGGGAGGGAAGGGGAGGAAGGGTAGCAATGATAGTCAAAAACTGCACTGGCATAGGGGGAGTAGAGGAGGCGGAGGGAACCGTGGAGGCGATTTGGGTCACCTTGATAACAAGGGGGGGCAAGAGAGTAAAAATAGGAGTGGTGTATAGACCCCCTGCCCTGGCGGAGGAGCTGGAGGGCAGTCTGGTGGCAGATGTTGGGAGACACTGCAGACTGGGCAGAGGAACGGTGGTGGTGTTGGGGGACTTAAACATGCCAGGAACAGACTGGGAGACTATGACATCCTCTGTGACCAGGAACAGAGGTTGTTGGATGTCTTTCAAGGCGTTCCTAACTCAGCAGGTGAGGGAACCGACCAGGGAGGCACGGGTACTGGATGTGGTCCTGGCAGACAGTGACCAGATTGGGGGCCTGGAGGTAAGGGACCCATTGGCGGGGAGTGACCATGCCATGGTCTAGTTCTGCCTGGACCTAGGAGGGATAGAAGGCTGCACAAAGACGGAAGTAACCGACTTCAGGGGGGCGGATTTTAAGGAAATGGGAAGGATCCTTAAGGAGCATTTGGATGGGATTGGGTCAGACATGGACGCTGATAGTAGGTGGTAAATCATCAGGAGAGGGGTGCAGGATGCTACCAGCACCTGTGCAAGAGTAAGACGAAAATGCGGTAGGGCCCAAAAACCCTGCTGGTGGACCAGGGAGGTCCAGGAGGTGGTGCAGGGAAAGAAGGCAGCCTATAAGCAATTCAAGTGCTCAAGGAGTGAAAGGGATCGAGGGGAGGACAGGCTGATGGCTAGAAGGGCCACTAGAGTGGTGAGGGCGCTAAGGCAAGGAAGGAGCAGAACCTGGCCAGGAAATGAGGAGAGGGAACAAGGGTTCTTTAGATACATTGGGGAAAACAAAGGGTGAAGGGGCAGATTAGCAGGATTAAATCAGGGAGAGATGGGCACAAGACCCGGGGAGCAGGCTGAGGTACTAAATGAGTACTCACCTCAGTTTCACCAAGGAAATGGGGTGCTGCATCATACATGGGAGGAGACAGAGATACTGAGGAGGGGGGGACCCTTACCAATTGGCGGGTCTGGGGAGAGCGGGAGGCATCACTGGCAGGTGGGGGGAGGGCTAAGCAGGGAGAAGAGGTACCGGAAGTGGAAATCACAGCAGAGAGAGAGGGAAGCCCTCAGCTCCCTTAAGATGGAGAAAGCACGGGGCCGGATAAATTACATCCCAGAGTGCTGAAGGAACTTCGGATGTCCTGCAAAACCCTCATGAGGCTTTTCACCATCTCTCTGAGGACAGGGTGGGTGCCCCAAGACTGGAAGGTGGCGATATAGTGCCTATCCACAAGGGGGATCAAGGAGGTGGAGGAACTACAGGCCTGTCAGCCTGACCTCGGTGGTGGGCAAGGTGATGGAGGGCATTGTCAAGGAGAGGCTAGGGGGGGACCTGGATAAGTCAGGGTGCCTGGACGATAGACAGCATGGATTCATCCCAGGGAAATCATGTCAGACAAACCTGGTGGAGTTCTATGACTGGCTGACTAGTGCCTTGGACCTGGGTAGACCAGTGGACGTCCTCTTTCTAGACTTCATCAAAGCATTTGACTCTGTTCCTCACGTGAGCCTGTTGGATAAGCTGGGAGAAATGGGGGTGGGGAACCAGATGATCAGATGGATAGGCAATTGGCTCCAGGACCGGATCCAGAGGGTCGTAGTTGGCGGGATAGTCTCATCCCCAAGGAGGGTCATTAGTGGGGTCCCACAGGGATCAGTCCTTGGGCCCCTTCTGTTCAACGCCTATATCTCTGACATAAGGACAGGAATCAGGAGTGAGATGAGTCTCTTTGCAGATGACTCAAAACTAGGGGCGGTGGTGGATAGGGAGGAGGGGAGGGTGGCCCTACAGGGGACCTGGAGGCTCTGGAAAGATGGTCTAGAAAGTGGAAGCTGAGGTTCAATGCAGGAAATGCAAGGTACTCCACCTGGGGCCAGAAACCCAGGCCAAGTGTACACCCTGGGGAATGCTACAAGTCTCGATGGCTGAGAGGGACCTGGGGTGGTGGTGGATGTCAAGATGAACAACTCTGAGACTTGTAGGAGGGCAGCAGCCAAGGCCAACAGGATGCTGGGATGCATCGCTAGGGGATCACCTCCAGAAGGAGGGAAGTGATACTCCTCTGTATAACTGCTTGGTGAGGCCACCTTGAGTACTGCGTGCAGTTTTGGAGGCCACACTTAAGAGGACATTAACCTCCTGGAGAGGGTCCAGAGGAGGGCAACCAAAATGATTTGGGGCTTGGGGACAGGACCTATGAGAGAGGCTCGAAGAGCTAAATATGTACACATTGGAAGAGAGAGGGACCGGGGACATGATAGAGGTCTTCAGGTACATGAAGAGGGTAAATAGGGGAGGAACAGTCAGGGTGCTTCGAAGGAAGGAGGAGGGGCCACTAGAGGGCATCGGTGGAAGCTGGAGGGGGGAAGATTCAGGGGAGAAAGGAGGAGGTGCTACTTCACTGAGAGGGTGGTTGAGCCATGGAATGCACTGCCTAGGGGGCTGGTGGAGGCAGAGACAGTGGAGGGGTTCAAGAGGGGGTGGGACAGGTACAGGGGAAGGGTTCTGGAAGCAAAATCCAATGCAGCAAGAATATCCGGAACTGGGAAGGGAGAAGGCAGAGAAGGCGAGAGGGACAGCAAGGTCAGCACCCAGGGTGGGGGCTGACCAAACGAGCAAACACGAAAGACCGTTAGGCCTATTCTGCTGGCATTATAGTATGTTAGTATGTTAGTAACATGGGTTCATTGGCTAATTCTGCGTCCCCGTCCTCTTTCCGTTGTTTGAAACTGTTTTCTGCTTTGAACCTTGTTTAAGACTGTGCATGTAACAGTTACAGTAAGACTGCATTTACCAGAGTAAGATTTCAAGCTTTTGTCCTCCATACCCCCAATCACTTTGATGGCCCTGTGTTGCACTTTCTTGACTGCCTCAATGTCCTTTTGTACTGCACAGCCCAGAACTGCATGCAGTACTCCAGGCTGGGCCTGACCAGGGCCTCATATAGTCTCAGAACTGCTTCCCCTGTTCTGGTCAATCCCCTTTTGGTGCACATCAGCCTTCTGCTGACAATCTTGACAGTGGTCACACAGTGCCTGTCTTGCTTCATCCCAACTATTATGACTCCAAAGTCCTCTTCCTCCTCCATTGTAGGAAGTGGAGTTCCACATAGTGTGTAGCTCCTATCGCTTCTCTTCCTCCCCAAGAACAGCATTCTGGCATTTGGCTACGTAGAATTGGAGACTCCAAGAGTATGACCAAAATATAATGCACGTGCTTGTTAGCTGAACAACAAAGGTCATTGAGAATAATGTACGGATAATTCTACATAACAAGCTATGTTTCCATTGAGGGGTTGAGATGACGTCAAATGAACCTTGAGAGCGAAGCACAAGAGGTCCATGCTGTCATCTCAGCCCTGAGATGGAAACACATGCTGAGCTGTGTGTGATTTCCCATGTTTTATTTTATACAGTATATGATTTTTTTAACCTTTTTCTTAAACACAGGAGTCACGGAAGGGTCCCCCAAATTAAAAAAAAAACAAAACAAAAAAAACCCACAACTTGTCATTTCTGTGTTCCGTTCTATGTTAAAAATAAAATGTACAGACTTTTACAAGTTAAAATGTACAAATTTGGGTACTGGAGTAGTTAGTAAGCAGCTAGGTGTGGGGTGAATGAAGAATTTAAAATGTTATGACCTTTGAACTGTGCCGAACCACTATTTGAAATGCCCTCAACAATACTTTAGAATGCTCACAACACTTTAGAATGTGCACAACATAGAGGATAATGAAACACAGAAACATAGAAACATAGAATTTGACGGCAGATAAGGACCGCTTGGCCCACCCAGTCTGCCCATTTCCCTACCTACTGGATAAGCTGCAGATCCTAGTTAACCAGCAGCCTACTTCTTCCTACCCCCACCCCGCAGAATTGCCTTATGACTATCCCATGCATTCTTGAATTCCACCACTGATTTTGACTCCACAACCTCCTCCGGAATGCTGTTCCATGCATCCACAACCCTCTCTGTGAAAAAATACTTCCTTAAATTACCTCTGAGCCGCCCCCCCCATCTTCAAATTGTGCCCTCTTGTTCTTGCACACCTCTTTTTTTGAAAGATGCTACCCTCTTGGACTTTGTTGATTCACTTGAGGTACTTAAAAGTTTCTATCATGTCCCCCCTCTCCCTCCTTTCCTCGAGGCTATGCATATTAAGCTCCTTAAGTCTCTCTTCATATGTCTTCCGGTGCAGACCCTGAACCATTGTAGTTGCCCTCCTCTGGACAGCTTCCATCCTGTCTATGTCTTTCTGGAGATTGGGTCTCCAGAACTGCACACAGTACTCCAGATGGGGTCTCACCAGCTGTCTGTACAGAGGGATAATAACTTCCTGTTTTCTACTGGTGATGCCTCCCTATGCATCCCAGTATCCCCAGCCCTTCTTGCTGCCCTCTCACATTGCTTGCCCACCTTTAGGTCATCTGATATGACTACCCCAGGTCCCTTTCCATTTTTGTTGTTGTTAGTATCTCACCCCATTGTGTACTCTTCCCTGGGTTTTGCTTCCCAGGTGCATTACCTGCACTTCTTAGCATTGAATCTAAGCTGCCATACATTTGACCATTCCTCTAACCTTGCCAAGTCCCTTCTCATCCTTTCCACCCACCCTGTGCATCAACTCTGTTGCAGATCTTAGTGTCATCTGCAAAGAGACATACTTTTCTTCGGTCCTTCTGCAATGTCGCTATAAAGACATTGAGAGGACGACCACTACTCTGAACCCTGTGGTACCTCACTAGTAACCCTCCTTTCTTCTGAGTGGACTCCATTTACTATTACTCTCTGTGTCCTATTCTCCAGCCAATTCTTTACCCAGGCTGTCATCTTGGGACCCACTCCCAGGCTGGCTAACTTGTATATTATTTTGTGTGGGACTGTGTCAAATGCCTTGCTAAAGTCTAGGTAGGCCATGTCCACAGCCCCTCCCTGATCTACTACTTTGGTCACCCAGTCAAAGAAATCTATCAGATTCGTCTGGCATGACCTTCCCGCTGTGAATCCATGCTGCCTAGGGTCCTGTGCCCCTCTGGCCTCTAGATACTCGACAATTCTTTCCTTCAGAAGTGATTCCATCATTTTCCCTATCCCTATTTCCCTAATGGATGGGTAACTTTGAACAACAACGCTGTGTTCACTTTGAGAGGTTGTCATGACAACCTAGTAAACCTCGAGATCGAAGCTCGAGAGGGTTATGTTGTCATGAAACCTTGAAAAGTGTACTCAGCGTTGTTGTTTACTGTTGCCCAGCTATTGCCTTTTATAGTCTATGAGCAACAGATAAACAATAATGGGAAACTTCATGAGAAAGTACGCTTCTGTTTCAGACTTTGCCCCCCCCCTCCCCAAGAATAAGCCCCACTCGTCACCTGTTCTCCGTTCTCCGTTTTCACAGACTCATTTTTTTTTTAATAAATAAATCTAAGTGCACCTACAACAGTAAATCAGGAATGTGTTCTTACATTGTCTGTTTTGCTTGATGCTGTTCTCTTTTGTGGCCAGCTCTCACTATCGTGGCCGTTTTGCAAAGTGCGGAGCTTTGTGTAACACGCATGCGCAAAGACATTCGATGATGTTGTACCATCGATGTGACATACTCAAGATGGTACAACACTTTTACGTCACATCAGTGGTACAACAGCACTGGGATTCAATCAAATTCCATACATAATTGCCCTCTCCCAGACACTATAAGGAGTTTGAGCAGGCTGTTTTTTGTACAGAACAAAGGGGTAACATACTAACATACTAAAATGCCAGCAGAATAGGCCTAACAGTCTTTCGTGTCTGCTCGTTTGGTCAGCCCCCAACCTGGTTGCTGACCTTGCTGCCCCCCTCGCCTTCTCTGGCTTCTCCCTTCCCAGTTCTGGATATTCTTGCTGCATTGGATTTTGCTTCCAGAACCCTTCCCTGTACCTGTCCACCCCTCTTGACCCCTCCATTGTCTCTGCCTCCACCAGCCCCCTAGGCAGCGCGATTCCATGGCTCCACCACCCTCTCAGTGAAGTAGCACCTCCTCCTTTCTCCCTGAATCTTCCCCTCCAGCTTCCACCCATGCTCTCTAGTGGCCCCTCCTCCTTCTTCAAGAAGCACCTGACTGTTCCTCCCCTATTTACCCTCTTCATGTACCTGAAGACCTCTATCATGTCCCCCGGTCCCTTCTCTCTTCCAATGTGTACATATTTAGCTCTTGAGCCTCTCCTCATAGGTCCTGTCCCCAAGCCCCAAATCATTTGGTTGCCCTCCTCTGGACCCTCTCCAGGAGGTTAATGTCCCTCTTTAAGTGTGGCCTCCAAAACTGCACGCAGTACTCAAGGTGCGGCCTCACCAAGCAGTTATACAGAGGGAGTATCACTTCCCTCCTTCTGGAGGTGATCCCCCTAGCGATGCATCCCAGCATCCTGTTGGCCTTGGCTGCTGCCCTCCTACAAGTCTCAGAGTTGTTCATCTTGACATCCACCACCACCCCCCAGGTCCCTCTCAGCCATCGAGACTTGTAGCATTTCCCCAGGGTGTACACTTGGCCTGGGTTTCTGGCCCCCAGGTGGAGTACCTTGCATTTCCCTGCATTGAACCTCAGCTTCCACTTTCTAGACCATCTTTCCAGAGCCTCCAGGTCCCCCGTAGAGCCAACCTCCCCTCCTCCCCATCCACCACCGCCCCCAGTTTCGAGTCATCCGCAAAGAGACTCATCTCACTCCTGATTCCTGTCCTTATGTCAGAGATGTAGGCGTTGAACAGAAGGGGCCCAAGGACTGATCCCTGTGGGACCCCACTAATGACCCTCCTTGGGGATGAGACTATCCCACCAACTACGACCCTCTGGGTCCGGTCCTGGAGCCAATTGCCTATCCATCTGATCATCTGGTTCCCCACCCCCATTTCTCCCAGCTTATCCAACAGGCTCACGTGAGGAACAGAGTCAAATGCCTTGCTGAAGTCTAGAAAGAGGACGTCCACTGGTCTACCAGGTCCAAGGCACTCGTCACCCAGTCATAGAACTCCACCAGGTTTGTCTGACATGATTTCCCAGGATGAATCCATGCTGTCTATCGTCCAGGCACCCTGACTTATCCAGGTCCCCCTAGCCTCTCCTTGACAATACCCTCCATCACCTTGCCCACCACGATGTCAAGCTGACAGGCCTGTAGTTCCCTGCCACCTCCCTTGATCCCCCTTGTGGATGGGCATTATATCGCCACCTTCCAGTCCTGGGGCACCCACCCTGTCCTCCAGAGATGGTGAAAAGCTCCGCCAGGGGTTTCCATGGGACATCCACAAGTTCCTTCAGCACTCTGGGATGTAATTTATCCGGCCCGGTGCTTTCTCCATCTTAAGGGCTGAGGGCTTCCCTCATCTCTCTGCTGTGATTTCCACTTCCGTACCTCTTCTCCTGCTTAGCCCTCCCCCTCCTGCCAGTGATGCCTCCCCTCTCCCCAGACCTGCCGATCAGTAAGGTCCCCCAGTATCTCTGTCTCCTCCCAAGTATGATGCAGCACCCCATTTTCCTTGGTGAAAACTGAGGTGAAGTACTCATTTAGTACCTCAGCCTGCTCCCCCAGGTCTTGTGCCCATCTCTCCCCTGATTTAATCCTGCTAATCTGCCCCTTCACCCTTCGTTTTTCCCCAATGTATCTAAAGAACCCCTTGTTTCCTCTCCTAATTTCCCTGGCCAGGTTCTGCTCCTTCCTTGCCTTAGCCACCCTCCACCACCATAGTGGCCCTTCTAGCCATCAGCTGGTACTCCCTCGATCCCTTTCACTCCTTGAGCACTTGAACTGCTTATAGGCTGCCTTCTTTCCCTTTCGCCTCCTGGACCTCCCTGGTCCACCAGCAGGTTTTGGGCCCTACCGTTTTCGTCTTACTCTTGCACAGGTGCTGGTAGCATCCTGAACCCCTCTCCTGATGATTTCCACCTACTATCAGCGTCCATGTCTGACCCAATCCCTCCAAATGTTCCTTAAGGATCCTTCCCATTTCCTTGAAATCTGCCCCCCTTAAGTCGGTTACTTCCGTCTTTGTGCAGCCTTCTACCCCTCCTAGGTCCAGGCAGAACCAGACCGTGGCATGGTCACTCCCCGCCAATGGGTCCCTTACCTCCAGGCCCCCAATCTGGTCACTGTCTGCCAGGACCACATCCAGTACCCGCGCCTCCCTGGTCGGTTCTCTCACCTGCTGTTAGGAACACGTCTTGAAAGACATCCAACAACCTCTGTTCCCTGGTCACAGAGGATGTCATAGTCTCCCAGTCTGTTCCTGGCATGTTTAAGTCCCCCAACACCACCACCGTTCCTCTGCCCAGTTTGCAGTGTCTCCCAACATCTGCCACCAGACTGTCCTCCAGCTCCTCCGCCAGGGCAGGGGGTCTATACACCACTCCTATTTTTACTCTCTTGCCCCCCCTTGTTATCAAGGTGACCCAAATCGCCTCCACGGTTCCCTCAGCTTCCTCTACTCCCCCTATGCCAATGTAGTTTTTGACTATCATTGCTACCCCTCCATATACCATATACTATTAAATGACTGTGGCCTTTGTTTTTTATGGTCAGTATATCTGATACAGTATTCCCCCCCCAGATCCTCCTTGGGTATTTGAAAGCAGAGAAAACAACTTACATAGCTGTGTGTTAATTGCTGGCCACTATTACCAATAATGAGAGTTAAAAGATGGTAGAATATTGGAATTATTCAGCTTTTTTAAAGCTTCTGCCACTCCACAGGGCTCCCTTGCTTTCCTGCAACTTTCAGTCCTGAAGCTACATCTGACCCTGACCTGCTCCTCAGTACCCCCTCATCAATCAAAACTCACAAGATGGGATACATGGTGGGACAAGGATCTGGTTTGGTCAAGCAGAGTCTACTAGGGCTCTTAAAGGGCACTGCGGTGGTTAGATCCAGGAGGGGTACACTCACCCCCCACCATGTTCTCCACTTTGAAGAGCCAGTTGTGGGATTAGTCATGGGACCCTCTGTCTCAACGTTGCCTTCAGTAGCCTCCTTCTGTCCATGGGTGTTGTTGCAGCTTTTGTCATGTCCTTGCAGCTGAGGAAGGCCACAGAATGTCTAGGCCTAAGCCACAGAAGTCACTGCAAATTGACAAAGCCCTCCCTCCTACCAGTCTGGAAGTCTTGCTCTTGGCAGCACACCTGACTACCACCTGGCTGCCAGTAGTCAGTCCTTGGCAGCACACCTGACTACCACCTGGCTGCCAGTAGTCAGTCCTTGGCAGCATATCTGACTACCACCTGGCTGCCAGTAGTCTGTCCTTGGCAGCACATCTGACTACCACCTGGCTGCCAGTAGTCTGTCCTTGGCAGTGCATCTGACTACCACCTGGCTGCCAGTAGTCTGTCCTTGGCAGCGCATCTGACTACCACCTGGCTGCCAGTAGTCTGTCCTTGGCAGCCTGTCTGACTACCACCTGACTGCCAGTAGTCTGTCCTTGACATTGAACCTGGGTTATTGGCAGTGTTACTGTTAAGAAACAAGCATTTGCCAATGCCGAATGTTGTCACACTGGCATTGGCATTGGCAGTGCCTGAACTAGAGACATATAATAGGAATGGCAGTGAAGTACTGAAGTGACACCAACCCCCACCCACACCCTGTAGAGAGTGGCAGGCATTGGGGTGTGCCTTTGGGTCATCAGCTATAACGCTCATGTCATTGTACCTTACCCTACCCTGTAGACACTGACAAGTGTCGGGGTGTACTTTGGGGTCTTTGGGCATTATACTTACCCCACTCCATAGGAAATACGCTGACATGGGTACAGTATAGAAGCGTGGGGTGAACTTTGTGGCCAAACAGTGCAAGGCACACCACGATGCCTGCCAGTGGCTGCAGGGTGGGGATGGGGGGTGGAATGGCATGAGCATTACATCCGATGATCCCAAGTCACACCCTTGACGCCTGTCAGTCTGTACTGGGTGGGGTGCTACAGTTGGAAACCCTAACATCGTAGGCCTGTGGTGGTAGTTTCACTCCACATTTTCAACATGGGCTGCTTGTCAGGCCACCTCATGAAAAGCGGCACAATCACTTTGTTAGCTGAAAGGTGGTTTTGCACAGCAGCTGTGCCATTTGACAACAGAGGGACGAAAACACATTTTTGGGCAGGATGTGGAGAATGACAACTGTATTGTTCATGAGGAGGTGTAAAAGAATGGCAACATTGAAAATCTGGAGTGACAATATGAAATATTGGTGAAGCAATGAGCACGCACACAAACTGTGCAACACACGTCCGTAACCCAATTATTTTTGGAAGTTTGGTAGTCACATTTGTAACATAGGCATTTTTGGAATTCTCCTTATGAACAGTGGCACTGCGATTTTGTTAATCTGCCCCAAAAGTTGATTTCCCACAGTGACCACGCCACTATGCGCCACAGGTACGGAAACACATTTTGGGCAGGATATGAAAAATGACAGCTGTACTGTTCATAAGGAGGTGTGAGAAAATGCCAGTGTTGAAAATCTGCCATGGAAATATTGCAAATTTGCAAAGTTACAAGGGTGCGTGGAAACTGCGCAACACAAGCTTGCAACACAGTCATTTTATGGACTTTTGGCACCAAATTTTCAACATGGGCATTTTATGATCTCTGCTCATGAACAGTGTCACTGTCATTTCTTCAAACTGTCCTGAAAAGTGATTTCGCACAGCGGACGCGCTATTCTGCGCCGGATGTGTGAAAACACATTTTGGGCAGGATATGTAAAATGACAGCTGTACTGTTCATCAGGAGGTGTGCAAAAATGGCAATTTTGAAAATCTGGAGTGAAAATATTACGAATTCATGATGTTACAAATGTGCGTAGAAACAGCGCAATGCACGCTCGTAAAGCAGCCATTTTTGGGAATTTTTACACCAAATTTGCAACATAGGCTTTTTGAGAGCTCCCCTCATGAACAGTGGCACTGTCGTTTTATTATTCAGTCCTGAAACGTGATTCCGCGCAGTGACTGTGAAATCACCTTTTGGGACCAAATAACGCCATGATAGTGCAGAATTCATGAGAAAGGGTCCCAAAAACCTCATGTTGAAAATTTGGTGCCAAAATTCCAAAAAATTCCTGAGATATGCATCAAAGTTGGAAAAAACCCTATTTATTCCATTATACAGCTTACCAGCATTTCCTCAGTTCGTGGTTGACTTTGAAAAGTGCAGACATGTTCCCAGTCCACTGAAGATCGTCACGCCAGACTCCGCAGGTAAGTAAAGGGTGAGGGGGGATTTGGGGAGGCAGGGTGCACGGTGGGTGGGTGTGGGTTGTGGGAGGGGGGAAGGGAGACCGCCGAGGGACTGTTTCCTTATTCCACAGTTACAAAAAAAAAAAAACATTGTGGGACCGCTTTTCTGTTTACAGGAGCATGTGGCATGCTGGAGTGGGCTCCCAGCATGCCAATGGAGCCTTGGTTTTTTTTTTTGGGAGGGCAGCTATAGCTGATGGGGGATTGGGCACCCTTGTCGGCACACAACAAAAGGGGCGGTTACTTTATGCCTACGGGGATTGGGCACCCCCATCAGTACACAAGGAAAGCTGGGGCAAGAGCCGAGGAGGATTGGGCACCCCCTCGGCATATAACAAATGGGGGGATTCTTTATGCTGACGGGGAGTGGGCCCGCCCGTCGGCACATACATTGGGGGTAGGGTTAGCTGACAGGGGGATTGGGCATCCCCGAAGTTGGCAGTTTGGTGGGCAGTGTGCCGCCATGTTTGTGTTTCCAGGTAAGCACGTCGGGAGGTCTGCTGTGTGTGATGAGCTTTGCTCACATTGCAGTGTACCTTTCCTTAGTTGTGCTCACCTGGGTAGTGTGGTGTCGGCATGCAGACTGATTGGGGAATGAGGGACGCACCTACTGATGCGTGCCCTGTATTTGCCCAACAGTGACCACACCTCCAGATCTGCACTACCACAAGATGTTGGCTGCGCAAGCGTGCCAACATAAAAAGGGGGGTATAGTTCCTGTCTGGAGATGCCAACATAACAACACTTACTTCTAAGGGAGCATGCAAATTACAATGTGAGTTTTCATTCGTTTATTGCTCAGAATGGCTATGCACTACTTCACTGCTATCTGGTTCCAACTAACTTCCTCTTAGGTTTTATTGCAGATAAGATCTTCTGAAAGAGGAATTTTACGAGGGCCTCAGCTAACTTTCTCATTTTTCTGCAAGTAAAAACCCCTCTCAAGTTTCTATATAAACTGACATATTGAAACCACTGCACATCAGCAGTAGGTTACACCTGGCTTAACACATAATATGTAATCTTCACACAAATTGCACCACTGTGTGTTTCTTTAAAGCATAACATGTTAAGTCATCAGGCTAGGGAGTTCACCTTCTTATTTGCTTTACATAAAACAAATGGCCTCTTAATATATTCCATGTGGAAGCAAATAAATAATGTTCTCCCAATGTTTTTTTTTTCAAGTTTTTGTTCATTGAAAAATGAGGGCTAGACAATATTCCATATTTTCAGCCTTGCCGGGGTGAGGGAGAAAACTACAGATACAAGCCAACTGAAACCGAACCAGCTAAAGCTGTTGGGGGAGATTTGGCCAGGACACGGGAGAAATTGCCCCATTCTTTTCAAGAAGTGCCACGGTATCTTTAACGTCCACCTGAACAACCAAACAAAAGGCAGGCAGAACCTCAATTCAATATCTTATATGAAGGACAGCACACCCCAGCAGTACAGCCTCCCCTTAGTGTTGCACTCAGTAGCACAGAGCTGGAGAAGGGCAATGCCCATGTATTGCAAAAGAGAATAAGATGTAGAAATATATTTTTTAAGGCTGAAGGTAATAGTATGAACATTATGATTTTCCAAGACTGAAAGAATGTAGCCTGCAGCCTTGGAGTGCCTCAACATGATCATTGTTATTGCACATTGAGGAAAGCAGTGTTGAAAAGTGGTCAGAGCTGTGCAAACCAGGAGCTCCCATCTCTCTGACCACCACAGTCACTGATTCAGTCTTTGGCTCTGATCACGGCATTTGAGCTCTTGAGCTCCCATCAGTACCAGCGCTGCAGGTTACTGGGATAAAAGCAGGACCTCCCTCCTGAACAGATGTTGCATGCATCTCGCTTGGGGTATCCTAGGTAAACATGCATGTGAGAACCAAGACACTTCTCAGACATGTTTTATTGCACATTTGGTTTTATCTCCACCTCCAACAGTAACAGTCAAACTGAATAACAGCTGCAGCGTGTGTGCATGCACACACACACACGTTCTGAAAAGAGGTGGCTTACCATGGCTAATGTTGAAGTTGTGGTCAGTGTTTGAAATGACAGTATGAGTAACACGTATAAGGAGATATTGCAGAAATAGTTTGTGAGAGGGCAGCATGGACCCAGTTTCATAGGCAGTTTCAGGGACACTCAAAGGAGGGGTTGTACATCAGACTTCAAGAAGCATCAAAATATGACTGGCTTTTATTTGGTAGCTTTAAGTTACATTCCAACACAAAACAGCTTGTCTTCAGCAGATAAACTCAGGAGAACAAAATGTACTTAAATCAGCATGTAAACAAAAGCAAAAACCTAATCGGTCTATAGTCCCTGGGTTTTGTTCTCTCCGTCTTTCTCCAGACAGTTTTCAGCTCTGCCTCCCTGCTTGATATAAGTCTGTGATGGTACATAGCCCTGGGAGGACAGCAGAACCAGCAAACAAAAGATCAGAGCTTATAAAAACTCTAATCTGCACTGCAGGCTATTAAATCGCTCACTGCTGTAGCCCTCCTCTAATGTCAGCCGCAGGGAGTTCTGGGATTTGCAGTTACAGAAAATGTCAGCTTGCAAATCAGCAGAAACAGTCTGATGCAATCTACTATACTGTAGTGAACAATAAGTAAAAAAAATGTTTTTGTTCACAAAATGCAAATTAAGACCAGCCCTACACCTGGGTGTGGGGCTCTTAGTGCTGACTTTTACCCTTTAGCAATAAACCCTAAGCTGTACATTAAAGGGGAAGTAAACTTTGCAAGGGTCACATACAATGTGAAAACCCATGAAGAGATATTTCAAACAAGGTACTGAGATTCCGTGTAGGTGTCCAGACTCTAAAGATATGAATACCTAAATCATCTTTAAATCAAAACAAGGCAACAGCCATTTCATGGAATCTTGAGATAGAAAATGATGTCACTGAAGGGCAAACTGTAATCAACAACATACTGTTTGCCCCTCAGTGACATCAATTTCTGTTTTAAGACTACAGGAAATGGCTGCTGCTTTGTTTTGATTTACAAATTATTTAGATATTTATATCTCAAGAGTCCTGACCACTATAGATAAGCCCAAATACCTTGTTTGAAAGATCATATCATGGGCTTTCACAATCTGAGTGACCCCTGCAATGTTTACTTCCTAGTGGTTCTGCAATGAATACAAGCTGGATTTAGTCTGAAGTGTCCCGACAGGAAAATTTCATGGTACCATTACTACCAGTCCACGGGGGGACAACCATGGTGATAGCACCACTGGCCCGAGGCTGAGCCTGTGACAATCCTACTCCTCTACCATCACCTTCATTTTATCCTGTGCACCCCCACCCCCCAAATTTCTGGTGCTCCTCCCCTTCCCCCAAATTGCTCCCCCTTACTGGCCTCCCTTAATCTCTCACAGAATGTAAGGGACCATGAATGCCCTCCATGGGTCCCTCTCCTACCCCCCCAAGGGGTATGTACTATATCTGTCATCTACTCCTTCCCCACCATCCCTCCTATCTCCCTAGACTTGCAATCTTTTTGCAGGGTTCTTAGCATCCTGAAGGGGTCCTACTGCATCTAGGCTTGTCTCCTCTCCTCCCCCCCCCATCCACCCACCCCCTAGCCTCAGTCCCTTGCAGTGTTCTCAACATCCTGAAGGTGCCCTACTGCATCTAGGCATGTCTCCTCTCCTTCCCCTCCCCCACTCTACCTTTTCTCCCTAGCCTTTGCAGTCCCCTTGCAGGGTTCTCAGCATCCTAAAGGGGTCCTGCTGGGCCTAGGCTTGTCTCCTGTCCTTCCCCTCCCCTCCCCATCTACCTTTCTCCCTAGTCTTTGCAATCCCCCTTGCAGGGTTTTCAGCATCCTGAGGGGGTCCTACTGCGCTAGTCTTGTGTCCTCTCCTTCCCCTCCCCATCTACCTTTCTCCCTGGCCATCGCAGTCCCCTTGCAGGGTTCTCAGCATCCTGAAGTGGTCCAGCTGAGCATAAGCATATCTCCCCTATTCTATCTAGCCTCAATCTTGGCTTTCCATGACTACTAGCAGGATCCAATGCATCCTGATGGACTATTGATTAGGCCCATCCCCTCTAAGGGTGCGAATTCTTTTCCCCTCAAGGGCTCAATTCTCACTCACTCCCTCCCTCTCCTGTCACTCTCTTAATCCCTATCTACTGACCTTCCCCAATCCCCTTGCAGGGTACCCTGCATCCTGAAAGGTCCTCTCTTGGGTTAGGTCCTATTCCCCCTCCAAGCATTAAGTCACACCTCCTCCTTCTCTCTCCTCCCTCTTTAACTCCCTACAGCCTTATTCCCCTTTCTGTCTAGCCCCACAGCCCCCTTGCAGGGTTCCCCACATCCTGAAGGGGTCTCTCTGGGACACTGCCTTATCCCCCTCTCTCTGGTCCCCCCAGTCCCCTTGCAGGGTTCCTCACATCCTGAATGGGTCTCCAAGGGTATGGCTTTCCCACTCCCCCACCTCACCCCTTCCTCTCCTTTCCCTCTTTTGTTTCATGTAAGCACTTGTTTACTTATTAACCTGGCGCTTATTATTGTCCACTCATTCTACCTATTATGTGGAACACTGTTGTAACACTGTTTCTAACATCTGCCTTACAACTGTACATTAATTTTGATCTTGTAACTTGAATGTTTAATGTCTCATTCCCATTGTACCCCTTCCCCCCCAGGTTGCACTGGGAGACGAGCGACAAGTTGCTCAGCATGCCTTCCTGGTGAAACATTTCAATAAATAACTAAAAACAGTGCTACACTACTGGTATTATGCTGTAGTTTGACCCCTGTGGCTGTTGCATTTCAGTGGGTTCACCCTACCCCCCGCACCCACTAAAAACTTGATCAGCTCATTTCAATGACATGCCAAGTAATGCTGCCATAGGGTGCACTGGCTTTGTGTATCACAAAGTATGTGTGGAGGCACAGCAGGGAGCTTGATGCACCCCAATTTTGCATCATCAACAGATTATGACTGTATATGGGGCCCCTAAATCTTTGTTTGAAGGAGACTGGACACACCTGGGGCATGGAGGCAGGTTAATACCAGAGACCCAACATGGCCCCATTGCTTACTGTGTTCTGTTTCTTCACATAAATGTAACATCTTTCTTTTCCTGAGGGTGCTGAGCAAACTGAAGTAGGAAAAATAAACAGACAAGTGACCGCAATATCCACATCTATATATATAAAAAAATATCCTGAGAATGTTATCACCCATTAATTCTGGTTGAACTGGCAAAAGGCCAGTGTCGTTGAGAGTCCTAAATGTCAAGTACATTGCATGCCTTCAAGAGAGACTGTTTTTGTGTCAGTGTAGAAGATAACAAGGAACTGTCGTTAAAAACTATTCCTTGGATTTTCAAATGCACAACTGCACAATCTAAATGGGAACAGTCATCGCTAAGAGCCCACCATCCAAGTGTGGGGCTGGCTCCACTTTGTAATTTGTATGTAAAAAACCTTTTTTATTTACTCTTTATTGCAGTATATCAGAGCGCATCAGACTAATTCAGCTGACTTCTGAGCTGACATTTTCTGTAACAACAAATCCGCAGAATCCCCTGTGGCTGACATCAGAGCAGGGCTGCAGCAGTGGAAGATTCAATAGCCTGCAGTGCATGTTAGAGCTTTTATAGATTCTAATCAGATGTTTGTCGGTCTCGCTGTTCTCCAGGCAGTCTTCTTCTTTCTTCAGGTGGGGACTCCAGAACTGGGCACAGTATTCCCAGATATGACTTCAATTGTGATATATAGAGAGGTAGTATTACCTCATTCCTCCTGTTGCTGGATCCCCCTCCCAGTACGTCCCAACATTCTGGTTGTCTTGCTGTAAGCCTTGTTGCATTGACTAGATTATTTTAGGGAGTCACTTGACTCACTTATGATGACTCCCAGGTCCCTTCCTCAGAGGCGGTGTCCAACTTATCCCCTCCCATCCAGTATTCTGTTCTAGGGTTCTTTATCCCTGTGTGATCACCTTGCACTTCTTGGCACTGAATTTCAACTGCCAGATCTTGGACTACCTTTCTTACCTTTGTAGGTCCCTCTGTAACTCCCTTATCCCTTCCTCACTGCCTACACTGCCACAGAGCTTAGTGTCAAATGAGAAGAGACACATCTTGCTCTCTATTCATTCTGCTATGTCACTGATGAGCATATGTAAAAAGGACCAGACTGAGGACTGAATCCTGTGGCACCCCATTCGTGACCTCCCTAACCCCTGACTTGACCCATCTTATCACCACCCTCTGCTATCTCGCCTACCTACCCATCTAATCAGGTCCTTTGCTGCAGTCAGATCCTCTAACTTCTTCAGTAACCTTTTGTGTGGCACCATGTCGAATGCCTTTCTGAAGTCACAGTAGAGTAAGTTCTCTGCTTGTCCATTGTCCACTGCCCTAATTACCCAAAGAACACTATCAGGTTGATCTGACAAGACCTCCTGCCACAAAACCATGCTGCTTACTATCTTGGAGCCCATTTCTGTTTTAGGTAGTCCGCTAGGTAGTCTTTCACTACTGTCTCTGTTGGCTTACCCACAATGGAGGTAGGATTGATGAGCCTATGGTTACCCATTACTCCTTGTCTTCTGCCTTTTGAAGTGGGTCTACGTCCACTACCCTCCAATCTTTTGGAACCTCCCTTGACTGTAATGAACTACTGAACAGCCCTACCTGGGGTCCGGCTAGTTCTGATACCAGTTCCCTGAGCACCCTTGGGTGCATCCTATCCAGCCCTAGAGCCATATCTGTTTTCAATGCTGCAAGCCCTTTTATGACCTTTTCTCCCATATTTACTGTGTGCCTCATTTCAGGGATCCCCTTGAGCAGCCTTTATGCTACTTTTGGGCAAAGGCCTGCTACCCTCCATTGTGAACACTGAGCAGAAATAATAATTAAGAATGGCTGCCTTCTGCTCACCCTCATCTATTACCCTACCCCCCGTCATCTTAACAATTCCACCTCTCATCCTTCTTTTTCCCTGTTGTATCTAAAGAACTGTTCCCCTCCCTTGACCCCCTCTGCAAGACTCAGTTCTTTCTCTGCTTTAGTGTCCCTGACTGCATTCTTGGCCTTCCTCATCTCTAACTGGTAGTCGCTCCATTTCCCTTCTCCCTGTTTCTCCTTGTATTTAATAAAGGCCCATTTTGTTTTGCCCTCGGTACCTCCTTAACCTTCTTTGGGAACCAGATTGCTCTGTGGTACCTGTTAATCTTGGTCATCCTACTAAAACATGACTAAATTGTCTCAAGAATGGCCCCTTTAATTACTCCCCACCTCTCCTCTACCCCCTGATTTTGTCCACTACGCCTATCAGTTCTGAGTTCTGAGTTGATGAGCATGTGTATGACATCAAGAATGGCAGCCTGCATTGTGGGTTTCCTGACCAGCAGAACCAGTGGGCAGTCCTGCAACATATATATTAGGGCCTGGCTTCTGGTGCTCTCAGCTGCTGGAATGTCCCAAACCACATCTGGTAGATTTAAATCCCCCACTACCACTACCTCCCCCTTTGTGGCCCCCTACTGAATTTCTGCACCTAGCTTCCCATCGCCCTCATCCCCCTGTCCAGGCATTCTGTAGACCACCCTTCCTGACTGGCTCTGGGCCCCTCTGAAGCAGTCTGGTATCCTGTCCTCCTCCAGTTGTGCAAAGCATTTTGCTGTCAGGATATGGTGAGCCTAGATAACTTCCTCGTGACTGCCTCTGCCACCCCTTCCCTTCCTCAATACCCTCCAGCTCCTTGGGCCAGTGGACATCAGGGGGAGTGGGTGTGGGAGTGCTGGGCATGTCTGTGGAGACCAGCTCAGCAGGGGATGCAACCAGAATATCCCGGCTCCATTGCTGCCAGCTGTGCACGGAGCTCCACAAACGCCCTACACATGGGGCAGTGCCTTCTCTTCAACAGCGTAACATGGGAGATGAGCACCCCACAGTCCCTACAGCTAACTATCCCTCTGCTGTTGCCATAGTACTCCATGCTATTCGATTTTTCCCTTCACATCATACCAACTTTGTCTCCTAAGTAAACTGAAATACACCCTGGTTCTAACTCTACTGTCCTCCGTCTACCTAAACCCCTTTGGCTACCAGGTGAAGCCTTAATTCCTGTCTGTGACAACAAATAGGAAGACTCTGCTTTAAGGCAGCAACCTGCAGGAGTGATTTTTTCAAAAAGACAAAAAACAAACAAACAGTGTGGCCTCCCCAATTGTCAAGATGGGGGCAGAGGGGGGAAATGGGTAGATTATGGGGGGCTTAAAGAATAATGATGGGGGACGTGAAGAATAATAACATGAAAGTTTAAAGCGATTTTTCACCAGCCCATCAGTGCAGCAGTAGAGCTACTGCGCGTGACCCCTGTGACCTGGGTTCAGGAAATAACCTGGATCTTCAGGAGCCAGTGGGGGAGGGGGGAGAAACAGTGACGGTCACAGAGGACACTGTCCTCCTCTGGGGTGGGAGGGCAGCTGACTCTGTTGAAATACTGCCACCTGGGTGACCACAGCTTACAGTGCAGTCAGTCGCTTTATGGGTGGGTAGACATTGGCTGGTGCCATGCACGCTGAGGTTTGAACATGTGCACCCTTGTCCACTGGCATCCTGAGAGCTGGGCTGAACATGGGGAAAATTCCAGTCAAGCAGGATGAACAGCCAGCCTCCCAGAGGCCCTGCACTGGCAACCCAGGCAGTGACCCCAAATGGATTCTGTTCTGCGGCAGGTTGAGAAACTCCGCACCACTCTCACCATGGAGGGTAAGCCAGGGAAGACTGGAAATCAGGTAAGCCCAGCAGAAGTTGAGTGATAAGGCTGGTGGGAGGGGGGTATTGGCTCAGAGGGGGTCTGGTAAGGGAGAATGCGCAAAATAGATTAAAAAAATACATTTTATGGTACAGTGATTATTCCTCGGCAACTTACAGAAAATGGCCCAGTCTGCAAAGCTCAGCATACTTGCTTATCATAGACTGTTCTTTTTTTTTTTTTCAGGAAGTCACTTTTGTTAAAAAGAGCCAAAAATAAAATATATAAAAAAAAGCATGAGAAAAAAATATTTTAAACTCAGCATGAAAAGTAATGTGAAATGAAACAATTACCCACATGGACAACTCCCCGGAAAAATGTTACGAGATGCAAGAATGCTTAGCTTTGCATAAGCCATTTGCAGACAACTACAGGAAATAGCCTGTCGGACTGGAACTGGAAACTTTCTGCATGAAGACAGCTGTTTGAGGTGAGAGATATTCCCTTTTTGGTGATTCCCTGCACTCTGACACAATCGTCTGCCAAGCTGAGTTAAAAAAAAAAAAAGGTACTGCCTGCATGAAAGCAGAGCTCTGGTTCACCGGTTGCCAGTCTTTCACCATTGAGTAATGGATCACTGATATCAGTAGCCAATGCCAAACTAGAAAAAAAATTACTTAAAAAAAACCAACAATATTTCAAATATGGCTCATGCTAGCAATAATATATGCTGTTTTATATCTTTACTTCTGTGAATGGGGCTGGGTATTTTAGCACAAACACATTCCCCTTCTAAAAGAACACAAGATGGTTTTGGTGGTCTATTCACGTTCTATATATCCTGTGACTGGCACATTGTCTGTACTGTAGAAATTAGAAAATGGGACAGTTCCGTTCATCAAATCATTTTGTGAAATTTTATTCAGGAGTGTTTTTTTTTTTCTTTACAATCCTCAATGTTTTGTAGCAGAGCCACTTTCTCGGGGAGGGATCTAAATTAGAAAACATAAAGAAATAAGCTTTTTTTAAAAAAAATCTGATTCATAATATCATCATAGAGAGTTGGATCAGACTCTCACAGCACAACTGATATTTAAGTTTGTTACCAAAACTTAAATGTATAAGAACATTTCATACACATCCCTGGAGGCCAGGGTTCGTTGGCACTTGTGAACTCTGAAATTTCCACAGTCTCCCAAGTAACACTGGTGCGATGAAAGGAACCATAACTGATTTATCTGCGGTCATCATGGTAGGCACATATAGTACCATCAAAAGTGAATCGGGCAGACATTCAAGTCTTGCGTCACTGCCGCAAGGACATGTTATCAGCCTGAGTTTATCTAGAGTCACCAAAGCTGCCAGCCTGAGATGGGATTGATTTTGGTCTGATACATGCATCCTCTTTTGTAGACCTTTATCTACATTTTGAAACTCCCAGCTTTTCTAGCTTTCCTCAGTTGCATATCTACATTAAAAACTGTTTTTGCGTTTATGATACAATAAAACTGGTCCTATCATGTTAATAAAGACAATGTAAACTTTGAAAACCGATTCTGAATACCATTGGCACTTTTTCCAATAACGTGCTAAATACTTGCATTAGTCTAAGGACTATATTAGGACACTGTTTCGTTATAGTATATTATTCCATAACATCTGTGTTTTCAATAACTCACTTCATTTTTTTGTTGACCATGAAAGAGAGCTAGGTAATTCTGTTTATTTTCAACCTTGTCCGGGGGTGGGGTGGGGTGGGGGTGATAGAGATGGAAACCAACTGAAATTGGACCAGATTAAGCTGTTGGTAGTATTTTTAGGAAATAACATTTCCATGCCAGAGATGAAGTATTAACACTATAATCTAAAGCATTGCTGCTGTTTCCTATATTAACTCATTCTAATAGCGGCATACGAGGCCCAAACCATCCATTATTTACCCTGATACAAAATGGATGCCCAGGTGAAAGTGAAAATGAATTAAGACAATGGGATTCCAAAGAAGAAAAACTGAAACGTACCTTAATTAATCTTGAAATAGTAATATAGTAACACAGAGGTTGACGGCAGAAAAGGACCATCCAGCCCATCCAGTCTGCCCCTTTTTTACTGCTCCAGAAGCAAATGGCATAAGCTTCCAAGGAAGTACTTTGTTAGTCCAAAAGCTTAAACATTTTGTTCTTTCTGTAACATCTATATTGGTCCAATAAAAAGTATCAAATCATTTGCTTCTGGATCTTTTCTTACAAGGGCCAATATGGCAAAAACTGAATTGGTATGCCTTTCTTACTGCCTAATATAAAACAACAGACCCTACATGGTCACCAGCCTCTGCCCTCCCATTCCCTACCCCTACCAATGGTGTCTCCAGACCCTGTTTGGACTCCGAGTTTCCTTCCCTACCAGTTTTGGTGACACCCATGTGTCTGTTTCATGCTATCTTAAATCCAGTAACCCTTTTAGCCCCCCACACACACTCTTCCACTGTGAGGCTGCTCCAGGGGATCCGTTTCATGCAGTTTCACTTTGTTTTCATTGACAAGAACCCCAGCTTGGTGTTTGGAGGGTTCATTTTTAAACTGGAAGGAGAAGCCGGGTAGCAGATTATGTGAGGGCATGCAACGCCACCACAGGAATGTGAGATATACTGTATTCCAATACTCAGTCTGTGAATATGTAGAATCTACTGCACAGTGACCAACTACAGCACACTTTAGGGTGTCTTCAGGAGCCCTGTACTCATTAATGTTTACATTTCCAAAGAATTTTAACATCAAATTTTTCAAAAATATCTAACTTTAGTACTGAAAAGGGAGGATCATATACCAGGGTATTCCAACTTCTTTATTAGGGGAACTTTTGTTACTCATGAAACGTGATAAAAGGATATATCAATTTTGTGTCAAATTCTGGGGAGTCAAAGTTTAACCAGGAGGTAAATCTAGAAACAAAGTTTAATGAATATTAGAAGTCACCAGGAGTCCAAAGAAAAGTGGGAAAAACAAATCAATCCTTCAAATGATTTCTACATATTTTAATAAAGGTGTATGTGTATATTTATGTGTATAAACTTATATCTGTGACGTAAATCCTGCTGTTAGTTGGTTCAGATCCTACCTCTCTTGTTGCCTTCTGTCAGTCCATGTTGGTGATGCCTTACCCCTCCTAAATCAGTCTAGGGTCCCCCACGGTTCCATACCGGGTCCCATCCTGTTCTTCATTTTCCTTAATTAGCGCCTTCCAGTTTGTGCCAGATCGCATACTCATATGTTTATGGATGATAGTATTTGCTATGCCTCTAGTGTCATAGTCTCTGCTCCGGAAACATCACTTCAACGTGACTTCAGTAACATCCAGGGCTGGTTTCAATCCCTCCAACTACTGGTCAATACCAACAAGATGGTGTCCATGACCTTTGGCACAAGCCATACGCTTTCAAAGTTCCCTTCCCCCTAGTGACGAGGGGTTGCTGGAGATTCCGAGGGTGTCTTTAAAATCTTCTGGGGCCTGTGCAATTTATGTACGTGGCCTCTACCCTATGGAATTCTCTACCCCCTCAGCTGTGGAAGTGCACGACTGTGGGGGGATTTAAACAAGCCTTGAACATTTTTTTATGGCATCAGGTCTTTAATGGAATGGATTGAAGGGACCCGACAGATTATTTTATTGTTGTGATTGCTGATTTTATTACTGTTGTTTTAACTCTATTGTACAGCACCTTGATATTTGAAAGGCGCTTAATTTAAATAAAGCGTATTATTATTATTATTAGTCTTTTCTGCTCTGGATACCCCCTTGAAGCCATACCCCACTTCAAGTGCCTCGGTGTGTGGTTGGGTAGAATACTCGACTTTTACATGTATACGAATGCCATTAATAGAAAGCTCCACCCCAAACAAGTGCCATGTGTAAGCAGTAAGACACGATGGGGTGTGCATTAGACAGTTCTAATGCACGGCTAGGGGGACGTAGTGAGGTACGAGGCCACAGGCCAAGAGCGTCCAGTCCCGTAGCTGTGCATTAGAACTGTCTAATGCACATCCCCGGAGTAGCTTATTGCACTTATAAAATGGGCCTGTGTATTCTAAATGGGGGTTCTAGTTTTAGCTGTGCATTAGACACATCTAATGCATGGCTAACAACCAATCAGATTGCTTGAAATCCTTTGCCCATTTTATAAACTGCAACAAGGATTGCTTACCACCCCCAGTCCACTGGGAAATTGTCACCAAGATGGTTCTCCTGGTGTTTCATTATGCAAATGCATCCTATAGTGATGCCCCTATATCCTCTCTCACCAGACTGGGCACTCTCTTTCATGCTTTTTGTCACTTTGCCTCTAACGGCCCCTGTCATACCCATCACTGCTTCCTTTACATTAACCTCTCTAGCTTGCCCCATACCCATCACTGCTTCCTTTACATTAACCTCTCTAGCTTGTGCCATACCCATCACTGCTTCCTTTACATTAACCTCTCTAGCTTGTGCCATACCCATCACTGCTTCCTTTACATTAACCTCTCTAGCTTGCCCCATACCCATCACTGCTTCCTTTACATTAACCTCTCTAGCTTGTGCCATACCAATCACTGCTTCCTTTACATTAATCTCTCTAGCTTGCCCCATACCCATCACTGCTTCCTTTACATTAACCTCTCTAGCTTGTGCCATACCCATCACTGCTTCCTTTACATTAATCTCTCAACTTTCCTACCCATCACTGCTTCCTTTACATTAACCTCTCTAGCTTGTGCCATACCCATCACTGCTTCCTTTACATTAACCTCTCTAGCTTGCCCCATACCCATCACTGCTTCCTCTACATTAATCTCTCTAGCTTTCCCCATACCCAGCACTGCTTTATTTACATTAACCTCTCTAGCTTACCTCTTGCTTTGCATTGCTTCTCTGACTGTGCATTTTTCCTTTCTAATACTGGTTCTTCTGTCTCCCTCCTTATCTCTCCACTACCCTCTATTCTATTCATGCTAGGGTCTCTTGCACCTTCTTCATTCTCTACTCCAAATCTGCTTCTGGGCAGTCTACTTTCTCCATTCACCCTCCATCCATCTGGACAACTCCCCTCCCCAACTTCGTATGTCCACTTCCAGTCATTCACTCAAGCATCAACTTATTTATTTTATACTTCGTCAAGCATCAATTTAAACTTTGTTTCCCTCTCTCCCGCTCCTGCCCTGGCTAGTTTATTGTGTGATTTCACCCTTCTCTTGTGATGTTTTGTTGCCTGTTTCTGTATCTATGGGTATTTATACTCGTGTTCTGTAAGTCTGATGTGGGTCAGGTAATTCCTAGATATTCTTCTGTCACCCTCTCTTGCCTGGATCTCACCTATTGTACGTATCGTTGTATATATTGCCAGTATAATGTCCCTGTATACACTGACGGTATACACTGAGTGTAACTTTCCCATTGTATATATTGCCAGTATAATGTCCCTGTATACACTAACGGTATACACTGACTGTAACTTTCCCACTGTATATATTGCCATGCTTTGTGCATATTGACTGTATAATTTTATGTATTTATTGTCTGTAACTTCCCCATTGCTTATATTGCCCTTATAAAATAAACATAACATTTCCTGACTTCTGATTGCTCGAAACAGGTTTTCAGCTGTGTTTTTATCAGGACATAATCTTGCAGCTGGCACTAATTGTGCCAATCTGAACCTCAGAACACAAACGCATTACTATGTCACCATCAGCCACTGTCATTGTAGCCTAGCCTCACCATCTGTCAGAAGTGCCAGCATAGCATTGGCAGTCTAATAAGTAAACTGTATTTTAGTACTGTTATTTATTACATTAAAATGCTATACTTTCATAAGCTCCCTCCAACTAAATATCATGCCTTGTACAAACCTCTATAGGACTCCAACAGTGCTGTTTTAAAGAAGATCTGTTATTTTACCCCAAATGGTAAATATTAAATCTAATGTTTTGTTTTCCTTCTTTTCATACTGCCCTGTTTTCCTAGAGGTCACTACAGTTGGGCCAAGGGACCGTGAAGGGGGATATATTGTATGTCTGTGTGATGGAGAGTGTCACCAAAGCTGGGCAGTGAGCTAGGGTAATGGGGAACTCAACAGTGTGATCTAGGGTATAGAGGAACTCAACAGTGTGATCTAGGGTATATGGGAACTCAATAGTGTGAGCTAGGGTATGGGGAACTCAACAGCATGATCTAGGGTATAGGGGAACTCAACAGTGTGATCTAGGGTATAGGGGAACTCAACAGTGTGATCTAGGGTATGGGGAACTCAACAGTGGGATCTTGGATATAGGGGAACTCAACAGTGTGATCTAGGGTATAGGGGAACTCAACAGTGTGATCTAGGGTATAGGGGAACTCAATAGTGTGAGCTAGGGTATAGGGGAACTCAACAGTGTGAGCTAGGGTATAGGAGAACTCAACAGTGTGATCTAGGGTATATGGGAACTCAGTAGTGTGATCCAGGGTATAGGGGAACTCAACAGTGTGATCTAGGGTATGGGGAACTCAACAGTGTGATCTAGGTTATAGGAGAACTCAACAGTGTGATCTTGGATATAGGAGAACTCAACAGTGTGATCTAGGATACATGGGAACTCAACAGTGTGATCTAGGGTATGGGGAACTCAACAGCATGATCTAGGGTATAGAGGAACTCAGTGTGATCTAGGGTATATGGGAACTCAACAGTGTGATCTAGGGTATAGGGGAACTCAACAGTGTGATCTAGGGTATATGGGAACTCAATAGTGTGATCTAGGGTATAGGGGAACTCAACAGTGTGATCTAGGGTATATGAGAACTCAATAGTCTGATCTAGGGTATAGGGGAACTCAACAGTGTGATCTAGGGTATGGGGAACTCAACAGTGTGATCTAGGGTATATGGGAACTCAATAGTGTGATCTAGGTTATAGGGGAACTCAACAGTGTGATCTAGGGTATAGGGGAACTCAACAGTGTGATCTAGGGTATGGGGAACTCAACAGTGTGATCTAGGGTATAGGGGAACTCAACAGTGTGATCTAGGGTATATGGGAACTCAACAGTGTGATCTAGGGTATAGGGGAAGTCAACAGTCTGATCTAGCATATAGGGGAACTCAACAATGTGATCTAGGGTATGGGGAACTCAACAGTGTGATCTAGAGTATGGGGAACTCAACAGTGTGATCTAGGGTATGGGAAACTCAACAGTGTGATCTAGGGTATATGGGAACTCAATAGTGTGATCTAGGTTATAGGGGAACTCAACAGTGTGATCTAGGGTATAGTTGAACTCAACAGTGTAAGCTAGGGTGCAGCTTGGACCCAGCAGGGTGAACTAGTATGTAGATGAAACAGCAGGATAAGCTGTAAGGCAACCCCTTTATAGGCACCAGAGAACACCTCATGCCAAACAGCCAGAGAATCACTGCAACATTAGCACCTGGAGGACATTTTCTGACAAAACATTCAGAAGATGACCACAGAAGTTGCATCCAGTGAGCGCCCATGGCAGCCAGATAGTACCTGCAGTATATAGTGTTAATAAGGCAGCAGCATGAATTTACATGGTAAAAAGTCCCTACTGTGCCAGCAGTAACTAACTCTCACCAGACAGCAGCTTGGTACACAGTGCTCAGCACTATGGCTTCAGTGTGCCTCTCTCTTTTTTCCCCACCATTTATATATGTCCCCTTTTTCTGCTGACATTCATCTTCCCCTTTGCTAACCCACACCTGTCATGCACCATCCCTGGGACTTACCTGGTTCTAAGTCACCCATGGATTACCTCTACGGTGGGGCCAGGGGAGAAGGTCCAACCTCCCTACCCCCAATGATCTCATCCTGCTGAGCTGGCTGCCAGGGCCCAGTCAGCGGTGCAGGGTCTGTGGTGAGTGGGGGAGTCATCTGTCAGTGGGGTCCAATTTTCTATGTTTTCTTTGTTCCACACCCACCTCCCTGACGCTGGGCCTGCACCATCAGACCTCGCACACACAAACATACCTCCATAGCAGAAGCAAGCTCCCCAGTCCACCTGAAGGGGTTGTTAGTGTGACAGACCCTGATGCCTTCCCTCTCTGGCTAGAAACTCTGCCATGTGGCAGCACCACCCAACCCTTGAACTACCATACCGGCTTCCTGGACTTGCTTCTGAATCTAGGTCACCAGCATGGGAGTGTGCAGTGCTGTTCATTTGGCCATTGTGCAGCCCTTAGTGTACCTCTCTTTTAAAAAATTATAAGTAAGTACTGTAATTTTAATTTAAGGGGAAACATTTGCCTTTTCTGTTCACATAAATCATTAAAACACTAAGGGGTACATGACATGCTGTCCTCGAGCAGAGCCCCTCATCTACACAATATGCACATCCTACTGCAGATACCAGCTTGTGGAAGGCGTCAAAAGTTTAGAGTAATATTCATGAATATTCATCAATAATTCAGAAATATTGCTAAAATTCATGAATTGCCCATGAATCGTACAGTTTGTGTATGCATTATTATGAATGATAAAGATTGAGAATTGATGAGCAGTGATGTACTTTGGGGAATTTTCATGAGCAATCCAACCAACCAGACCTAAAGGCCATTCCCAGATATTAATATTCAATAAATAAATACTTGTAAATGTTTATGTAAATATCAACCATGTTAATTTCTTAACTTGTTGTTTAGATATCTGTTATCATGTATTTGTCCGTAAATATTATATCTGACATATGACTACCATAAATTGACAGCCAGCTGTTGTGATGTCCCCCATGGAACCTCTTGGAAACTTGGTGTATCACCTAAATGAGGCTATCCCAGGGTGGGTAACTAGTAATCTAATAAAGAGGCATGGTTAGAGGTACCATATTTGTCCCCTCATGAGGACATCCCTCAGCCAGTGCTTGTTCCCCTGCAGGGCTCCCCTCTGGCTAAAGGAACTCCTGGTCAGAGTAAACAATAAAAAGAGCTTCTCTACCTTTAAGCATGAGCTGAAGCAATCCCTAATCACCATTAGAACCTGTGAATGCAGACATGCATAAGGCACTTACACCCTTCAGTAAGGCAGCCACCATCCACATAAATACTCCACTGTGTGAAATCAGACTCCCTAACTTCACCCGATTGGATTTTAATCCATCGCAGATTAGCCCTTATTCCCACCTTGTTCCTTTCAGCCCCTCTGTCTGCATGCCTGAGCTCCATTAATTCAATCCCATCCCTGTGACTCTCAACCTGCTCCTACCCCCTCATTTCTACTCCCCCCTCACTACTGTCTCACCACCCAATCCTGCCCTTACCTCATACTCAGCTCCACTTTATTTCACCTATCACCTGTTGCTTTCCTAGCCCAAGTTTTTCCAGCTCATCTCCGGGACTGTGCCTGTTGATTCCCCGCTCCCGCACCTCTCTTCTTCCTTCCTTTACCTGCAACTATTTTAAAGAGTTTAGGACCTGAAACTTGTGACAATGCCTGTTCCCAAGGCAGCTGTTTATACCTCTCAAACGTGTTAATTGCAACTGCTTGTAATCAACTACAAAGCTACTGTCTTGTCCAACTAGTATTCCTATGTTAGATACATGTATTTCTGCGTATGTGAATTGTACCATTGTTACTGATGTAACTGTTGTGTTCTCTCTTGACATGGAACCTTTGTAAAAGAGCTCATAGCGCAAAGGTTAATTCCAAAGTGTTAAATAAATAAATAATCCATCAATCAATCATTAAACACATTAATAAATCAATTGATCAATAAATAAGTAAATAATTACAGTATTTCCAAAGGAACACATTCCCTTTTCTTGATGCATCTAGTCACAATTCAAAACAAATTTATCCATCATTTTCTTTATTAAACCAGCAGCATAATGTAAAAATGTTTTCCTAAAAAGCTAGTTTTAGCTACAGTTAAGGAAAATATTAGCCTGCCTGTCAAATGCACTTGTCTAGGTACCTCCTATGCTGTGCACCGTGAGTTTTTTTTTTCAATCCTAACCCTTGCCAGGTGTACAATGCTATTTCTGTGCAAAATGTGGCAGCCATCTTTTTTTCTTGAGCAAACACTCAATTAAAACATTTCCAAAATACTCAAATTTTGGTGGGATTAGAAAACGGTACCCCCAAATAAAACTGGAAGATGCCTAGAATTTTTCATAGTGAAATACACATAGGGTCAGATTTTTTGTCCAATTTCATTGCACTGCTGCTTTAAGTCCATATTTCTTGTTTAGAAGCTTAAAGTTCTCAGTTCATTTAGATGCCCCCAAGGGAGTTGTTGACCTTTCTGTATATTGCTGATTTGTGTTCTGAGACACAAATCTTGAGTTTTCTGCAGGTTTTACCTTTGTATAAAAGTCTCCAAATGCCAAGGTGGCATTCCTCTTCATTGCAAAAAGCAAAACTACCCAAAAAAGATCCCCACTGCAGGATTAATAACTGTGTTTTCCTTATTTGTAACTTCACTCTTATATAGAAAAAAGCAGAAATGCGGTAAGTTACAGTTTCAACACCTTGGGCCCGATTCCAAGTCGCATGGAGCAACTCGCGGGTGTATGTGAGTTGTGCCATACGGTGCTACTCTGGGGACCCTGTGCCCTATTCCAAGACAGGCATGGTCCCCGGCACCTACGACCCGCAATTTGCGGCAGCCGCAGGCGTGCACCAAGGGAATGGTGCAATGACCCTGGGTGCTGCAAGTTGCAGCTGTCAATTAACTGCTCCCCGGGAGCCTCCCCACCCTGTACAACCACCACAAGCCTCAGAAGGCCATGGGGGGTTGGCTGGTTGGCACATCCACAAGAGGGGCATGCACACATTGGACAATGGGTGGCACCCCAGACTTGGGGGGTGGGGGCGTCACTGTGTTGGGGGTGTGTGTGGGGCATGGGAATATGTGTACTGTGGCACTGTGGAGGGCATCCATTGTTTTGCTAGTACGTATGCCCCTTAGACCACCTCCATGCTAGTTTAACCCCGCTGCACCATGTCCCATCTTGGAATTGCGTTAGTGGGTTACGGCAGCCACCCTTCCAGAATAGGGCGCAGGTGCTGCTGTAACCCACCATTGTTCCATGCCGCAGTGGGTTGTGGGCATAGTGGGTGGCGTAGCCCATCTGTGGTGCAAGCCACAACTTGGAATTCCAACTTGCGGAACGCATGGTGCAAGGTGCAATTTACGCCTTAGGCTCTGGTGTAAAGCGCATTGCGCCACGCGTAAGTCATTTTGGAATAGGGCCCCTTATCTCTGACAGAGGTTGTTATTGAAAATGCAAATGCTATGGAGTAATATACTGCAAAGAGACTGTCTGCTAATATAGTCACAAGACTAATGCAAGTACTTTACATGCTATGGGGAAAAAATGCCATCACATAGGCTGATGTACATGTCATGAACTCTTTAATTAAAATCTTTTCCTCTCAGCTTGGGTTAAGGATGACTGCTGCAGTTGATACGATTCCCGCATGGGAAAAAGACCCTCTGGTGCCTCCCTCAGTCAAGTAGGTTCCTTTTCTGTTTCTGTTGTATTTTGTGCTCCATATGAACCGTTACATTTGACACAGAACTGTATACGTCCTGTTAATCCATGTTTCTTAAGTAACAAAAATACATATAACATAGATGCTGGTATGTCCTATAATATGATATTCTGCCTTTTGAGTAGTAAAATTAGGAATTTTCAAAACGTTTGTTGTGCAAATACTTTGGAAAGCCAAACACTAATGAAGGCCAAGCTGCTGCGCACTTTTAGAAGGGTATTCATACTGGGCTGTGGATGCAAGAAGGCACTTCTGCCCATGTTTTCATTCACCCACATCAGCGGGTCCAACTATAACCCCTAGCCAAAAGAAATTGAGCCAACCTTTGTTTAAACAAGTTTAATGTGTTACAGTCTACAAGGTTAGTTGGTAACTGGTTCCATAACCTACCTATTCTTTGAGTGAAAAAATTGAACCTTCCTTTTCGTTGAGGTGTCTAACTTTAGTTGCTGTTTATGAGTCCTAAGCCCTGCAGGTTGTACTGAATCTCCATCTGTAGACCCTTCATTAACTCCTCATCTGTTAGGATCTTGTACGTCAACAACAAATCACCCCTCAATCTCAGTGCAGAATGTCTTTCCCCATACAGGAGACTCTGCATACTAACTGACCGTTGCATATGTTTATAATGTACTTTTATACTTTTGTCTATATGTTATATTGTACTGTTGTTATTTATGCACTGATCGCCCATGAAAATGGGTCAATTGGCCCATGGTCTCATCAGTATAAATAAAACAAACAACAAACCAGGTAGCAGAATACACAGTGTTGGAATTACAGTGGGGCTTGCAAGGACTCGGCCCCCCCAGCTCGGAAGTGAGCCCCAACAGCTAACGCATCATGACCATTGACTTATATAGTAATGGGAAGGGGGGCTCAATTTAAAGATAGGGCCCTTACAGGCTCCCCTAACTCCCAGAGTGCAAAAAATATCATTCCAACACTGAGAATTCGTCACATGCTCCTATGGTGATGTTATGACAGCTCTGCATCATCCGCTACCCAATCTGTCCTTCCTCTTTAAAAACAAACACACCGAGTCGGGCCAGTGGCATGGTGGGCTGATGCTATAGTTGCCCCACCGCCTGCTGCATCAGTGACTCAGGTTTGAGAATGAGTCAGGATTGCTCAGGGACTCGGGGACTGGCCAGGGGAGGGTGGACTGAATGTCTGTAGGACAGCACTCCTTCCTTGGGGATAGGGGAATGCATGTACCCCGGTGGACAGCTCCCTGGAGAAATCTGGGTGCAGGGCTGGATTAAGGGGGGACAAATGGGGCAAATGTCCCAGGCCCCCTGCCATAGACTGCCCCCGCCATGGACTGTCCCGGTAGCTGGAAGTGAGAGAAAGTTTTTTTTAATATATAATTATGCATGACACCTGTCGCGAGTCAAACTTCTTTCCCCTCCTGATAGGCCCCCAGCTGGCAGCAGCTCGTCATGCATTAGCGTGATAAAAATGCCTGAAAGGCAAGCAGTGCAACTGGAGAGGCATTTTAATGCTGCTATAGGTAGCATGTAGCGAAGTCATGGTTTAACTGCTGCGCGACTGCTGGTCTGGACTGGAGGGACATATTGTAACACCCCCCCCCACAGCTAGCGAGGTTGTGGACATGGCCTGGGAGTTGGGACTGTGTGAGTGAGACTGCTGAAGCACCGACCATCCAAACTGGCACAACTTATCATAGCCTGCACCTGCACACACAAAAATCCCCCCCAAAAACTTCCAGACCCCCATGAGTGGAACTCTGTGGCGTGATTTCCGGGTGGGAGCAACATGGAACCACAAGGGGAATGTGGCTTCACAGTTAGACACCCAGGGTTGTCTCCATAAGATGGAACATACACATTGTATAGCTGCATGTGCCTGAGCCCCAGGGAGAAAACGGAGGAAAAGCCTCTGACCACAGCACAGAGATGGCCTGGTCTCTTGCAGGCTTTATACAGATGACTGGGCATGGCCTGGTCCCTTGTAGGCTGTATACAGATGGCTGGACACGGCCTGGTCCCTTGTAGGCTGTATACAGATGGCTGGGCATGGCCTGGTCCCTTGTAGGCTGTATACAGATGACTGGGCATGGCCTGGTCCCTTGTAGGCTGTATACAGATGGCTGGGCATGGCCTGGTCCCTTGTAGGCTGTATACAGATGGCTGGGCATGGCCTGGTCCTTGTAGGCTGTATACAGATGGCTGGGAATGGCCTGGTCCCTTGTAGGCTGTATACAGATGGCTGGGCATGGCCTGGTCCCTTGTAGGCTGTATACAGATGACTAGGCATGGCCTGGTCCCTTGTAGGCTGTATACAGATGACTGGGCATGGCCTGGTCCCTTGTAGGCTGTATACAGATGGCTGGGCATGGTCTGGTCCCTTGTAGGCTGTATACAGATGACTGGGCATGGCCTGGTCCCTTGTAGGCTGTATACAGATGACTGGGCATGGCCTGGTCCCTTGAAGGCTGTATACAGATGGCTGGGCATGGCCTGGTCCCTTGTAGGCTGTATACAGACAACTGGGCATGGCCTTGTCCCTTGTAGGCTGTATACAGATGACTGGGCATGTCCTGGTCCCTTGTAGGCTGTATACAGATGGCTGTGCATGGCCTAGTCCCTTGTAGGCTGTATACAGATGACTGGGCATGGCCTGGTCCCTTGTAGGCTGTATACAGGCAGCTGGGCATGGCCTGGTCCCTCGCAGGCTGCACACAGACAACTGGGCATGATCTGGTGCCTTGCAGGCTTTATACAAATGACTGGGCATGGCCTGGTCCCATGTAGGCTGTATACAGATGGCTGGGCATGGCAAGGTCCCTTGTAGGCTGTATACAGATGGCTGGGCATGGCCTGGTCCCTTGTAGGCTGTATACAGATGGCTGGGCATGGCCTGGTCCCTTGTAGGCTGTATACAGATGGCTGGGCATGGCCTGGTCCCTTGTAGGCTGTATACAGATGGCTGGGCATGTCCTGGTCCCTTGTAGGCTGTATACAGATGGCTGGGCATGGCCTGGTCCCTTGTAGGCTGTATACAAATGACTGGGCATGACCTGGTCCCTTGTAGGCTGTATACAGATGGCTGGGCATGGCCTGGTCCCTTGTAGGCTGTATACAGATGACTGGGCATGACCTGGTCCCTTGTAGGCTGTATACAGATGGCTGGGCATGGCCTGGTCCCTTGTAGGCTGTATACAGATGGCTGGGCATGGCCTGGTCCCTTGTAGGCTGTATACAGATGGCTGGGCATGGCCTGGTCCCTTGTAGGCTGTATACAGATGGCTGGGCATGGCCTGGTCCCTTGTAGGCTGTATACAGATGACTGGGCATGACCTGGTCCCTTGTAGGCTGTATACAGATGGCTGGGCATGGCCTGGTCCCTTGTAGGCTGTATACAGATGGCTGGGCATGGCCTGGTCCCTTGTAGGCTGTATACAGATGGCTGGGCATGGCCTGGTCCCTTGTAGGCTGTATACAGATGGCTGGGCATGTCCTGGTCCCTTGTAGGCTGTATACAGATGGCTGGGCATGGCCTGGTCCCTTGTAGGCTGTATACAGATGGCTGGGCATGGCCTGGTCCCTTGTAGGCTGTATACAGATGGCTGGGCATGTCCTGGTCCCTTGTAGGCTGTATACAGATGGCTGGGCATGGCCTGGTCCCTTGTAGGCTGTATACAAATGACTGGGCATGACCTGGTCCCTTGTAGGCTGTATACAGATGGCTGGGCATGGCCTGGTCCCTTGTAGGCTGTATACAGATGACTGGGCATGGCCTGGTCCCTTGTAGGCTGTATACAGACAACTGGGCATGGTCTGGTCCCTCGCAGGCTGCACACAGACAACTGGGCATGATCTGGTGCCTTGCAGGCTTTATACAGATGACTGGGCATGGCCTGGTCCCTTGTAGGCTGTATACAGATGGCTGGGCATGGCCTGGTCCGGTCCCTTGTAGGCTGTATACAGATGGCTGGGCATGGCCTGGTCCCTTGTAGGCTGTATACAGATGACTGGGCATGGTCTGGTCCCTTGTAGGCTGTATACAGATGACTGGGCATGGCCTGGTCCCTCGCAGGCTGCACACAGACAACTGGGAATGATCTGGTACCTTGCAGGCTTTATACAGATGACTGAGCATGGCCTGGTCCCTTGTAGGCTGTATACAGATGACTGGGCATGGTCTGGTCCCTTGTAGGCTGTATACAGATGACTGGGCATGGCCTGGTCCCTTGTAGGCTGTATACAGATGGCTGGGCATGACCTGGTCCCTTGTGGGCTATATACAGATGGCTGGGCATGGCCTGGTCCCTTATAGGCTGTATACAGATGACTGGGCATGGCCTGGTCCCTTGTAGGCTGTATACAGATGAGTGGGCATGGCGTGGTCCCACGTAGGAAGTATACAGATGACTGGGCACGGCCTGGTCCCTTGTGGACTGTGCACAGATGACTTGGCACACCTGGCTGAAGTTCTGTGACAGAGAACACCAGCAGAGCCAGGTAAGCACTGGAAAAGTTGGGTGACAGTGCTGCAGGGACCAGTCCAGACAGGGGTCAGTCTGACAGGAAACCAGGAGACAAACAAAGGATTATAACAAACAAAGGATTATAACACACACACACACCAAAACTAATGCATCAAGCATCAAGATGGCATTCCTGTCAATTGCATAAAGAAAAACTGCCTGAAATGGATCCTTATTGCAAGATTAATCTTCCTAGAAATAAAACCAGTAATAAATTCAGCAAAGGTGACTTTTGAAGTCCTTAACAGGTGAGTTGCTGTGGGGGAGGGGGAGGAAATAATTTAAAAATAAGTGCAATTGGTACTCTTTAAGCTTTCCTTAATAAGCACCTTTCCTGATGTCCCCCAAAATCACATAACTACCCTTACCTGGCCCTACTCCACTGCTGCATAATTCTGAATTTTCTTTTTAAGAGGAAAGAGACTGTATTTTGTCTCTATGGAGCTGAGAGCCAGATCCCTTCCACTTTTCGGTTCTGAGCACCGCCCCCGTAATAGCACGTTTTGTGATATAGAAATATGGAGAGCATGGGGTTGTGCTTCATAGACTACTATAGGGACAGGTTTTAAACTTCTTTTTCTTATTCTTTAAGGTTTCAAGTCAGACAAATCAAGACCACCGTTCAACTAACAAGGCCCTTGATAGCCGATTGGTGGCCTTGATTTGTCCACATCAGAACCTTAAAGTAATAGAAAAAGAACTTTGAAACCCATCTCTGTAGTAGTTTATGAAGCATGCCCCAGAGCTTTCCATATTTTTATATCACAAAACATGCTAGCGCTGGGGATGCGCTCAGGACCGGGAAGTGGAAGGGATTGGGCTTTAAGCTCCACAGAGCCAAAATATCATCCCTTCCCTCCCAAAACAGATGCATCAGAAAATTCAGAATTATGTAGCAGTGGACTTGGGGACAGGTAAGGGTCCTCAAACAGTTTTGGGGGGCAGTTGAAAAAAGAGCAAGAAAGGTGCTCTTTAAATCAGCAGTGCACTGAAAAATGTTTTTCCAAAAAAGCTAGTGTAAGCACCCCCTCTGGGGTTGCTTACTAAGGTAACCCTCTCTGCCCTGTTTCACTTTAAGGGAGGTGGGGGCATGTCCCTGTGCTGGCCGGGCAGAGCTAGCATCCCTGTGGTAGTATTAAAGAGAGTTTTTGTGGTGGGTGGGGAGAGGCTAACAGGAGAGAGACTGGAGGTGTTAAGTGGGGCTGGGGCATTGGCCATGGCCCGGTTCGGGTCTCAGTGGTTCATCGTTGGGTAGCCCACTCAGGTGAGCCGGTGGCTAGTGGTTGGGGACCGAGGTGTGCTTGGAGCTGGGCCTGCTGTTGGGAGCCACAGCCTGGGGAGTGAAGTGCCCATCTGTGTGCACTGCAGCACTGGGGTGGGGTTCAGCCTGGTTCCAGTATGGAGTCTCAGGTGGAGGTGATGGCGCAGTGGTGGCAGCTTGCATCGTGGGGAGAGCGGTGGTGGCAGCCTGCCTCCGCTTACCTCGTGGAACTCCATCTGAGGGTAGATGGCCTGTAGGGAGCACAAAAGTCGTCCGGTGAGTCCCTTGGATTGCCTGTGCCCGGGTTGTGCTGGGATGCCAGGGGACTGGCTGAGTAGGCCTTATTTTGCAGGAAGATTTGAAGCGGTAGGGAGGTACTGAAATTGGGATCAGTCACCAAGGATGTGCGAATTGAGAGATCGGTCAGCCATGGAAGTTGAGTTTGTGAGTGGCCTCGGGGTTTCAGTAGGGCTCAGGACATGCTTCTGCTATCAGTTTCTAGTTTGGGGCTACTTCTGCTCTGTGAGGACTCAGCATATCAGCCTTAAGAGCCATAAGTTTTGTGTCATGGCTCCGTGCCACCGAAGATCGCCTTTCTCTCTGTAAAGCCATGTCCCCTGCTCCCGAGAGCAGTATCTGAATGTTTTATGCAGCCTTTTAAATTAAATTTTTCTTGTTAAAATGGACTTTGAATAGGCCTTTGGTTGCTTTATGAATTCATAAACTGCTGCCAGCTAACACCTTACCCCCACAGCTTCCAGTTGCTGTCCTCCTGCACCATGTTACAGGCCACGCACAGGGAACGCTATCCAGGAGAACATTTTGGACCCAGGTATGTGCCAGCTTCAATTTTAACTGGATGTGTTTCTGCTAAGTGGTGCCCCCTCCCTTGAACTTTCCATCAGGCCCCTAGACACAGGAGAGGGGGAGGCTACAAGGTGGGGGCTTGTCCGGGATGCGGATTTGGGGTGCAGAACAGTACCTGGGCTTGTGGAGGGCTGCTGCAGTATCCAGTAGGGGACTGAGGCCTGGGTTTTGGGTTGCACTGCTTCTGGCTCCTGCCAGTCTTGGATTGGAGCCTCGCCCCTTTTTCCCTTCTGGCGTCAGAGTGGGAGACCCTGTGCATAGTCAATTCCATGCTAATGGACTTGTGGGCAATGCAGATTGGCTGGTGGAGGGAGAAGGGCTTGTGGGTGAAAGAACTGTTGCCGACATTTTGAGCAGTCATGTGAGAAGCAACAGCACTGCAAGTTTGGTCGAGATGGAGGAAGCCCTTCAAAATGTATATCCTACAGCAACTGTCCCTGTGTCGCTGCTTTCTTGGTTGTGGAGCAATGTTAGGAAGGTGGCCCCTTTTGAGAAGTATGTCATCTGTAGTTATTAGGGGGGTAGGAATGGCTTATCTGCCTGTGTGCTCATCATGCTTCCGAGAAGTGCCACCCATGGCCAATGTATACACTATGCCTCCTTATTTGCCTCCTTGGCCTTGGTCAGCATCTGTGTCTCCGGGGACTACTACCATCTCCCCTATGGGCAGTCTGGAGAATTGGGATGACCTGAGATCTGCTACTGCCCCCTTGGAGCCATCTGTGTCTGAGTCTTGGACTGAAGCTCTGGCAGAAAGTGGGCCTAGATGTCTGCCCAGCCCTTCTCCGCTGAAGGTACCTGAGCCTCCCCGTGGCAGAGGGAGAGGCCATGGGAAAACTGAAAAGCTGGCTGGTTTCTCTGGGCCCTAGGAGTCAGTGGCTGATCCTGCAGCCACCAGGGCCTTCATTTCTTCAGCCATAATATTTCTGCTACTGAGAAAGAGTCACCAGAGGCTGAGGTAGAAAAAGCCAGCTCCAGCATCTCTGACAACGTAGACCCTTCGGTGCTACCCCCTGGGAAGAAGCCATCATCTTTGGCTTTCAAGGATCAGGCTGTAGAGTGCGCCATCCCACAGCCCTATCACCGCCCACGCTTGACTTGAGGCTGCCCCAGCTTTGCATACTTCTGAGTCAGAAGATGAATGGGTTGCTCCCGGATGATCCTATGAATGTGAAGTACCGCTCTGGAGCGTGGTTGGAGAAAGGTTTGGCCCTGCGGACCAGCGTGCACTGTATTCCAGAGTGGTTTCAGGTGGAGAGGTGGGTCAGAAGAAGGAGCCACACTGAGTACCCTCAGGAGGACTACCGTTATGTGTCAGAATGGATATGGGATGTCATCAAGGAGAAGAGATCTGACTGGGTGTTCAGGGAAGCTGTGGACAAAATCTAATGTAGAAACCAGCAGTCTGAACCCCGTGTTGCAGCCACCATCACCAAGGCTCAGCTCCTATATAATTCAGCCGTGTGGACTGGACTAACATTGTTTAAACATTTTGCTTTTATTCAGGATGTAATGGGATGGCGCACCAAGTACTATACTGCCCCCAGCGTCACCTTTGTAGCCGAGACCACCAAACCAGATCCTCAGTTCAACTATCCCCATGGCAGAGGACCTTCTGTAGGATGTTGTAACTCCTCTGCTGAACTGATTAACTGCCTCAGTCAGTGCAGCAGAACTGTCCATCTGGGATGCACCTGAACGGTTTGGGACTTTTTCTTAAAATGGGTGAGATCTTTTTGAAATTTCCCTCTGTTTACCTGTTGGCTGTTGGTACTTTCAGTGTTACAGTTGTTGTTAAAAAGAGAAAGATAAGAGGGGAACATTAATATGGTGGTGAACAATTCTTTCTGATCAAAAGATGGTCTAGTACTCTGGGACTTTTTGGGACTTTGTTCTTTGGACTGAAAAAAACTTCCAAGGACTTTCAGCGTATTATTGTCTATGGTTTTAAGTCAGGGGGGTAGTGTTTGAGAGAGTCGAAAGTTTAGGGAGTTTGTGTGTGTGTGTGTGTGTGTGTGTGTGTGTTGTGAGAGAGTTAAGTTTATCGGGATATTAACATTAATTGTCCAGTGGCAATTGTTTTCTTAATGCTCTTGTTAGTTATTTCTTGTTATTAACTGTTGTGTGCGATGGTTGTTTGGGAAAGTGGAGTCCCCCAGGGCTCTATGTTGGGGTCAATTTTGTTTAACTTCTTCATCACCTCTATAAAATGTGGAAACAGATCTTGGCTGGCAAAGTTTGCCGACGATATCAAAATGGGTGCCATCGTCACTAATGCTGAGGACACGGCCCAATTTCAAGCAGACATAGATGTCTTGGCAGCACACACAGAGCACATAAAGCTGCGATTTAATCTGGACAAATGCCAGGTAATGCATTTTGGTCACAAAAACAAAAAAATAAACTACTGCATAAATGGGGTAGAAATAAAAAAAATTACTTTAGAAAAAGTCCTTGGTGTTATGTGTCAGACGACCACAGATTTAGTGATCTTTGTAATAATATAGCAATAACTGGCTACAAAACTTTGTATGCCACCAGAAGGAATATTAAGAGTAGAGATAGAGGAGTGGTGGTAGCCATGTATAAGTCATTGGTTAGGCCACAACTCAAGTACTGTTGCCAGATATGGGCACTGCACCTGAAGAGAGATGTCAGGAAAATTGAGGGAGTGCAGAGAAGGGCAACAAAAATATAAGGTGTGGAGGACAGACCCTATGAGGAGAGGTTGGAGGACCTTGGCCTGTTCTCGTTGCAGTACAGAAGGCACCAGGGAGACATGTGCATGGTACATAGGGCTTTTCAGGAAAAAGATCTCTGGAAATGCCTGGGGCTACAAACCTATAGGCTGGGAGGGGAGTTGCTAGCAGTCACAAAGGAAGAAAGAGACTTGGGCATCATCATCACTGATGACCTAAAATCATCCAAGCAGACCTCTAAAGCAGTAGGTAAGGCTAGGGGGGTGTTAGGGTGTATTAGTAGAGGTATCACAAGTCGTAAGAGGGAGGTAATAATCCCTCTGTACAAGACACTGGTTAGGCCCCATCTGGAGTACTGCGTGCAGTATTGGAGGCCACACCTTCACAAGGACATTAACCAAATTGAGGCAGTCCAGAGAAGGGCAACCAAGATGGTGCAGGGACTGCATCAGAAGACATATGAGGACAGATTAACGGAGCTCAATATGTATACCCTTGAGCAAAGGAGGGAGAGAGGTGATATGATCGAGGCATTCAAACACCTTAAGGGCATAAACAAGGTGAAAGAGTCTAACATGTTTAAATATAAGAAAATAGCAGGACAAGAGGACACAGCATGAGATTAGAGGGAGGCCGATTAAGGGGGAATGTGAGGAAATTCTTTTTCACAGAAAGGGTGGTGGATGCATGGAATGGCTTACCACAAGAAGTGGTGGCTATGAATACAGTGCAGGGCTTCAAACAGGCATGGGATAGGCATAAGGGAGCAATACAAATGACTATAAATAGATAGGCCACTGACAGAGCAAAGGCCGATGGCACATTTATAAGGTAGAAAAAGAAATGGGCAGACTGGATGGGCCTTGAGGTCCTTATCTGCCGTCAACTTCTATGTTTCTATGTTTACAAACAAGACTGGACCAAAGAACCCCAAGAGGACATAAAATGAAACTCAAGGGTGAAATATACAACCAAAATCCAAGAGGGCAATGATTTTCCCAGAAAGTGGTAACAACATGAAACAATTTGCCAGAAACAGTTGTAGAGAGTGAGCTATTCAACAGATACATTTAAAATAGCCGTTGATGTCCCCTTAGATAGGAAACCCTACACGTATAAGGTTTAAATCTGATTCCAGGTCATAAAAGGCTAACGCTATAAGACCTGTCTAGCTATCTTATGAATCTTATCTTGTGAAAAAACAAAACTGAAGAATGTTTGAGTCTCAAATCTATGGTGGCAGCAGCACCGGGATTTGTATGTAGGGTTTATGGAGTCCTCGTGTCCCTGGGTTTAGATGTAGGGGTTTGCCCCCAGTGGCTGGTATTACTCCCGGAGGGTAGGGGAAGGAAAGTGCACATATCCTTCCCTGTGCCTGCCATGGGGTAGCCGGTTGCCCCATTCACCAGGATAAGAATGGTTTAAAAGGGGGGGAGAGTGAAAGCACCCCCTCTGGGGGATGCTTTCTAAGGTAACCCTCTCTGCCCTTTTGCCCTTTAAGGGAGGTGGGGGCTGGCCCACCCACTGGCCAGGCAGAGCTAGTGTCCCTGGAGTAGTATTTAAGGGAGGTTTTTGGCAGGCTGGGAGAGGTTGGAGCTGTTAAGTGGGGCTGGGGCATTGGCCCCGGCCTGGTTTGGGTCTCAGCGGTTCGTTGTTGGGTAGTCCACTCTGGTGAGCCTGTGGCTGGTGGTTGGGGACCATGGTGTGCTTGGAGCTGGGCTTGCGGTTGGGAGCTGTGGCCTGGGGAGTGAGGTGCCCTCCTGCATGCACCGTACCACTGGGGTGGGGTTGGGCCTGGTTCCAGTATGGTGTCTCAGGTGTAGGGGATGGCACAGTGGTGGCAGCTCATCTCCCTTTATCTTGTGGCAGTCCACCTAAGGGTAGATGGTCTATGTGAATGAAGAAGTCAGCCAGTGAGTCCCTCGGATCACCTGCGCCTGGGTTGTGCAGGGATGCCAGGGGCCTGGCTGAGTAGGTCTTATTTGGCAGGAAGAACTGAAGTGGTAGGGAGGCACTGAGATTGGGATCAGCCACCATGGGTGTGCAAACTGAGAGAGCGGTCCGCCCTGAAAGTTGAGTTTGTGAGAGACCTCGGGATTTCGGTAAGGATGAGGACATGCTGCTGCCATCAATTTCTGTTTTTGAGCTACTCTGGCTCTGTGGGACTCAGCATATTGGCCTTAACGGTCATAAGTTTTGTGCCGTGGCTCCGTGCCACAGTAGATCACTTTTCTCTTTGTAAAGCCATGTCCCCTGCTCCCGGGAGCAGTATCTGAATGTTTTATGTTGCCTTTTAAATTACATTTTTCTTATTAAAATGAACTTTGAGTGTGACTTTGGTTGCTTTATGAATTTATAAACTGCTGCCAGCTAACACCTTGCCCCCACAGCCTCTGGTTGCTGTCCTCCTGCACCATGTTACAGGCCGCGCCCAGGGAACGCTATCCAGGAGAAGATTTTGGACCCAGGTATGTGCCAGCTTCAGTTTTCACTGGGTGTGTTTCTGCTAAGTGGTGCCCCCTCCCTTGAACTTTCCATGAGTCCCCTAGACACCAGGGAGGGGGAGGCTACATTAGTTTCATCTGCAGTTAAGAAAAAATATTAGTGTACCCATTAAATGTACTTGTCTTTAGTTGGCCCAGTGGTGCTGAGGACTGAGACATCCTTGAACTTTAACCATATCCTCCTTGCCTTACCTCATGCTACTTCAGCGATCCGGGTTTGGGAATGACCTTGGGTCATCAAGGTGCTGGCACCGGGGAGGGTGGGAGCAGGATTGAGCAGTTCCTCTCCTCTCTTGGGTGGGTGGGTGGCCTGTCCACAGTCCTGCTCTCATCAGATGGAGGTCTTGTGGTGGTGCAGGTGGCTACAGGCGATAGGTAGGGTGCGGCGTCCCGCAGTGCATGACGTGTGCGTGCCTCCATACGCACGCGCTTTACCAAGGATATGCAGGCAGGGGGAGCAGGAGAAAAACAGGACAAAAATACAATAAATAAATCATTGAAAAAAATAAATTAAATGTACTTGTCTAGATATCTCCTATGGTGTGCACCATGAGTCTTTTTTTATTTTTTGATCCTAACCCTTGCCAGGTCTACAGTGCTTTTTCTATGCAAAATGTGTAGGCCATCTTTTTTTCTTGAGAAAAAATGCAATTAAAACATTTATAAAATACTCAAATTTTGGTGGAATTATAAAATTGTACAATTTGTACTACCACATAAAACTGGAAGGTGCCCGGAATCTTTTTTAGTGAAAAAAATGTAGTCAAATTTCTTGCCCAATTTCGTTGCGCTGCTGCTTTAAAGAAGAACCACACTGATTCTGCAATTCTCTTTTTTTCTTTTGAAGCTGTTTCTATGTTCACTGTGCACACATATACAGTGAACACTTTGTTATGTGAGTGGCTTTTGAGGGGTGTGACACTGTCAGTCCAATGCAGAGTAGTCTGCAAAGGCTTGTCAGTGTCACACCAATCATCGGCCAGGCTGGTCATGACAGTGTTCTGGCTTGCTGGCCGGAAACTTTGTGTAGTTCAAAGGAAAGAGACAACCCAATCATAGGTTGACTTTTTCCTTTGATCTACATAATGCTGCCCAGCAAGCACACCTTATTTGTTATGATCTGCCTGCTGAAAACTGTCCCTGGTACTTTGAATTATACCCTGCAAAAACAAAAAAACATCCATTGATGTCTGTTGCTGCTGCTGCCCTTACAGTTCCCCCGCCTGACCCTCCCTATCAGCACCCACCACCCACATCCCCCCCACAACCATAACACGGACTGGGGGTGCCCAATCCCCCAGTGTCACCACCTGAAATAAAGAAAACCATCCATGATATCAGTTGCTGCTGTCGCTTTACTTCCCCGGCCAACTCTCCCCTCAGTACCACCACCCACCCCCACACAAACGTAACACCGACATTGGGGGCACCCAATCCCCAGTGTTACCACCAGAAGTAAAGAAAACTGTTCCTAGTAGTTTTTTTTTTGTTAATGTAGTGTTTTTGTTAATGTACCAAGTAAAACAGAAAACCATCCATCGATATCTGTTGCTGCCACCGTTACTGTTCCCCCACCTGACCCTCCCAGTCAGCATCCACCACCCAACACCTGCCCCACAAACATAACATTGTACACTGTGCCTATGATTTGTTTGTTTTGTACCAAATCTCCTCATGTCCGATATTGAAACCTTGTATTCACTGTTCTCAAATGGACCTATGCATCAAGCCTGTATATTGTGCTTACTATTGTTGCTTGTATCAAATCTGTTTCATGTGTATTACTGTTACCTTGTACTCCACTGTCACCCTGTGCCATGTGCTATGGCCTGGGTTGTACCTGAAAACGGTCCCTGGGATCAGTGCACTCACCCGGTTATCAAAGTCATAAATAAAATGAATAAATAAACACCAACACTGGGGCGCCCAATCCCCGGTGTCACCACCTAAAATAAAGAAAACCATTCCTAGTAGTTTGTTTTTTAATATATCCTGTAAAAAGGAAAACCTTCCATCGATGTCTGTAGCTGCCGTCACCATTATGGCCCCATCCTCCCACTCAGCACCCACTCCCCAAGCCCTTACTTACCTACTGGGGATCCAGTGCCATAATTCTCTCTATACTGCAGACACATCTTCATTCTTCAACACCGAACTGTGAACTGAGGAAATCGGGTATGTAGTTCAATCTATTTCAATGGGGTTTTTAACTTACTGGCATAACTTGGTCATTTTCGAATATTTTTGTCCCAAATTTTTAACATGCCTTTTTTGGGACCCCATCACATAAAAAATAGCAGTGAATTTTGGCAAATCTGTCCTAAAAGGTGATGTCATGGTCACTACATGAAATCACCTTTTGAGCAGGAGTTGAACATTTTCTCCGTGCGTGGTCATGAGGTGGGGTCATAAGAAGGCTATACAACAAAGTTATGAGCCTACATTGAAATTTATGAATGCAAGCTTGAAACTTTGGTAATTTTCAATATGTATATTTTTTCCATAGGTAATTTGTAGTTTTTTTTGTTTCTCTCCCCAGTCCCTGAGCCCACGCGTCCCCGATGTGACGCATGCGTGTGGAGGCATGCGCACATCACATCCTATGGGATGCCCCACCCTACTTGTTGCTCCATTGCCACCTGCACCTGTCACTGGACCTCCATCCAGTGACAGCGGGACTACGGGCGGGCAACCCACCCTCCGTGAGAGGACAGCCAATGTGTGATCCTGCTCCAACCCTCCCCCCCATGCCGGCGCCCCGATGACCCAAGGTTGCCGGTGTAGCGCAAGCCCTCAGCACCACCGGGCCAGCTCAATTTTCAATATTTTGACCCCAAATTTTCAACATAGCCATTTCTTCACATCAACTCATGAATGTGAGAGCTGTCATTTTACAAATCCTGCCCAAAATGTGTTTTCGCACTTGTGGTGCAAAATCACCTTTTGGGCAGGATTTAAAAATGTTCTCCATCCTTGTTCATGAGGTGGGCTCATAAGAAGGCTATGTTGAAAATGTGGGTAAAATATGAGAAAAACAACAAAGTTATGAATCTGCATTGCAGTTTTTCAATGCAAGCACATAACTATGATCATTTTCAATATTTTGCCCCCAACTTTTCAGCATAGCCATTTTGTCATACCACCTCATGAATGTGACAGCTGTCATTTCCCAAATCCTACTCAAAATGTGTTTTAACACTTGTGGCACAAAATGATGTTTCAGCCATTGTTTTATAAATGACACCTAAGAAGGAGTGGTCATAAAAAGATTATGTTGAAAATTTGGGGTAAAAATGTAAAAAAAAAAAAAAACTAAGTTATGAGAAAATGAATTGTTCCAACATTTATTCATAATTTTATTTTTTGCAGATTTTGGCCCCCATGTTCAACATATCCCTTGTGTTACCCCACCTCCTGAACAAGGCAAGTGTCATTTTTCAAATCCTCTCCAAAACTTGCTTCCACAGTCACACAAAGAAATCACTTTTCAGATGGGATTTTAAAAATTCCACCTGTCTTGATCATAATGTCAGCTCACAAAAAGACTGCTGGACATTTGGAGTCAAAATGTGGGCACCCACTTAAAAGTAGATATTGCCTCTCAGCTGCCCTATATTGGGTAATTACAATTTAACAATGTGTCAAAGCAGGACACCACTAAAAATGAGATATTGCCTCTCATCTGTTCTATATATAGTAAAAATGTGTGCAAGAAAGATGCCATACAACAGCAATTCCGGCAGCAAACATTCAGCATTGATAAATGCTTGTTAAAATACCGTTTTGCATTCTGCTATTGTTCAGTCTTTAGTGGGCTTTTAGTAAAATCAATGGTGTTTTTTCTGATTTACATACTGGTGGTAAGTACCTATTTAGAACTCTTTGATTTAGGTTATGTCCCTGGTTTCAGTCACATAATTCTGTTGTAGAACACTGATGCATTGTAAGAACAATGTAAGAGCTTAACCAGGACATAAACTGCATCATACTATTCTGAAGGGGTCCTTCCCACCAGTGTATAAAATCAGAAACACCTATTGGGTAAAAGGCACCTAAAACTAAACAATAACAGAATGGCAAACAGTAAGGGCTAGCCTGCTGGTGCAGTGGTTGGATTTCCATCTGCGACGCTGGTGACCTGGGTTTGGGAGCAAGCCCGGGTCATTGGAGGGCCACTGGGGGAGAAGGCTGCACACCGCGACAGCTCGCCTCTCCGGGGAGGGTGGGATGAAGCCACATCTGCTGACCCTGGCAGGCCGGGGTTATATGACGTCAGCACCTTAAGTGCTGGGCTGGTCTTGGATGGAGGTCTGGGGCTATGCAGGCACCAAAGGCTTCAGCAGCATGGGGCAGGACGTTGAGGATGTCGGCGTTAGTGCGATGACATCAGGAACTCGTGACATCTCAGAAACTGGGAAAATGTTTGCAAGCCCCGGGGAGATGGAGTTCTGAGGAGCTAGCCCTCAGCTATGCATCCACCTGCCTGGCCACCTGGGACCGATGAAATCCAGATTGTTGGGGTGTAGTGGCCCATCCCGTCCCTACCTGGGGGGTAAACTGAGACTCTGTGGGGGACCAGCGACAGAACAGGTAAGGTGGCTTGCAGGGGGTAGACTCCTTGGTACTCCCGAAGATGCGAGGCTGGTGGGGTGCAGGAGGGGATAAACAGAGATTTAAAAAAAAAAGAGAATGGCAAACAGTATTAAAAAAGAGCTTCTACAACAAACAATGACATACAGGTTCAGTGCCTTAAACTCTTGTAGCCTCTTATACTGTACATGCCTTATGGCTGATGTGAACTGCTCATGGATTGTAAAGCACTTCTGGGCTGCAGTGTGCATAAAATATACTATATAAAACCAAACTCCTTTCCTTTTTGTCCTTTCCGAGAGACAGTCGAGTATGTTGCATTGTGTTATTTGAACCACTTTAGCCAGTTTTGATCTATGTGATAATGCATGTCAGGGTGTGTGTTGTGTGAGAGCAACAGTAAGACAGGACAGAGGGTCTAATTATATACTGATAATCACAAGACTTCACTGGGGTGTTAAGCAGAAATGCCTTTAAAGGAACCCAAGAAGTGTGATAACTGGCTATTATTACAAGTAAGAAGTGTCTTATGGCATTCATAAAATGGATCACAAAAATTATACATACAGAAAATGAAAAAAATACTGTTTATGGTGTTAACAAGTGAATTTATTAATATATTATTGTACAAATAAAATCTCTTTTTTCAACTTTTAAATTATTTTCAGTATGACAATAATAGTTTTTGATTGATTTAATTAAAGGGGAACTGTCAGCTCCCCAAGGGCAAAGAAGAGGGACCTTTAGGTCCTGATTAGCAAAAATGCACAATGTTTGAATTTTATTCAATACGTAACAGGCTGGAATCTTTATTTTTATCTTATCCTGCAACCCCCCCCCCCCGGCAGGCATTATTTTCCCAGAGTCCCCATGTGGCTAGCCCTTTGATGATGCAACTGATGGGCTAAGCTGCGGGGGACTCTTGTGTGACAGTATATTTCACTTGAAAGATGATCATACATGCAGCACGTGTTTGTGCTTCTAATGCCGGTACCAACTGACTGAGGAAGGCTCTCTCTTCAGTTGATTGGTTCCAGCATCAAAAGTGCAAACACATAGAAACATAGAAGTTGACGGCAGAAGGAGACTGCTAGGTCCATCTAGTCTGCTCATTAGTTTTAGACCTACAGTACTTTGACATTCTAGTTGCCCTTTGTAGTCAGGGCTCCCTTGTGTCTATCCCATGCATTATTGAATCCCCCCACAGTGTTGACCCCCACAACCTCTTGGGGCAGGCTGTTCCAGGTGTCCACCACTCTTTCTGTGAAGAAAAACTTCCTGGTGTTGGTAGAGAACCTCACTCCTTGCAGCCTGAGATCATGTCCCCTGGTCCTGGAGCCCTTTTTGAAGTGAAAAAGTTCCTGTGCCTGTACCTTGTTAATGCCTTTGAGGTATTTGAATGTTTCAATCATGTCCCCTCTCTCTCTCTTCTCTGCTCCAGGGAGTACATATTCAGTTACATAAGTTTTTCCTCATAGTACATGTACTGCAGATCCCAGAACACGCGCTGTGTATGTGTTAATCACTGAATATACTGGCACACAGCAGTCCCTCATGGCTTGGTCCATCAGTCACATCATCAAAGGGCTGGCCTTGGGGAACTCTGGGAAAATAATGTCTGGCTGGCGAGTGGGGGTGTTGCAGAATCAACCACATAACCACAAAGATTCTAACCCCAGTAGTACTCAGGTATTCATAACTTCTGCAGTGACCCTTTAGAACAGAACTGCCTGGAGAGAATGGAACACATGCAGATGATGGAACCTTTTGCTTGTGACAACTTTTCAAATGCTGCCTTGAACTAACTGCCTTAGTTCTAAACCTCTCAGATTTCACTCTACACCTGTCAAGTCTAGACGCTTGGAGTTCCTCTCGACAACTTCTATCTGTGACATGAAGAAATTTATAAAACATATAAGTATCTTTTTTTCTTTCATTTGGTGCCGTTTACTTTTTGTAATTCTAGCTAAACTGTAGTTTTCATGTTAAATTTGTATTTTTTATTGATTCTTCCCTGTTCGGTATAACCAGTGGGGAACCGAGTTATTTTAGTTTAGATCAGAGTTTTTTAACTAAAAAACTCTTAGTTTAGTTTATTATTTAAAAACAGTGTTTTTAGTAACTGCTTTATTGGTTACTGAACTGATAACCTTAGTTCATTTTTTTCTGCGGTTCCCAGTTCCTGTGGGTTCCTTTATCAGTTCAGGAGCCGACTGCAACTGTTAAATGTTACTTAAAATTTAAAATCATTTAGTGATTTTAATGTTTTATTGGTTCCCAATAAAAATGACTGAAAAACCTAAAAAGAAAACCGGTGAACCTGGTTTCAAAAACTGTTCTCATTGTGGGGAAGAATTTGCCAAGACAGATAAGTACAGTTTGTGTGTTGCCTGCCTTGGCTACGATCACCTAAAAGAAGATTGTGATATTTGCAAAACTTTCCCAGAAAAAAACTGTGGAAAAACACCTGGAATGGCTAAAGAAAAAACTTCCTTCACCTAAGGGTCCCTCAGTCTCTGACCGGCTGACACCCTCTTCTGCTGTGGGTGAAACCACTGCAGTTTTACATTCAACCCCAGAGAAGGGTAAAAAAATGACATCTAAGAGGCTTACTGAACCGGCTGACTCCCCGGTTCCCTCAAAAAAGACTAAAAAATAAAAGCACACAGAACTCCCTACTGAACAAAAAAGGGGAGTTCTGTGGGTGCTCTGGCTCTTCCCTCTCCTCAGGAGATAGCACAGACTTTCAAAGTGGTACGAGCCTTGCAGCAGGGTCTTTTTTCTTCTGGTTAGCAGCCATCTGGGAAGATCCCAGCTGGACAGGCTGGCCACTCAGCCAAATCCTCATTTTTTGAAGAGGAGGACTATGGGGAGTGTCGGGGACCTATTGAACCTGAGGTTTTCTCCGAGCAGGACTTTGGCTCTTCTTCCAGAGCTACTGAGGATTATTCCTCACACTTCACTGTTGTAAGAAGAATGGCTGATGCCCTGGTCATCACCACAAGTGAGGAAATAAGGGAGGTGGAATATCTTGAGATGATGGGGTTAACACCCACCAAAAAGCTCCTCCTCCCAGTCAATAAATTCTTCAAAAAAGATGCTTTGAAGATTTTGCAGACTCGTAACTCTTTCCCTCTTCTTGATAAGAGATTGGACAAAAAATATCAGCTGCAAAGTGAGAGTGCAGAATTTCTGTTTTCCCACCCTGACCATCAGGGGGTGGTGCAGGCGACAGCCTGTGACAAAGATAAAGTGCCCCTGGCTTCTCACCCACCATAAAGGGAGTCCAGAAAAATTGACAGTATGGCCAAGAAGGGATATTTGTTAGCCTCCTTGGCCATCAGGCAGGCTAATTTTCAAGCCTATGCAGCTCAGTACCAGAAGTCACTGTGGCAGTCTGTCCTGACTATGGCAGATAAGGCTACATCACCCTTGTCGGCTGATCTTGCAGAAACTGCTAGGTTTGGCTTGGAAGCAGCCAAATATCAGTTTCAAATGGCTGCTGATACTAACGATACAGTAGCTAGGTGGATGGCCAATACTGTTGCTCAAAGGAGGTCTGCCTCGCTAAGAGCCACAAATCTTACCCAGGACACACAAACAAATGCAATAGATTTCCATCTTGAGGGTAATTCCCTTTTTGGAAACAAAACAGTGGCTTATATGAAGAAGGTGGACAAATACAAAGCCACCTTCAAGAGCAATCCAGCCAAAGAGAAGACCTCTTCATCCACCAGACCCTGTGAGAGGGGAGGCAGGGGCAGGTCCTTTCATAACAGGCCCTTTTTCCAAGCAATGGCTGCACCCCAATATCAGCAGTAGCCCAAGCAAGTGTAACCCACCTGCAAATGAAGGTTCCCAAAAGTCTCCCAGGAGCTTGCCTGAATGCTCCAAGCCTGGGTGGTGTTCGGCGTCTGAGCTGCTTAACTGTGGTTACAAGTGAGTGCTATTTGAACCTCCACATACTGTCTCTTTAAGAGCTGTCTGCTTGCAGACTTAATTAGTTTGTATGGGGGGGACTGTGTATTTAATGCTTGAATCCCACCTGAGCTGTGGAGTAATCACTCCATTTTGCGGTCGCTGAAGGTGCAAAGGGAGCCCATCTGAAAGCTGTAACTATTTGACTGTAATCATTTAAAACATTAGCAAAATTGTAGTTTGTTCAACCTGCCTTTATTGCAGCTGGGACGCTGTGTGTATTACCCCTCCATTCTGGACCTAAACTGCTGTGCTGGGCCAATTGGGTTAAAGGAGCCCTAAAATGCCGCCTGTGGATGAATCAGAACGTGGACTCTTATTTTGAGCCAGCCACAAAGGGATTATGTGGGCAGTGACTCTGGGAAATGTAGTTTTGATCTTGGTGTCTTTTTCTACCAACAGAGGGAGTCTTATTGTGAGTGACAGCTGAACCAGCTGAAAGAATAGTGTGGAGCTAAAGGAAATGCCCTGCTCTGTGACTGGAAAGATCAGATCAGTTGTGGCAGTAAAGAAAGAAGGAGCTGTGTGCTTCTGCGGTGTATAGTTTTGTGCGGGAAGCACGTGTGAGGCCCTGAGTTTCGGTCTGCAGCCTTTGTGAGTGCCAGTTGGGACTGAATCCGAGCTGTGAGGAGAAAGAAGCACCAGAAGTGTGGAAACCAGGCTCACCCTGTAGAAGACTGGAGAAATTGCTGAATCACACTCGGTCTGTCAGGAACTGAAGCTGCTGTGTGTTCTCCCAGGTGTCTTGCAGTAATTGAGATCGGGATCTAGGAGCAGCCTGCCTGGTATAGTACTTTCCTTTTACACATAAATGTGCGCAGTGCTTGTGGAGAATCGCTATTTCAAATCCCCTGTACAGTGAATTGTGTGCTGAAGCTGGAAGTAAACCCCAGTTTAATTTGGACTACATCCGTTTGCTATCAACTACAGTGGGGTCCAGTCACAAGGACCTTGTCCTCATGCCCTGCTCTTCTGGCAATCCAGAGGGACATTCTCCATCCGATCCTCAGCTTGAGTGTTGTGAGTACAAATCAGGGTATTCCCCAGCAGCTTGTTTTTCAATCACAAGTGTATCATCTAATTCTTCTTGTTTCACTGGTTTTTTTTTTGGACTGAGCCCTCTGGCTCCAGATTACAATTGGGTGTTGTGCATATATTTTCTTCTACAGGGCCCTATCCATCTGCACCTGCCAGCCAACCCCAGGCAATGGACCTGGCAAGCCCCCCCCCAACCTGGGTACACAGAGTGTGACTTTTCAGACCCTGTATGTGTGCACAGTACTGTGATTTAATGCCACTAATTAACTTGATTTCCCCCTCCCGTGTTACTGTCCCTTAAATAAACCAGATTTATTGTTGTTATACTATATACTGTCTGTGGTATTGGTACTTATAGAAACAGTATTGTGTATGTTGTTTAACCTTACTTTACAGGGAGCCCTCAGAGACGTGCTGCAGAATCAGTCTTGAGGGTAAATGGTATTTATATGAGTGAACAGTGTGTATACGTGGGGTATTGGAGCTGTAAATTTGGCGTACTGTGTGAGCCACTAGAGGGAATAAAAGGGGGTCTCAGTGTCCCAGAGGGCTGTGACCAAGCTAGTCTAACCACTACAAACCTTGACATCTGGGTAGAGGCACCCGCCATAGGACCTAGGCCCCTCAACCTGCCCATAGTCAAACAGGCAGGGGTAGTAGCCCTTGGGATAGCGCCACCTAGGGTTACACAAGGGTACTTCAGAGGTAGGGGTAGGAAGGGCTCCAGGTGGGGATCTCAACCCCAGTCTCAGTCCCAGAGTAAACAAACAATCTGACGTGCTTTTATAGGCCACCTCCTCTCTACCTGTCGGGGGCAGGCTGGCTTGTTACCTCCAGGCTTGGCAAGAAATCACCGCAGACAAGTGGGTCCTGGAGGTATTGAGTCAGGGACTGTCTCTGACTTTCAAATCCCTTCCTGTTCTGTGAACCAGAGTATTCAGACCATCCTCCCTCACAGAAAAGAAGCTGCTGGAGGAAGAGGTTCGAAACCTGCTACTGTCAAAGGCAGTTGAGCCTGTACTAGCTCAGCAGAAAGGAAAGGAGTTTTACTCAAGGTACTTCCTCACCACAAAGAAAAATTGGGAGTGGCAGCCTATCTTAGACCTCAGGGTACTAAACAAGTATTTGACAAAGCCAAAGTTCAAAATGGTAACATTGGCATTGATTCTGCCAACACTCCAAAAAGGAGACTGGTTGGCATCACTGGACCTAAAATATGCTTATTTCCACATTCCCATAAGGGAGTCTCACAGAAAATACCTCAGGTTCAGACTCCCATCAGGTCACTACCAATTCTCAACCCTGCCATTCAGTCTCACTTCAGCTTCAAGAGTGTTCACAAAGTGCTTGGCAGTGGTTGTGGCACATCTTCGAAGATAAGGTGTCACAGTGTTCCCATATTTGGATGACTGGCTGGTGGTGGGAAAATCACCACAGCAAGTCAGATAGTACCTGCAGATCACCCAGAGGCTTCTGGAATCCTTGGGGTTCCTGATAAACCACAACAAATCTGTCATACCTGCACAGGTGCTGCAGTTCATAGGAACAGAGATCAGCACCCTGCATGGCAGGGCCTACCTGCCTCTAGACAGCGTAAGAAGTATCCAGCTGATTGCAAACTCATTCAGCCTGCACAAGCCAAAAACTGCAAGGCAGTTCCTACAGCTCCTGGGACACATGGCTGCAGCCACCAGCACAGTCCTAGGTTCCAGGTTCCAAATGAGAGACATCCAGTTCCACCTAAGGGCACACTGGTGCCAAAGAAGAGATAATTTCTCAAAGTTAATCCCAGTAACAAAAACCTTGTTACAGGCACTTCAGTGGTGGAAAGAGGAACCCAATCTAAGAGAGGGGGTTCCCTTTCAGCAAGAGTCCCCATCAGTTGTTCTCACAACAGATGCATCTCTACAGGGGTGGGGCGCCCATTTGGGGGACCACACAACCCAGGGCACTTGGTCAAGTGCAGAGTCACTCCAGCACATAAACCTGGCAGAACTCAGAGCAGTGTTTCGGGCACTAAAGGCCTTCACAACATTAGTACAGGGAAAGGTGGTTCTAGTCAGGACAGATAATACCACCACAATGTACTACATAAACAAGCAGGGAGGTACAAGGTCAAGCCCTCTCTGCACAGAAGCTATGTAAATTTGCAGCCTGGCATACTCTCTGGGAGTTTACCCAACAGGCAGTCCATCTGCCAGGGAAAGACAATACCCTTGCAGATGCTCTGAGTCTAATCAATCAGGCCCATCATGAATGGACCCTGAACAGGAAAGTGGTATAAGTGATTTTCAGGAGGTGGGACACCCCAGAGGTGGACTTGTTCATGACCCACCAGAACCACCACTTGCCATAATACTGTTGCAGACCACCAGATCGGGGAACAGTCCCCCTGGATGCTCTGGCTCCGAACTGGTCAGGGAAGCATCTGCATGTTTTTCCACTCTTCTCTCTGGTGTACAGGGTATTGTTCAAGGTCAGGTCCCAGTTAGCAGCAATGATCTTGATAGCACCAGACTGGGCCTGGCAGCCATGGTGCTCTCTGTTGCTCTCCATGTCTGTGGCCAAACCAATACACCTTCCTTGGAGGCACAATATGCTAACCTCCAACCAGGGGAGGCTCCTGTATCCAAACCTCAGGTCATTCAGGCTCAAGGCTTGGCTCTTGAGGACCAAGGCTTGCATCTTTCAGAAAGTGTCTTGGACATTTTAAAGAGTTACAGGAAGCCTTCCACTAAGAAAACTTATGCCTCAAAATGGAAAAGGTTTTCTATTTGGTGTTCAACCAAGGAACTGGTAGCAGCACAAGCTGGGATCCCAGCTGTACTTTGACTACCTTACTTATTTTCATTCTCTGGGCTTGCAGTCCAGTACCCTCAAGGTCCACCTGGCTGCAGCATCTGCTTACATATCAGCTGGACAGAATCTGTGTCTGTGGCTTCAGATCCTATCTTCAAGAGGTTCTTTAAGGGCCTTGCCCATTTGTACCCCCTCATAGGGAACCGGTGCATAGCTAAGCTCATGGGGCCTCCCTCTGAGCCCATGTCTTCGGCTCATTTGAAATATGTCACATGGAAAACAGTTTTCCTAGTGGCAATGACTTCAGCAAGATGAATCAGTGAGCTCCAGGCTCTCTGCATTGAACAGGACTACATCTCATTCCACAGGGATAAGGTGGTCCTGAGAACAAACAGAAAACTTCTCCCTAAAGTGGTCTCTGATTTCCACTTGAACCAAACCATTACCCTACCTGTCTTTTTCACTGAGCACTCTACCTCTGGTGAGAGGAGACTCCACAGACTAGATGACAAGAGAGCTCTTAGCTACTATATGACAGCCACTAAGGACCATAGGCAGGACAGAAAACAGCTGTTCCTGACTTATGGGGATGTGGGAAAGGGTAACCCAGCATCAAAAAGGTCAGTTTCTCGCTGGATAGTACAGTGTATCCAGTTTTGTTACATTAAAGCTGGAAAGGAACCCCCAACAGGATTGAGGGCCCATTCCACAAGAGGCACAGCTGCTACCATAGCAGCTGCCAGGGATGTTCCATTAGTGGACATCTGTAAAGCAGCTACCTGGAAAACAGTACATACCTTTACAAAGCATTACAGTCTGGACATCCAGTCCAGGGGTGATGCCAGGTTCAGAACAGCAGCCCTGCAGAGTTTGTTTCCAAAATAGGTTCTGTACCACTTCCAAATATACTGCTTCGTCGTCTACAGAAGTTATAAATACCTGAGTAATACTGGGGTTAGAAGAAAAAATTACTTACCATATTAATGTTGTTTCTTCCCATTGATACTCAGGTATTCAGAATGTCCCTCCCCGCCTCCCCTTCTAGAACCAGTAGCATCTGTACTTCTGAATACTGTGCGCTCAAGGGTATAAGTGCCACCTCCTGACATTGCGTTTTCTAACTATGTTCATGGTGTTTTCCCCCTTTTTCAGGTGACTCTGACATTTTTTGGGGGTACCCTTTAAGGTTTCACTCTCCAGTTGGAGGGTTTATTGGGGGGGGTTTGGGTATAATTATCATCATTGTTGTTGTTATTTAATATACTTAGTCCTTAGGGGGCTGTCTTTCCAGGCGTCCAGGAAATCTAAGAGGTTTAGAACTAAGGCAGTTAGTTCAAG